>VZTZ01023878.1:489666-543916 GCA_013400955.1 Drymodes brunneopygia
AAAATCAGCATAAAAGAACAAGAAAAAGCTTCTCTCCCTTACATGGGTTGGGAGGGGACCTGTTCCAGAGGGTGGTTTCTTTAACTACAAGTCAAGATGTTACCTTTTGTTTGGTCAGTAGAAAAAATATGGAAGAGTGTGGGGGGGAGAGGGGGAAAAATGTTCTAAAGAGGTCTTGTTCTGATTCCTGGTTGTCATTATTATTACTTGCTTTAAGTCCATTAATAAATTTCTTTTTATATTCTTTAAAATATAAACCTGCCTTACCTACTATTAGTCCTTACCTCACAACAAAAATCAAGTAATTTTAGTAAATATGCTGGCGTTTGGCCAGAAGGCTACTACAACTAATATTTCTACCTAATTTTCAATTCCCCAAACCTCTAAACCCGCAACAATGGCAAATTTTGTTTGAAAATATCTAGGGTTCATCACCTTTGCTAATGTCAGGAGAGCAGCTTCAACTTCAAACTTATTGTGAAAGGTAAAAATTGTGTTTTGTGCATTTCTCTAGTTGTGTTAAATTAAATGAAAAAAGGGGTTTGCTCTGCTTTACTTTAGAAAATGTATTATGCATATTAAGTTCTCTTTGTCACTCTAGAGTTGAGTTTTGTCCATTGGGGTCAGACTGATGCCAGGGTAGTATAACCCTTCACCAATGGCAGAGGTAAGATAGAAAGATGTCGTTAGCTGGAGAGTACTGTAAGCTATGTATGTCAGTGTTGTGGAGTCCTGCTTTGTAAAGCCAGGAGCAACTACTCATATATTCAACACTGTGTTGGTGTAATAATGATTGGAAAACAGAAGGTAGAAGCTAGAGCAGTGCAAAAATAACCCAGCCTGCACATCGGTCTGAATGTTCTCAGAGGTCTTGTCTTGGTTTGGCCACAACCTGTCTGCTTATTTGTAAAGGTGCAAACCTTTGTGGCTTCACTATGAAGAATTGTTCTGTCAGGTCTAATGAAAACTATTGGTCTCAGATATTACAGTGTGACTGAATGCTGTTATAAAAACATTTTATGTCAGAATATGAAAACATTGCTTATTTGTGGTGAAAATAATCATATTCCAGATGTTTTATACACATTCCAAACATTATACTTACTTCTGTGTACTGAAAATAACTGCTTGACAACATATTTTGTAGATAAGTACATAGTAAACCTTGCTTCTTTTCCCCCATGGTGTATCACAGATGGAGTAAATGGGGCTGTAACTCCCCTGGGTTCTTAAAAATGCACTGCCTTAGTTCAGATGCTGTAGCTGCATCATTGCCCTGCTACTAAAACTGTCGGACTCAGTCTGGCACACTGGATGCAAAGCCCTGCTAGATTAAACTGACAGCTTTGCTTAAAATCTCTTTATGGATTGTTAATCACCAAAACAGAGGCTATTCTGCAAATATTTACTGGACTGCAAGTGTTCTTATGCCTGAATAATCTGGTAGATTTGAAAGGCAATGGTGAGCAGCTTTTGTGAATTGGTGAACAGCTATTCTGAATTAAGAACCACATGAAATACCAAAGTAGTAGCTATAACAAGAGTTTTGACTTATCAAATTAAAATTCTTGTCTTTCAAATTGGCATAAGTCTCTCCCTGGAGTTCAAGGAAAGATTTCAGGATTTATTCTTAGAATGATCATTTTAAATGACATGAGAAGTGTTTGAAATGAATAAAAGCTTTGTCTAGAAACACTTTGGATGTGTTCAATTTCCTTTTTTTTTTAATGACGTATGTTGAAACACAGACTATGGTTGGAATTAATGAAAATCTGTCTTCTTCTATTTCCACCATGCTTCTTTATTTTTACCACAAACTAATATGTAATATATGGATCTGTGAAATCAGTTTTAAAGATTATTTTTATCCTCACTTTTTTTTTACCAGAGGTATTTTCCTCCCCCTTAATTGTGGTTTTGTAGTTTGCTTCCTACATAAGTTGATGTAATAAAATTTAAGTAACCTATTAAATCAGTTAAGGAGTTTGTTTCCTGTCAAAGGATTTGTTTTCAAATCTTGAGTCTAAATCCTTTCCTTGCCTCATGACAAATATGTAGAGGAAATTAATGTTTTAATCTTCTTGGAAAACACATTTAACACGAAAAGGAGGGCTATATTTAAAGTAGGAAAGAAAAGTGTTAATTGTAATAAGATTTTGATGAACATATTTATCATTCAGAAGTAACCTATTGTAGAAATAAAATTATATCAAGGAGGTGTCCAAATAGAAGAAATGTGACGTAGTAAGATAAGGTGTTTTGCTAATATAGCTCATAGTTTGTAAAAATATGTTGTGTTCTTTTGGTAGTTTCTGAATCCTAGTGCTGACTGAAATGTCTGGAAACTTCCATCTTCTTTTATAAAGTTTAATACACACCGAAAAACACCTCTGCTGTTTTATTTTTGAAATTATCAATTTAGCTAAAACATTTTCCATGTTCAAAATTCTGCATCACAGCCCCATAGTTCCCAGCTGAAAGCAATGGCAGAGGTGAGGAAGACAGCAGTTGAGGGATGCTAGAAAGATGAAGGTAGTTCTTATTTCAACCATGTGGCTAAGTGCTTTTGACTCAATGGGATGTCAAGTGAATTCTTTAACCCATACAAATGGAGTGCTCTTACAACTTAGCTCCTCTGTGCCCTTTCAAAGTGTGAAAATTTCTGAATGATTCAATAAATTTTGAACTGTTTTAATTTCCTCAGTTTTCCTTACATGTTTATCAGACTTCCGCTATGGTTAAGGTAGAAATTTGGAATCGGGCACAAATATAAAGATATTTTGTGAAGGTACCATTAATATAAAGCTGTGTGGTAGAGCAGTATCTCCTCTAAAGACAAGGTGCAGCCTCTCTAGCACACTGCAGGTTTAACTGTCATCTGATGGGGAGTGGAAGGCTTCCTGATGCACCATCCACTTCCAGGCTCCCTCCTACAGAGGGGTCTTCTACCATAGCCCACAGTCTTGCCTGCTGCAGGGCCCCTTCAGCTCATTCATTGTCCAGCAAGCCACGGCAGCACAGCACCCTCAGAACTCTCATTCTTTTGTACCATTTAATGGGCTGGTTAAAACTTACTGTAACAAAGTTATTTTTGTTGCTCTTCTGTTTCGGATAGCACAAGCGTACGTCTTGCACTTTTCCTGTGCTGATTTCCTGATTCACAGTCTGTGCCAGCTCCCACTAATATCAGGACTGGGGCCATTCCAGTAATTGTTTTGGATGGAGAGCATAGGAAGAGTCCTCGATTAAGCTCATTTTCAGCAGATTAACCTTTTATTTGCTGGTCTGTCTTCTAATTGCATTTTTGTTTACAAGACCTGTAGTTATGGTGTCATTACAATATAACTATGAAGTTTACCTATCACAGAATTACTCTGAGTTTTACTAAATAACTAAGAGGCAGTGTAATGGAGGCAGACATAATCCTGGAATTTTAAGATTCCAGATTTCTGTTGCTACCAATGTCTCCTGTTTGGGATTTGTAGTTGGAGAGCTATGTTTTTAATAAACTGTCAGTCTGACCAGCTGCATGTAGTGAATGTCTGGGGACAATTTCTTTTGTTTTACCTTTTTAACCTTTGTTAATGGACTGTCAGGTATAGATGGGTTAATAGCTAAAGGACTTAGGTAACTGTTATCTTCAGTAATATTTGGTGTTGTTTTTATACCACTGTGATCAGAGTGGATGAATGTGAGATAAGTCTTGTACCTGTTTGAAGTGGGAGGGGTTCCACAATGATGTTCAGTTTACCTCAAAGCGTGCTTCTTAATGTAGTGAAACTGCATCGTTCCCCTTTTAAATTAAAGGCACATCTGAATTGTATATTTCACAAAACTCAAGGGTTTTTTCAATGATTTCAAAATTTTAATTTGTACTTCAATTTTTATGAATTGAGTGATTTAAATATATGTTTCTTTTTGGGTTTAAAATGATGGAATTGTATGATAATGATAACTTATGTACAAGTTACACTACTGGTACTGTAGTTGACATATTTTAATTTGCTCCAGTATGAATTTATGTATCTATTAATGTCATGATTTAGTAATGGTGTTCCCACTGAAACATCCCAAACCATGTGCAGCTTTTACAAAAGTTTACTGCTAAGCTAATATCACTATTTGGAACAACAAAGACACAAATAAGGTAACAGTGCACTGTGTCAAACATGTGATCTTAAACTGCAGTTGTTTCATTTAGTATTTCATCCCTAGAGTGGAAATTACATTAGGCCCAGTACTATTATAGGTTGTATAATTCATCAGTCAGCTACTTGTAACATTGTTTTTTATCTGGTATCTACAAAAATGAATACCTCTCTCTTTTCCTTCTTTTTTCTTTTCTGTTTTGAGGGCTTGGGGTTTTTTTGTTGTTGTTTTGGTTTGTTTTGTAGTGTTAGTTAATTGTTTCAAATATAGAAAAAAAATTTTCATGGGCAGTTTCAAATAGGTGGGAGAGCTGTAGACTGGCCTGAACCTGGAGAGTGGGAAAGTGAACAATGGAAGCATGTTTTCATTAGATTAGAAATATTATTCTTTGGAACTCAAGGTGCAAATTATCCTGTGCCATAATGTTCTTTTCAAACACACAAGATAAAATTTGCATATCTAAATTGGATCAGCTTGAATGGGTTTCCCTGCTGTCTCATCCCCTCAGCTACAGTCTTTCTGAAATGGCCTGCAGGTGGATCCAAATAGTAATTTTTAAGTCTATTTTTAAGAGCATCTTTGAAATATTTTTTTTTCTTTTAGTTTCAGATTGATTTCTTGCAGTGAACATCAGCAAAATTTCTCCTATGTCTCATCTGAGTATAATCTGTATGATAATTAGAGGTTTAGATTTAACTGTGCTTACACTGGCTTTAAGAATAACAATTTAAACTGGGTCAATAAAATCACAATTGTTTCATATTGTTAAAGTAGTAACTTCCCCTTTCCCTTTCCATTCCCTTTCCCCCTTTCCTTTCACCTTAGAAGTAGTGTAATATTTTATTATGAATGTGACAAATTTTACCAATTTTGCAGGGAAGACCCTGTGAACAGTCTTGTTGTACAATGCTCAGAATATTGGATGATTGTATTATTCTAATTAATTTCGTCGAGCTGCTCAATTTATTTTGAGTTAATTTGGTAGTATGACCTCTTCTGATGTATCAAGGAGACACAGCAAAAGAAATAATTTGACTTCTGTGGACAGCAGGGCTACAGCTCAAAAACAATATTTTATTTTCCTGTTACATAGTTAGAAAGTTTTATGGGTAATATTTTTACAGTTTCTCTCTGATGTATGTAAAAAAAAATTGTAGCATAGTCTTGGTCTATAATGGTTTCTGCACCAAGGAATGGATGACCTTGAGCTTATGCCAATTCATCTATGTTTTACTAGCTGTGACTGTATGTTAGCTGCCAAATGTTAATGTAAGCATAAGGAGTATTCTGTCAAGATGATCCTTGGGCTCCATTAAATGAACAAATAGAAGCAGAAAAGGGTTTGATGTCAACAGAGCTTCGCCAAAGCCTCTGTCCAAGGTGCTGAGGGTTAGTGTTCATCTCAGCATTGGGGGACAGTACCACGTGTGCTGAGGGACTGGCTCAGGTGGGTGAGCTCTGCTCACCTCCCGCCACTGTACTTATCTTAAGGTTATATTCTGGGGGGGGGGTTTGGGGTTTAGAGGCTTTTGGTTTAGGTTTGGATTGGGTTTTGAAGTTTTATTTCTATCTTTGTTGTTGCTGTTTTGTTTCTGTTTCGATTTTGTTTCTAAACTAATCTGGCCTATGTAGAGTGTTAGAGTATTACAGAAAAGTCAGATTTGGTTTGATAGTTTTATGTACAGGTGGCTAAATCTCAACATTATCAACTCTCCCAGTTTATGTACTGGCCCTAGTTCAGACTGGTGTTTCTGTTTCCTTTCGGAGGAGGTCTGAAGACTCTGTTCGGTTCTATAAATAGTTCCGATTTATGTATTGTTGGCGTTTGTTTCTCTTGTTCTTGCCCAAGTCATTTGAAACTTTATAAGAATAGGCTAGGATTACTGCTGTATCCCATAATGATGATACTCATATGTCAGAGGAAAAAAACCACCCTAATTACTCTTTCTGGATTCAACATTAGCATTGCATGTTTTTAAGATCACAGTAACTGCCTTCTCCCATCTGAGTGACATTCAAGGAGGTGTGATTGGTCTAAAGGCCAATGACTGTGTCTAACTCATGGAGCTTACAGTGTTATACATGGTAAGAGATTAATAATACTACTTCTGCAAAAACACCTTGGATATCATTGGCAAGGGGAATAAGGAATAGGAGATATTACAGTGGTTATTCTTTGACTGTAGGGTTATTTCTCTTGCTTTAGGCTTTTAGGGAATACAATAAGGTCTAAATGTTATTTCTGTTATGGGAAACATAAAATAGTAGCATTTGGGAGAAGATTCTGGCTGTGTTGTGATGGGGAGAGGGGGAGTTGAACTCTAGACAACAGAGTACTGTTGCACTCAATTTGTTAGTAGAATGAGCAGGGAAGGATGGGCTGCGTACAGGAAATCTCACACATGCAAACACAAACAGGCACATCTTGAAAGTTACCTGAGACGTGCCCCACTTCGCACCGCAGTGACTTGGCACAACTGAGCTGGGGAGAGGAGAGGAGGCAGCATTCTCTCTAACTGGTCCCAGTGTCAGGCTTTGGGCAGTGGGTTGGTGAGAGCTTGCACCTCTCCAAATTTGGGCCCTCTGCATCTGCAGGGTATTGGGCCTGTGTGTAACCAGTACTTCCCCTCAATCTCTAGGTGTGTGTGTGTGTGTTTCACCACTGAAATCAGCCCACAGTGGCATCAGGTTGCAGCTTTACTGACTTTCAGGTGTTATTCTGTCACTTGTTGATTCATGGCCAGCACTGATGTTCATAACATTTAACATAAGGCACATTTCCAGATGTCACATCATCGATACCATGTTGTAGTTCTGAGAACAGATTGAGTAGGACAATATTTTTGAATATTATAACTGTTCAACCTCATTTATATACCTACAAATGTTACCATAATGTGTTCACAAATTATAGGTGTGGTGTTTGGCTTTCTATGGGGAGTCTTAGGCATATGTCATCATAGTTTAATAATCTGTAATGAAATTGTAATGAATTGTTAAGTTGTAATGAATTTCCTTGCTGTTGTCTCTCTGGTCAATGCTTACTCTTTTAAAATGCATTTACTGTTTGTAATCCAATGTGTTTCAGTAGAGCAGCCATAACACTTGTGCTAAGTGTCATTTCTCATTTTTTAGTTCTTAGTGTTTACCATTAGATGGAACATGGATTATTAGTTCATTAGGGAGAATCAGAGTACAGAAAAGTTAATTAACAATGAAAGAGTTGTTTCTGTGTAAGACAAGAAATATCTTCAAAGTTTTCCAATAATCTTTGTTAGAAAATGGTTTGTGTGCTTTGCAAAGAAATCATTTGTTCTGAGATAGGGGAGCTAATTATTCTCAGCTATGTCAAACTGCAAAATGAACATCAGACTCTGTAGGAATTAAAACACCATCAGCTGAGTTAATGAAGAGCATACAATGAATATGATCTCATTTTTGCAATGCAGTTTACGTGAAAGCCTTTTAAGGAACTGTTGCAAAAATCATAATTTAGGGGGAAAACAAACAATAAAGCAAATGTTTGCTATCTGTTTTAATTACTTTCTGCTTAGAGGTATGCATTAGGTTTATTTATTGTTTGATTTCAAATTATTTCTCTTAAATGGTTTAGGAATACCATGGCTAATGATCCATTCTGAAATCAAATGAATAGTCTTCTGCATTCCATTATACAAAGCCAAAGAAACTAATTTTTGATTGTTTCATTGTTATATAATGTGAAGATCACTACTTGAAATTATCATTTAGCATAAGCATGGGAATCTGAAACAGAATACGAAACACAATACAGAAAGGGAATTAGTGCAATTTTTTTTTCAAATGGGGAAAAAAATGAGAGTGAATTTCTGAATTATGTACCAAACATGTGAATGTAGTGAAAATGCCATACCATATTAACATTTAAATTATTTTTCTTTCTGTAGAAGTTTTTACAAGGACAGCATTATGAAAATCTCTCTGTAATAGATGATCTCCTTGAAACTTTTTAGGTGTTTGGTGGAAAGATGATGTTTTGTCTTGGTCAAAGATAATAGCAATTTTTGTCTTGTATACATGTGAGAGAGACTGGAAGATTTATTTTCCTTCTTTCAGCCAAAGATTGACGATGTGTGGTTCTTCACTGTGTCAAAACTATGTATGCACCTAGAAAACTTAGCATATGGAGTCAGAAGCCTCAACTCTTAACAGAAGCAGGGAACCTTTATTGTACTTCACCAGTCCCTTCAGATATGAAAATTAAGTCTTGGGAGCTTAGAGGAAGCCCTGTCAAACTGCCTATCTGCAAATCAAGAATAATTTTTCTCAGAGATCACTGCAATCAAATAACTCAATATAGTTAATTTTATATTAAAAAAAAAAATTTTGATTCATAAGATTGGAAATCAAGCATTTTGTTGACTGCCAGTCAACCAGTTATTGACAGAGAGGGGATTTGGTGTAGGCATCTGCATGTTAAAAGTATTTGACGTAATAGAGTCCTTTCCTGAATCTTGTGAGTATATCACTTTGCTATGGCAACCCTGTAGTTTCACAAGAGATGAATTTATTGAATTGCACCCTTCTTTAGCCTAAGTGAGGTACAGTGTGTCTGGCAATTCAGTGAGTTTCAGTATTTAAGATGTTTTCAAAGACCTGGAGATATTTAATCTCCTTTAGATAAGACCATGTACAATAATCAGATTTGGGCAAACTTCTATTTATGTTATGGTTTTGCTTGTATACCTGTAGAAAAAAGAAAGGACTGAAGTGATCTGGGGATTTAACGTTCAGTTATCATCCAAGGTTTCCAAAGCAGGTTGCTTATGATGGTTTTCTAACAGCTTCTAGAGGAAGCAGAAAATATTTTTTGTTTTCTTCATGTTTCTTCATATGAAAATCTGAATTATTTGGTTTTGTAGTTGATAAAGAAAAATACTAAATAGTAATATACTAAAAGTAGCTTTTGTACATATTTAAGGATTGAAAATACCTGTGAGTCAATCTCTCTGATGGAGGCATTAATATTTGAGCATATGTAGAAATGTCTGCAGGAACTGGGTGGAGGTGGACCTGGTGGTGAGAGTATTTTAGCAACATATTGCAAAAATTGCTATTTTCCATTCACTATGTGGGATGTCTCAGAAAAGTAATCTTATACTTAGGCACTGATATATCAGCCAGACAACTGAAATTGAGTGTTGTATCTGTATTTATATATGGGGGCTAAGAGAATTTAAGCTGACATAAATTGTGTTATATCTAGTTAGCACAATAATTTTAATATGTGTGTTTAAATCATTAATGTGTAAGAATCATAACTTATTTTTCATCCTATTGATACACCTAGGAAACAGGTTCTTATGTGAAGTTTGACTTTTGCTTTATGCATGGCATATCTTCTTTTTTTTACTCTGGTAAATCATGTCCTTCTATTTACCTCTACTCAGGTTGTTTTACCTGAACTCAGCATTAATCAAACATTGCCATTGTGGTTTTAAAGTCATTCTTCAAATGTTTAATGCTCTCCACCCCAGTTCATCTGCATAAATTAAATTTCCTTGTCCCAGGGAAATCATGCTCTGCTCATCTAACTGGATGGTAACAATTGAACTGCATGCTGATCTGGAGACAACTGCTTTGCAGGTTTCTATAATATTTCAATAATATTTCAGTCAATGAGAATCTCCTCCACACCATTTTTTCCTTCAGTGCGTAGGATATCAAATGAAGCTGTCACATATTCTGCAGAGAGTGTATAGATGCAAATGTCAGTTATTTAGACCAAGGTTAGTTTTGAGTCTCATGGGAACAACCTGTGGAAGAACCATAGCTCCCGCTGTTAATTGGAAAGGTTTTTATCCTATTTTCAGATGCACAAATGTAATAGTGATTGGAGAAAACTGGCTCTGTTGTCTTTTGTCATCATAGGGAAGAACAATGATGCCGATTTTATGAATGTTTTTCCCATCCTGAAAGTATTACATCACTTTAAGCTTGGTTTGATCCCCTTTAATGAGACTTTAGTTTTAATGCTAATGCTGATAATTTAGAAAACATTTTTCAGCAGCACACAGAATGTATTAAATGCATTATGATGTGTATGCAGAAAATTCTATTATATGTGGTTGTATATCAGGTATCTTGGTGCACAGGTTTGGCTACTTACTTTATTTTGCCATAGAAATATTGGTGCAATGAAATGGCAGCAAGGATGGTGCTCAGCAGCAGGGGAAGAAGAAAAAACAGCACTTAGGAGAACGGGAGGTTTTGTTAACACAGCTCAGCATTTTGCAATTAGTCTGTGTGTTTTGAAATGATAACTTGCTTTCATTAATATGTACTTAGAATTTGTTAACTTTGTGGCCTTCCTTATTTAGATTTACTTTTTGCATTGTGGTGTGCTCGAGAGTTGACTTCAGTGAGTGACCTATAGTTTTCAATAGTAAGATTGATCAGTAGGAACAGATTTGCCTTCAAGCAACTACCATATAATGGAAGTATGACGGATGGAACAGACTTGAGAAGTTCTAGATAATATTACAGAGGGAAGGCTTTATTTTGAGATACTATCTTTAGTGCTGTAACTTCAATTATAATCTAAGATTCTGCAAAGTATTATTATTAATGATAAAATGGAGTTCTGTCCTAGGGCTTAGTTAGTTAGAAAATCCCAACTGAACCTTATTTATTAATTTAGGATGCTTTAAATCTCACCTTAACTTAGCCTGTATCTGAATGGTGAATGGTGTGAGATACATTAATCAGTTTACTGAAGTTATACTCCTCTTGTTTATTGATCTGTTGAAGCCAGCACAAAACACACAGCTGTACTTTTGGCCAGCTAAGCTAGGATTCTTAAGAAGTTAACAAATTATTAAAAGCTATTTCCACCTATATTGTGTTTGTCACTACTACTGAGTCTGTGCATTTCTGGAAACCACTAAATGTATTGGTTAAGTTAAAAAAAGCTGCACCAATGAAACAACTCACTAAAGAAATCAGCCTTGTTTAATTCTCTTATTAATTTGTATTACTTAACTAATTTGAAAATTGATAACAGAATGTTTGAGTGATTTATGGCCTGAAAAAGAAGACCAACATTTCCCTCCTTGAAAATGGAAATTGGCTTGTCAGACATTTAGATGAAGAATGATCAATCAATAGGATTTTAATAAGGAAAATGTTTAAAATTGACGGAAGGTGGCTTTTGTTTAAGGTGATTTGGTATGTGCATATTACTAAGCTCTCCCTGGAGATGATTTTCAAAGGCAATAATGGGCACTGATTTTCTTTGTTTATTTCATTCTCTTTCTGCTCCCCTTGCCAGGGACTTCAGTACTTACCTCTCCATTGTGTCTTTGAAATCTTTCTGCCTGCTCTTCAGGTCCTGTGAATAATTTTACTTATTTGCATTTGCAACTATGAGTTTTAACCACTCTTTTCCTCCAGTGAGCCTGTTGTCTAGACAAACATTACATTTATTTTCAGCCTAAGTTCATGCTAGACATGGAGGCTAGCTGTTCCCATTGGTTTTAGGAACTCAGATTTCAAAGATGAATGCCTGCATTGAAGGAACAGAGTTGACTTGGAAAGACCCACTAAAAACCTGTATTTTGGTTACCTCTTGGAGAATCTAGTATAATGGGCTTGGAGTTAAAAACTGGTTCTAAATGGAGATTATGGACAACTAGGTTGGTTTGTTTTCTCCATTAGTGAAGTCCCTATTGGGCTTTCTGAAACTGATATAACTAAAGTTAGATTTAAAATGCTCTATTCTGCGTGCAGTCTTATTCACATACCTCGATAAATAGTAGATCCATGGTTAATGCATTAGAAAATTAAAGAGTATGTACCACACCCACACAAATTCTGGTTGTCACTACTTCCTTGCTGGTTTTTTTAATCCAGTAAGGTTTCTCATCCTGATTTCAGCCTGGTTTTTTGGCTCATCCTATCACCATTTTCCAAGCTTTCTATCCTAGTGGCCTAGAGGCCACCTTTATGTTCTGCTTTTGTACCCAATCTTATTTTGTTTCCTCTCAGCACTCTGTAAGCAGGTGCATATTGGCACCACAATAACAGAGGAGGTTCTAGTTTGTGCAAACTTTTCTTTGGAGAAGAGAAGAGCACACTGATCCTTCCCAGCACAAGCTAAGTTCAAGTTTCTTCCCCAAAACAGGGGTTACCAAAAGCTTTTAAGTGAAAATTTCACCATTTTCCTCATTATTTTTTTTTCATTCCCCTTTTTTATTAACGCAGAAAAAGTCATGGAGCCAGTTTTGATCTTCTCAGTCCGTTCTCATCTTTGGATCTTCTTTGTGTGGTTGGCATTGAAGCAATGTAATCTGTGCAGAAAGGACAATGTTTATTCACAGAATTTAAAGCCAGAAAGTAAAATTAGACTGTTTAATCTGACCTTGTCCAGTTCTTGGACCATTATATTTTACAGTGGTATTGATCTATTTAGCCCAGTAGTCTTTGGTTACATTATCAAGTCAAAACTAATATTTTTCTTGAAAACAAAGAAAGATAGTAAATAACACTTTTTCATCATGTATCTTGATCCAAAGTTGGGTGCCCTCCTTGATAAAATCACTGATTTCTTGCTTGAATTCCTCTAGCTTGGTCTCCCAGCAAGCAGTTCTAGACATACTTCCTGACTGCACCTCAGCATGCTCTTCTTACAAAGAATATTTGCTTTCTATGAGTGTTTCATGCCAAGGATATTGATTTTGTTGCCTACCAGAGGGATGTGCAAAAGAGTACAACATCCAGGTAAAAAAAAAAAACCCTTTTTTTTTTCTTCAGTTGAAAAGCCCACCCTATACCAAGGAAAGAATGGCTAGGAAAATGTCTAGATATGAAATGGATTAAAAACCAAACAAATATCACCCTTCCTCCTCCAGTCAAACAATAAAAAAAAGCCTTAAAAAAGATAAATCAGTCTAAGAATTGCTATCTTACCTTAATAACAGCAAAGCATTTATAAAATCAGAATAGATGACATGATGTTTCTAATCATTCATGTAAGTAGAGTTTTAATTAATTTTTCAAAAATAACTTTTTCTCGTAGCAATTTTTTTGTAGTAATCAGGAAGCACTGAAGAGTTTAAGTGTACAATATTAATATACTCCAGTCACTTTGTAGAAAGAATGCTTTCTTACTTCTGTACAGCTCACACATATAACTCTTAAAGTTCCAAATTTTTCTCCAAATCCATGATCTAAAAGAACGAAACAAATTTAACAGATAGGCATCATGATACCTCTAATGTTTGCAAAAACAGTTATTCTGGGAAAACCATAAATAATTGTACTAACTGTATAAAAGAGGCTGGGTTGGTTTTGTTCGTTTGTTTTAAAAATTACAAGTTTACAAGGAGGATGTGGCATGCAAAACCGTGACAGGATAAAATTAAGGCCTCTTCCCTGCTGTGAAAGAGACATCCATAATAGCGTATTATGATGTGGTCGAGTGTGACACCTAGAGGCCATACGTTTAGGATTCCTAAAGAATAACTTCAGCTGTGAGTTTTGCACAGCACATGTAGTTTTGGACTTGAAAACTTGTTGGACATATTTTGGAAAACTAGCATAATTTTTTCCCAGATTTTTCATGTTTAGCATATTTTTGTGGTTTCCCTGACTAGGGTCCCTAGCACTGATATGAAGAAAAATAAGAGACCGTTTCTGTGTCTGGTAAAGAGTTCTTAATGCCGTGCAGCAAATATTAAAAGCCCTGTGCAGCTTAGTCCATCCTGAAGTACTCAATATCTAATGAAATTCTTGCAGTTCAGAAGAGAATTATTAAAATACACTTTCAACCATAGTAGATTATCGTCATGAAAGTCAGGCTCTCATAAAATGCAGTACTAGGATTTTTGGCCCGTGAGTTTGCCAGGGAGTGAAGAGAACAAAAGCTTCTTTTAACTGTTATGCGAATTACTTAGATCATGGGTACTACAAAGAAGCACATTTAAGGGAACATACTTCACATTCCTAATTCTCTAGAAGTTAGGATGCAACCTTATCACTACATCCCATGAAATGGATGTATCCAAGGGCATCCTACCTCATACGGCCACAGGACCAGATCAGCATGTTACAAATTTACAATGCTTTTCAGAAATATTTGGTACTCTGTTATCCAGTGGGCATTGGCTATAATAAACTCATTATAACCATAGAGCTAAATGAATAGGAGATAGGAGAATTATTTGTTTTTGGCAATATTTGTCATTTGCATACCTAGGAGGGGGGAAACTCTTGGTAATCAATCAAAACTAGCAAGTTCAGATGAAGAGGACTTTGACTTTTCTACACAAGAAATAGAACATTTTTCACTCTTTAGAATTTGGACTATTCTAGTACTCATTCTGGGATTTTTTTGTGCTAGTCTAGTACTCATGCAGCACAGATGGTTTAGTGGGGTACAGTTAGAGAGTTTGTAAAACATCTTCTATAGATCTACAAAAATGGACCAAAATATCTCTAAAGGTTTTTGGCTTGACCAGTCTGAAACTGAAGGCAGATGAAAGTGATGCTGAACACTGCTCTTTGTTGTGTATTGCCTATTCTAGTGACAAATGTGCCATATTAGTAGTCTCTGCATGCTCTTTGGCCTTACTATATGTAGAAATATATCGTCAGTATATCTGATAACATGATTCTGAAGCTTTTATTCATGGCTTTTCATAAAGAGAAGGGTGCTAGCATGGGACTGATAGCAGAGGAATGTCACCAGCTTGATTTTATATTGAAATATATATCTTGTTATCATTTCTCTTTCCAAAAAATAAAAGGCATTTCATGCTTACTTAGTCATCCTCTAACTCTTTAACATTAGGAAATGTGCGCAAAGTAATTCCAATATTTCATGTCTAACTCTTTTGTCATTTTCTTAAAGGTCTTTGAGGTTACTCATACTTTTTGCATAAAAATGAAAAAGTGCTAACTTGTCAATGATTTGTGTGAGTGGTTTACAGGCTTCTTGTAGCTGTTGTGCCTCAAAAACAAAAAAAGGGGATTATTTAGTTTGGAAAAGATCTTTAAGATCATGGAGTTCAGCCACTGATCTAACTCTGCCAAGTCCACCACTAAACCATATTCCCAAGTGCCACCTCTACATCTGAATAAATAATTGTATCTCTTGAGGCTCACATCTTGGTGCTCTAAGGGACAACAATGACACTATTAAGTTTGTGATATGCATACTAATGTCAACTGTAGTTTATTTCTATGCTTTGTCTAGAGGCTTCTCAGAAATGCTTAATCATTTCTTTGGGAAAGTCTAAGCCAGAAACAACTGATAAATTATGATTGTTAAGTATATATTAGAAGATGCATTGCCAGTGGGCTGGAAATAGTGGTTGCATTGTTAACTGGAGGAGAGTCCCATGTTCACTGTAGCAAGCAGGAGAGGGTAGTAGGGTGCCAGATACACTGGGGTGAAAATGGCTAACAACAGCTTTCCCAGAAAGGCACGCTGACAGCAAGTGGAACTCACAATCAGGATATATTCCCTCTTCTTTAAGGAGTCTAATTCCTGCAGTTAGGGAGGTGAGGTTGGTGTTGATGTTTGTGTCTTCAGGCACCAGCCTGCTCTTTGGCTGGGGGATCACTGACCTTTCCCTGTCCTGAGTAATAGATGAGTGCACGTACAGCATAAGTGACTTAGTGTGTCCCAAAACCAGCTCTTCAGAAATCCTTATTTCTTTTTTACAGACACACAAATACTTTTGCATAATAAATATTCCTTCCATTTTGTCTCTGTGACCTATTTCTGAACAGTTTTGATTCATTATATCTTCTGACAAAAAAAATAGAAGGTGGAATTATTCTTTTGTAGTTCATTGATTTTGTGATTGAAAAAATGGTAAAAACCATGAAAGTAGTGTGGAAATATTTCATTCTAATAATCTATGTTTTATTGGCTTTGAAGTATGTGGTCCTATAGTTGCATAAATATAAGAAAACATTTTAGTGTTTGTGTATGTGTGCCTACCCTCTCTCATGATGCTGCTTTGTTCTGCTGTCAAAACCCACTTTGATTCATTGTGCCAACTACATGGATGATCTGTTCCCTGATGATGTTTCCAGATGATCTGAGTCACGTACAAAATATTCTCAGAGGCTTTCTTTGTACATTCATAAAAAATTCTAGGTAGAATCCATTGTATTTAATAACTCTGAAAAGGGTGCCTTTTCCCGGAGTATCTCTATAAACTTGAGTCTTCCTCTGGTGCATAGCTCTGGCTAAAAAGCCAACATTTTTACTTTTAATTTTTCAAAGGAATGTATAAGCTACATATGTTTTAAGCATGCAAGTCAATACAGCTATTTTAATTGATTTCCTGAGGTTCTTAAAACTTCTTTAACCCCTTAGATTCTTAATCCTGTTTGTCATAAATTGTGAAGCTGGCATTATTATTACTATGTCAAATATTCTCAAGTCCCTCTACACAGCCTGTTAAATAATGTGCGTATGATTAACTCAACTGCAGATGTAGCTTTAAAATTGATGTCAGTCAATGAACTCAGAAAAAAATTTGTTTTAAATCAGTGTTCTCTCTAGTTCAAAGCAAAGGCTGAAGGGGAAACCATGTTTTCTAAAGTGAATACAGCATGATGAAGCAGAAGTGAATAAAATGCATGTCCTGAAGTGCTTTTAGCTGAGAGTACAAGTTCTGGATCAGGATGCTATAAATTTGTTAAGATCATGGCTTTCTATGTATCCCTTATCAACCTATAATCTCCTGATTGTTGCCTGTTTTTCAACAGCTGAGGAACAGTAATCCACACTTGCTTATCTCTCTTAATCACAGCCTCATGGTGCTATAGCTCCCTGAGCCTTTAATTCCCTCTTAGAGGCGTAACAGAGTGGAAAGTAAACAAAGACGAATTTGCAACCTTCAACATTGCTAATTTGCTCTGATGTCAGAATATTTAAACAGGCAAGGACTTGGGAATTATTTGATCACAACTGATTTTAATCTAATGCATGTGAAAAGGCTGAGTCTGGGAAGGTTGTGCAAAATGACAGGCGTCCCAAGAGAGGTTGGCTGAAGGTTTCTTCTTTAAACAACAATAGCTCCATCATTTTTCAGCTCTGGGTCCTGTGCTCTCACTGTGTATTTTTGTTTGCATTTTTAATGCAACTTTCTGCATGTGATATTGGTTTCCTTGAAAATTCCTCATTTGCTTCCCAGCTTAGAGGTGTCAGAAACCCAATCTTTAGGCTTGTTATAGTGTCTGTTCACTGCATAGTGGGTGGGAGAGATAAAGATCCCTATTTGAAAAGCTTTGTCTCTCTCCACGTTTTTGTGCCATCTTGACAGCCTAATGTATCCTGCATACTTTCATATGTAAAATGATTGATAACTTGATCTTCAAATTATTTTAAATTACACAGTTGACGTTTATGCATGTATTTATGTGTACATACTTGCTGGATAAGAAAGGATGTTATCTTGTGCTATATATATTATGTGCATGCTTCATCTACCACAGAGGTGATGGACTTACACATACATACACTTTATCATACACACATATTCATCTGTCCTCATAGCAGATACCTATATGCCATTACCTGGTACAGATTTGTAAATATACGCAAGACAAGGTAGTGGGGTTTTATTTTGTTATTTTTTTCTACATTTTCTTCAATTTCCCTTCATAAAGTCTTAATTGTCTGTTCAATGCATGTGTAATCACTTATTTTTTTTGTTGTTTACAAAATGGTTAATGCAGCGTACACAGTATTATCAGGACAAATGTCTGATGCTCTCTTAATTGTTATATATTGTTCTGTTTATATCTGTTCTGGTTGAATGAATTGTGTTTCTGAAGCATGTCTGATGATTTCTTCTTTTCTTAGTATGTATCATTTGGGATATTCCAGGGAGAGACGTGTCTGCAAAGCCAGCCTTTTGCAGTGACTCTCTGCACTGAGATTACAGCGCTGGGCTATTTGTGTTTCTCCTCATCCCTGTTTCTCTCTGTCTCTCACTCTCTCCAGCTGGTGTAAATGACTGCTGCTGCCTCCCAGAGCAAGATAACCTGCTCAGTCAGCTGGAGCCCCCTGCGGACAGCTGTCTCGCTTTTAGCTGATGGAAAGCTGCTATAACCGCTGAATGGAAGAGCGTGGAGCAGCGACCGCACCAGCACGAGGAGCTGCTGCTGCAGCAGCCACAGCGAGCGAGGACTCTATTGTTCCCTGGTGTTAAACAGTTTTTCCTTCTCAACTGCCATGCACAACAGCGGGGGAGAGCTTTCCAGTCCCTTTCTCCCCGTAAAGAAATTCTGAAGAGGGGAGTATCGTTTGGAGGAGGTTTCGCGGTGGTGCTGAGGGTTTCGGACGCGGCAGCAGGCTGTTGGAGGCATGGGGTTGAGCGAGGGGAGCGCTCCTCTCTGCCGTGGTCCAGGGGTTTGTGCCGTGCCCGCTCGCTGCGTGGGAGTTCTCGTGCTTCTGCTGCTGGGAATCTGGGACGCTCGTGCACAAAGTGAATTTCAAACTTCATCAGTGTATTTGTGGAAGACCGGTAAGTCAGGATGCTGTGGTAACACAGCAGCAGCGTACTGAGTTTTTGTTGTAAGTAATAACCTTTTTGTGTGCTTTGTGGAGGGAGAAAGTTAATCTAAATAACTAATGTTTACTGGCAGGATTATAGGGGAAAAATAGGTCATCTTACAGGATTCCACCATCCAGGCAAATACCACAATTAAAAAACTCCACATTTGTGACTCTGTGGCACTGTTACTGGGATCTCTTTTACATTTTCTGTGTCCTCTGAGGTTTTTCATTTTGTTTAGCAGCTCTGTGTTGTACATAAAGGTCAGAGCATTAGTGCCTGTCCACAATGAAAAGGAGCAATTACTACAATTGGAGTCAGCATTGTTAAAAGTGCTCTAAGCATACTGAATTTTCACAAAGAAAGATGTGATTCAGCATGTCTAATCTTTGTGTCTTGTGCTGACATGTAATATATTCAGTGTGGTAATTGATGGGGAGTTAGGTTTGTTAAATTTAGGTTTGTTCCACAGTATATAGGACACGTGAAAGCTAATGATGGATTAAGTGAAATAATCCAAGTGATGCCAGATCTCATAACCAAAGAGCCAAAGGCAAATAGGCTATGTGGATTCAGCACCACAGTAGATGGATAATTTCCCCTGCTTTGATCCTAATGAGTTACGTGTCTGTTTTAAAGATTGCATAGTCATAACAGTGTTTCAACCTTAACTCTGCATTAAAAATCAGTGGGGAAATTTCCTGTGTCTATTAATGTATTACATTAATTCAGGACTTAAGCAGTGATAAATATGTGCATTTTAGTTGTCTTGATACAGTTTAAGTTCCTATGTAAGTAGAATCAAACTCTCATTTAGGAAATTTAAAAATTTCAGACTGGGAAATATTTCACATTGGCTTTGGCAGTTAGCTTCCTTTCCTGTATATTGCCAGGAATAAAACAATCCAAAAAGTAGTAGTTTTGTTTGAAAACTGATTTTCCATTAAAGAATAATACAATAATAAGTGAGATTACAAATTAATCATTTGTCTGAAAAACAACTTTGAGAAGACAGTCTCATTCCTGGATGGAGGGACACAGCCTTCTGCCACAGAAGCAGATCAATTTACAATTACAGTGATATCCTGAATTTTTTAAGAGGCTCCATCTATCCAGCAGCTCAGAGAGGAGATTAAAAGGAAATTCATTTAAACAAGAAGACAAGCTTTCCAATAACACTAGAAAGAGAAATCTGAAGAAGGGAAAATCCTTTGCAACTTTTGCTTCTGACTGCAAGATGGGTTACACAATGACAGTGACCTTTTTTTTCCTTTTAAACCATTGACAAATTAAAAACAGTTTACAGTTCCACTACAGCTCTGTAAATGTTCAACACACACTTAAAAAGAGATGATATATGTGCACAGGCTTATGCAAAGGCGCAGTAATAATATAACATTTTCATAGGCATTTCATATTTACCCTAAGTTGCTAGGCATCAGCAGAATAAACTCTCCAGCATTTTATTATGTCTCCATTTAACAGTGTAATGGATTGTATTTGAAAATGTTAAAATAGTAATGTAGGCTGAGGACAATAATAATTCTAGTGAACCACTACTTAAGAACACGTGCAGTCAGTTTGCTATGGACTTAACTCCACTTTGCACACGTGCTCTGAAGTCATGTCAGTTCAACCAGCAAGAAGGAAACTGTGCTGGCTTTTGTCTTCTTCCCCCTTCCTGCCTTCCTGGAAAAGACTGCTCTTAAGAAAATTTTGTGTAGAACAGGTATGATCTAATTGCTTTGCCTGATGAAGAGCTAGTTCTTCCCTTCAGCTTTCCTTCTGTGACCTATCTCATCTGTTTTGCCTAGTGTAAGAAATATTGCTGCCGTAACATTGGTGATTAGATGAAAACATAATGAAAAACAAGAGTGGCTCTTCAGATGACAAATGATAAGATGCAGTGATTAAGACACTTCATCTATGTTTGGCTCCAAATTAAATTTTTGCTCTCTTTTTCTTAGCTGTATATTGAATTCTTTTCTTTTCCCCCCTCCAGTTGTGGGAGGACCTAGAAAGTGAACTGGAAGAATTGCAGGTCAGTGGTCTGAAGTGACATGTAGTATGGGATGTGTAGAGTTCAGCTAAAGTATCAGAAAGAAAAACAAAATTGAACAGTAGTGAGCTCATGCACTTCAGATGATATTTTTCTTCTGTGAATGAGAGAGGTCAGGGGAATGTGTGGCTGAGACTTTGTCAAGGCAATCAGTTGATTATATGCCTTTTGGGACCTCTTATGTCTTTTTTTTGAGAACCATGCTATTTTTGTATTGAATTTAGTCTGTCATCAGCTTTTGTAAGTGCTGCTCATGACTTGCATGTGTCTTGTTTTTATTTCTAAAAGTTTTTGAAATTATGTCTTCGTGTATGCTACTCTGTGTCTTCTATACTGCATTATGTTTTCTTAAGGATACGCTTGAGAATAATTGACAATGGTTATGAGGTTTGAGTTGAGGCATGCTTTCTTCAACAGAATAATAGTTTCTTTTTTGTTTGTTTTGTTTATGGGGGTTAGAAGGGTTTTATTTTGTTGGAAAGGGGGAGGAGTATTCTAATCCAAATTTCAAGTGTTTACTTTCAATCCATGAAAAGCTTTCAGAAGACCTGATTTCCTGTTTACTACCACCCTCCTGTCTACTACCATAAAAACCTGAAGCTATTGCAATACTCAGTTTAACAATTTGGGGGTTTAATTGTCTTTGATTCAACATGGACCATGTTGTGAATAATCTGCTTTGAGCAGGAAGGTTAACTTTTATCTCCAGAGGTCCCTTCTAATTTCCACCCATCCTGTGGTATGGGTGCCATCACTAAGTCATTTTTACTTCTCCAACTGAAACTGCTTTGAAGTTTTGGCTTTTGTTACTCTTTTGATCTCTTGAGAGAATGGATATTTGGTGTTCTGGTGTGTTTAATGGACCTTCAGAGTTCTGAAAGGCATTTGAATGAACATAGTTGATTATGGTTACAGGTGATTGAACTAGGTTTCTCACCAAACTTTCTCATTCTATCCTGTGCAGAACTAGTGTATGCATTTTATTCAGTTAGTAATACACAGCTGGTTCATTTTGTGTGGTCACTGGGAAAGGTATCTTGGTTTTTTAACATGAGCTAAAGAAAAGTGATGAAACAGCAAGGTCCCCAGAGTTAAGTAATGGTTTGTATCTGCTTGATGATCCAAGCTAGACAACAGCAGCTTTTAGCAACTCATGGAAGAGAACTTGTGGTACTGAGGACTGGTGATTATATTGGTGTGATGTTGACACACACTGCCAAGTCTTGAACTCTTTATGTTGAAAAAGATGTTTAATGATGTGTTTTGTTCATTAGTAATTTCCTTTCTCTGATTTAACTGATTTCATTTGCATTGAGCAGTTGTTTGCTTCAGGGTCTACACTGCTACATTGAACTTCTGTGAGTTCACAGATAGTAGAGATAGGTGTAGCTCTACAGAATTATTTGAGATATCTGGAATTGTTGGTACCAAGATTTGGTCTTTGGTATAACAATTGCATCTGGACATTTTCCCTTCTTTTTAACAAGGGTAGAACTTGAAATAGGCTTTCTGTGGGTAACAGTGCTGTTTTAAGATTAAAATGGAAAGAGAAAAAAGTCATTGTTACCTGAAGAGAGCATTTAAGTATCTGTATTTTCCATCTTATATTGTGTCTCCTAGATGAGAATTGATCCTTAAAAGAGAACTTGATCAAACTTTGATGCAGTCAAGAATCAAAGGAAAGGCAATAATGTGTGTAGGCAACATGCAGATTATGCTTACTTTTGGGGTAGTGGAGGCCTGGAGTGAAACCAGTGGGCCAGGTGGTTTCCACCGGGGCCAGAGGGGTGTTGCAAACTCTGCAGGCAAGAGCTCTTCTTAATCACTTTCTGATCTTTTTCAGGCAACAGCATCTGTACATGATTTATCCTTGTTCCATTGCCTTGGGAAGAGGGCTACACAAGGCCCTCCTGCTTCCAGAGTCTATTAACAAATGTTTTCTGTGTTAAAAGGTGTTACTTTGGAATCTTGTAACCAAATCAGACTTCACTGCTTGATATGAACTTGGTTCTCAACAGTCCTCTGATTTTCAACCTCCTGGTTTTCTACTTACCCATAGAGAGGAGCAAACACAACATCTGTACCATTGCATCCTTGTCAGGTTTTACATTCTAAGGGCCAAATGTATTTTAAAAATAGTTTGGTTCCACAAGTGGAATTTTTAACAGTTCTGGAATTCCTCTTCTAACGTCCTTGGTGCCTAAAAGCCATAAAATCACAGAATAAAAATTCTTTATTTTATTTTCCCTTTGCATGACCCCAGGACTGTCCTATTTTCACTGCACTGAACGTTCCTATCTCATATTAATGCCTGAAGAGGACAGAAGTCCTTTCTAGGACTGGCAGTCCAGCAGGCATTTCAAAATGTACCTAAATACACACTGACAGGAACTATCAGAAGGGAAGAGGGAGAGAGAAAAACTACCTAACCTGATTTCTGCTTAAAGCACTAACCTTTCAAGGGCTGTGTCATTGTGTTTGTTGGAGCTGTTCCATTACGTAGGCAAAACTCCCCTATTTGTTTCAGTATTTCTTTTCCTTTTTTTTTTTTTTTTTTTAAATGAGAGTAGAAACTTCTTGCAGTAATTGCACCTTGAGACTGGAGACAGATAAGCCTGTGTCAGTAACTAAGAAACTCCTGATTTTAAAGAGATTATGAAGAAATGATCTGAAGAGGAGGATTAGATGCTAGGGAAAATGCTAGATGAGAGTAAGATGTTTTATCTTGAGGCCTAACTGTCAGGAAGGAGATTCACATGTGATGATAAAAGAGGGGAACGAGGACCTCTTCAAGGGAAAATAAAGCCCTGGTTATGGCATGGTGAACTTCAGCTGATGCTTGCACATCCTTGAGGAGAGAGGTCTGTTAAGATTTTTAAACTGTCATTGATTGTAAAAGGTGTTTTTGGGGATTCATCTTTTTGATTCTCTGGTCTTCGGTTACAGAATAAGATAAAAGTAATATTAATAAAAACTGTATTTCATCGCCTTTTCAAAGAATAAAAATTATTCAAGCAAAATGTGCTAAAGAAACATTGCTGTTAAATATAAATGATCCTCCAGGATAGAATGTGATTAAGTGTTGGTTACACATACACTGCATAAATTCATATTAATTAGAATTTATCACTTTTATTGCATTCTGTTATGTGCATCTAAGCAACCACACTCTTTGCTGTCATCTCCCAGTTAAATCTGACTTTTATGCAGTCAAATAGGGCTTGTCTATCTGGATCTTGAATAAGGAAATACTCACTTTCATTAGGCATGTTCATCACTGTTGCGCTTTGCCCTCATTTATAAAATATCCTTTCAGATATTCTATTCAAAAGTAATTTTGCAAAGCCTGTATTAAGTCTTTGATTAATGCAAAAGACTTGTAGTGCAGCCTGGCAACAAAATATTTGGCAGTGATGCAGAAAATGGTTGCTTTAAGGAAATTATTTATAGATGTTGTTTAATATTCTGTCCTTATTTAACAAAATCAAAGTAAATATTTAAATGTTTGGATGAAAATGTTGTGCTCTGAAATTCTTTTTCTTACGCAGTTACTTTGCCATATTTGAAGCAGGAAAATAGAAAAAAGTGTGGCTGATATTATAAACCTCTAATTAAGATAAACAAGTACTGTATGCTAGGGTGATGATTGATTTCACTTGGAGGATGGCATTTAGCAGCTGTCAGAAAAGTGGAAAATGCTAGCTGGTAATGTTGTACTGGTAGCAGAGGCTGTCTGGATTGTTTTTAGCAAGTGCCCTGAAGTGCTTATGCTAACTGGATCAGCTGAATCCCCCAGCTCATGGGAATGCTGGAATAGGAGAATGCCTCAAAAGCTATGGGTTTTATTCTGCAGGCTGGTATCCAGTGTTGAATTAATTCAGGTTTTTTAATACCCCATAGACCAGGGTTTAACTTTACAGTTCCCTATTTCACTTGATGTCATTTTTTATCCTGCTTGTCCACTCAGTTCTTCAGATAACAGGAGAGTGTATCTTTTAACACAATAATTCTAGATTTAACAGAAAGCCCAATTCCCATAATATGAAGTATAGTATTATCAAAGACAAGTAGGAATCAATATTTTGAGTTAAAATTTTCTATGGTACAAATTAAATTGTGCATTAAACTTTGTTGTGAGTAAGTAATTTCTGAGGTAAAGGAAAATACATATATTTATCCTGTTTATTGAAGTTTATGTCCTGGACTCACATGTCTGTTTTTCTTGCTTTCTTTTTTTCTATTCTTCTGTGGTCTGTTCACAAACAAGTCCTCTCTTTGTAACAGGGCAGAGAGACCCTTTTTCTGAATGCATGTCCAGTCAAAATCTCTGTTTCTCTTCCTTAGACTAGTGAAACTGATAAAAGTGGTGGGTTCCTTAGATGGGTAGAGATATGCTAAAATTCTTGGAAAAAGAACTTTAAGATCTGGTGGTGCCTCAGAGAAGGCAATAGGCTTGACAGAGCCTACAGTGGGAGGCAGCAGTAACATTGACTTGTGTTCTATTTATGGGTTCTTCCTTTTTATGTCTCTTTCTGTCTAATAAGGCAGAAAAAAAGTAATGGAAGAATTAGAAGAGAGAACTATGTACAGAAATCCTAAAAATTCATATTATTGGGCAAAAGTTTTCCTAAATAATCAAAATTAAAATAACTGTTATGTAAACATTTAAACTTAGTCAAATGAAAGAAAGTTAATGCAAGCACTTTTGTTACCACTAGCACAAATTATTCTCCTCTAGGAAATCCCATTGCTTACCATTTTCATATGAATGCTGTACACTGTTGAACTTATCAGTGTCTGGGATTTCAAACAAAACCCAACAGCCATTTATTGTAGCAATCAGCACATTCTCAGCATTAATTAGCACTGTGATTTTTGGTGCTGCTGACATCGCTCAAAGTCATCAGTAGACCACAATAGCTAGATTTTTTTTTTAAATTTCTTTCTGCTACTTTGTAAATGTTGCCAAGATTGCTTTGGTAATTTTATATCTGTGGAATAGGGAAGGAAAATCTGGTGTATTTGCATGGATTCAGGGGATGAGTGCCTTAGATGCAGCCCTTGTTGACTGGCTCAGGTGTAGGTTTCTTGTGTGATCCCTTGTGAATGATGTTGCTAGAAAGCAAGCTTTCAAATGTCCAAATACCAGTAAGAGTTTTCCATAGGTATTTTGAGGAGGAAAGAGATTATGTGACCATCCCTCACAGTCTGTTTGTATTCTATAAAGTGAGTTTGAGGGTATTAATTGGAAAGGGTTTCTGATGCAATGAGACAAACATTTTTAAGATTGATGGCATCTGCTAATCCAATGAGAAATTTCTTAATGAGAGACATTATTACTTTCTGCCTCCTGTATTATGCAAAATGAAATGTTTTTATTAGGGAACAATAGTATAACTCCCCCTGTGTGTGCTGGGGAATAGCTATTTTACCACCAAGCCATTAGAGAAATAGAGAATAGAACAGAGAGAGATTGTTTTATAATGACCTGTGTTTGCACAGTGCCTAGCACAATTGAATTATCTTCATTTGCTGGTGTACCTATGTTCCACAGCTTTATACTAAACAACATAAATAAGACTTGTTAAAGATGCTGTTTACAAAGATACGAAGATAATTTATTAACATTCTAAAGGGGCATCCCAATAACATCAAGTGCCAAAAGTAGTTCAGATAGCTGATATCAAGATGCCATACTAGAGAATACTAGAGGAGAGAATTATTTTCATAGGAAAATAGCATTATAAAAAACCTTGGAAAGCAGATTCTCTGTGTGATAGTTCCCAAATGCATTGTTGGGAGAAGATATTGGGAGAAGAGGAATGTTTTTAAAAGTTACTTAGCATTTCCGCATTCACAGATATAGCAGTTATCCTTTCTTCTTGCAAGCAGCAAAACTCTTGTTTTGAATTTTATATGAATGTGCTTGATTATCCTGAAAGATCACTTGTGTTGTGTAAAATTTTGCTTGTTTTGCAGTGTTCTACTGGTGATTTAATGAGGTACGCATTGTGAGGAATTTTGTCCCATTTTATTCTGCTTGATTTAATTTTCTTGTGGTCTTTGGTCAAAATAATCCCTGGATTACAGGAAGAGGAGGGAGCAAGAAGGAAAAAAGCCATTAAGGTAATCATAAGACTGCTACATCTTGCAACAGGGAACATAAACCTTATTTGTAGAAGTTGCATTATAAGCCAGTAAAGAGGCTGGATCTTGAATCCAGTCTCAGCTCTACACGTGGTTTGCAGTGGTGACACTGGGAATCTGCTTATCTATAAAGTGCCATTTATGTGAATATAGTTTTCTGTTGGTCTGTGCAAAAACAAAACAGAAGAAACTTGGAGTCTTGAGATTTTTGATACAGTTATTAGACAGTAGCCAAGGAACCAATGCTTGAGCATGCTCGTATGTGGCATATGCATGCGAAAATGGATGTAGTGGAGAAGACCAGGACACCTGAAGGAAAGGAAGAAAGAAGATAACATCAGTGGAGAATACAAACATTAAAAACATGGGGCAAGCAACCAGCAGGGTTTTTTTTTTCCTGCTGAAATCAAATATTTAAAATAGATTGTGTGATGGAAAAACTCAGAGGGTTGAGAGAAGGGTCAAATTTTCCTCTGTGAACAGATATGGACATTTTTATAGTAATGTGACTTTTCTAATGAATCAGTCTGGGTGCTATGTTCATGCAGTATTTCTAACAATACATATAGCTCTGTGTGCATGCTTGCATGTGTGATATGTATGAGATGGTCTGAAGACATTGTTGAACAATGCTGTATGGGTCCAACGGAACTGCTTAAAAAAAAATAGATTATCCGAGTCATCATCTTCTTCCTGGACAGTGGCACAGCTTGAATTTGTGGTCATATCTAATAAGACGTATATTTTTTTCTGTATCACTAATTCCTTTTTAGAAATTCATGGCTGCTGAGCTTGTGATTTTTAAGAGACATACTTTGAAGGTTGACATTAAAACTATTATTTTTTTTTCTTGTTTATTTGGTTTTTTTGCAACCCTAAATGAAGTTCATAGTCAGAATTGATTTTTAGATGGCAGCATTGGAAAGACCAACTTGTTCCTGTAAGATGTTCTTGGTGCCATGCAGGAGATAATGAAAGGAAGAGGAGGAAGAGTGATAAAGTGACAGAGCATGCAAGGAAGATTTGTAGTCTTTAACTTGACATGGATGAATGACTCACGGCTCTCCATATTTCAACTTGATATATGAATGTCAACACCTTGGGAGTAGTTTGGGTACCTGAATCATAAAGCCAGGAAATTCAGGTTATTTTCTGTGCTGTACTTCACACCTTTGCAGAGAGCTGCAGGAGAATGTTTTGGTCTGTGCTGAGTTCTCTGAAACTCCACAAAGTGCATTTCATTACAGTACATTTCATTATAGGTGACTTATTTATTTACCAGTGATACTTTGTTTTCTCCCCCTCTGTGTTAAGCATACTTTAAAAGCTTTATGGAGGGAATCCAGGTGATGAGTGTATATACTAATTATAACTGAATCTTGGTTCTTTTGTCACAGTGCAGATTTGAGCCTCTACCAGGTATACTGCCAATTACATGTGATGGAACTAACTCTAAAATTGTGAGTTTGTTATATAACTATAATAGAACTTGTTTTTTGATATAGTATCAATTTAGTCTTATCTTAACTCTGCAAGAAGTTCATTTTATTGCTCTGAGGATGTGGTGTAGTGAATGCCTTCTCTTGAAAGCACTGTGTTTTCTACATTACATGCTTCATAGTTTCTTCTGAATGTGTACTCCTTAGCTTCTCCCTAAACAGGAAAGTAATAGTCTTTAAGAGTCAGGGTCCACAAAAGCCAAAATTGGGTAGTAAAGATTTTACTTTTTGGATGCAGAAGTAGGTCTTTAAAATAGGTATGTTTTGTTGAAGCCTCATCTATAAAAGGAAATTGATGATTAGAAATGGAGTGACAATTCAGTGAACTAAAAGTTACTACCATGCATGCAGAAAAAAAGTCTCTCAAAACAACGATCTGTTGCTTACATAATGTCTTCATCACTCTCATTTCAGAAATAGGTTTTCTCGTGTTCACAAGAGAATAAGAGAAATTCATTTTGAGAATTCATTTTGAGACTACAAAGAGACAAACCAGTGAACCAGTGTCTCAGAGGAAATGGCATATTGTTACTGTTCACATATAGATGCTATTATTTGGTGTAGGCCATTTTAAGAAAGATGGTAGATAATTTGCTTATAAAGTAATTTATGTGTCTTTTACAAAGACAAAGGTTGTACATATGCCTTGTGAACTTGCAGGTTTAGTAAATTAAAGGCACTCTTCAGTATTTAAGCCCATGTCTTTCTAAGTATGCTGTTTCTTGGACAGTGACACACTGCTCTCCAGAAAGTTGTTTATTATTATTTATTATTATTAATTATTCTATGTATGGAATACAGTCTGTATATAATCCCATGAGAGTGATGAGTAGCACAACTAGAGGCAGGTGTTTATTAACAAAATATGGATTTAAGGAGAAGTTGAGATGAAGAAAAGGTGCAACTTAATTAAAGAGAAAATGTTAAAAGGAAGAGTAAAGAATTAGTTTTCAATCTTGTCATGCCTATATTACTTGCTAATGCAATTCCGTGTTGCAATTTCTCCTCCCTTTAGGACAGGCATTCATCACATTTTATGCAAATGATACCAGAGAGGGTTATTTTGGAAAAGACAAAATATATTAAGAATCCATAAAAAGATGCCCTGCTTTCTGTTTAATGAATCAGATAATACAATGCTTTTTTGTTAACTGTTTTTTTTCATTGAGACTATGTAAAAAAGAAACAAGTTATCGTTAGCTAAGGCTTATTAAATCTTCAGAATGTTGTTAAAGTAGTTTAATCTAGTCAGGTGTATCTGGAAAAAACAATGAAGCTACCCCAAATATACAAATTGGAATGTAGACTGTAAAAGATATCATGTCAAATAAAAAAAATATATAAACTTTTGTGTTCTATCGCTTCACCTGTATCTGGAGTTCACATATTTTGCTGCAATCAGTTATAAAGGAGGAGTCCACTTGAAGTAGAAGTGCTGCTTTTGGTTTTGAATCTTTAAAGTTAAGAAGAAGAAGGCTCCCTGAAGATAGAAATTCATAAGGAAAGACAAGGACTTTTTGGAGAATATGTTCTGTCCAGGGTGGTTTTCTGTTCCCCACTTTGTATGTCTCGGAGCACACTGGGGCTTCTAATGAAAAAATAATACAGTTCATTAATGTGGAAAAACTTCTGAAAGTAGCTACAGTCTCACAGCATTCTGGGAATTAGTTTGAACATAATTGGTTGGATGTCAATATTAAAAAGCACTCTAATGAAAAAGACAGTGCTCAAGCTATGATAGTTTGCTGCTTCTGATGAAAAATTTAATGAGGCTGAATATTTAACCCCTTCTCTCTTCTTTCTTCCCAAACTGCCACATCTTTCCCAATTTCTTCTTTATGTTTATTGTAAATATTTTAAGCAGTAGAGTTTCTGTCCCTGTAATAGAAAGACTACACTATTGTCTGTATGTCACATTATATCTAGTTAGTTTTTTTTTTTTTAAATCCTTTTTACCTTCATGGCTAGATTACTCAAGTAGAGTATTTGTCAGTTGTCATGCCCCTCAGCTATGACTCAACTGAACTGTGCTTCGTGAAGTCTAATCTTTCCTGATAAATCCACTGACTAGTGTTGTGCCAAGCAGCACAGGATCTGCCATTTACATAATGGTTACTCTAATTGGTTTAGTGTGACTTCCAACCTCAGGCTGAGAATTACTTCCTTCTGAAATGTGCTCATTGCCCAAATACATACAATTTCCAGTCACTGAGTTGACTCCTAATTGCTTATTAAATGAAGTTATGAAGCACATTGAAGTTTTTTCATGAAGAACCTATCTATAAAAAAACTAGCAACATAACAACCAAGAAGAACAAAGCAACACACACAAACAGAAAAGACAAAAAACTACACTGTATACATTTTCCTCTGATATTTGAGTTGCCATCAGTTTGATATGATATGCATTGTTTCATAAAATATATTAAATTCTATGTGAAATACAGACAGATGTGACTAGTTCTTTAAAACACAGTAAGTTTTTGTGTAATACAGAGGCTTTACTGAGTTTTCAAATCTAGCATATATGATTATTGTTTTTCCTTTTATTTTTGGTACATATGATAATTTTTAGGTTCTCATCCCAGTTTTTCAGATGGCACTTCCATATGCTACCCCTCTTTTGTTTCAGCTGTCTAATGGATTCTGTATGAGAGGTTTGCTGCTGTGCCCTGGGTCTGTTTTAACTGCCTGTTCAATAACTGCTCAGTATTCTGGAGAAGAAACATGTTTTTACTGCCATAGGCCTGTACCTGCATCAAGAAATAATGGTTCATCCTTTTTGTCATGTTGTGTTAATACACTTCCAAAGAGAAAGATGATCCATGAAGATGGTCTTAATTTATCTTATGCTGTCAACATCTCAAAATTTTCATCAAAGATCAATTGAAATTAGAAGACAAAAACTGAACCAGTTGGGTGCTTTTGTTAATGATATTCTAGATCTGTGTAAGTTACAAGCCCTGAATATCAGGCACATCATGATGGCAATGCAAAACCGGATTTTAATATTCAGCTACACTCCGTAGAGACATTTGGTGCTTCAGGAGGCTGCTGTTCTTTAGAGCCTGTGGCCTCAAAGATAACCTGGAATGCCAGATAAGGAAATTGATAAAGCTGTCAGTGGTTTGCTGTGCTCTACTTCCCAGGCTACAAGCCACCTTGTCACATGTAATACCCATGATATCATCCAGTATATGACATTGAGAGATCACAACTTTTGCCTGCCTTCCTAAGAAAGTGAGAAACTTTTAGTGTAAGCTTAATAGACAAAATATGAAACAAATCTGTATAATCTCTTAACAGGAATTTTTGCTTTTTACCTAATTCCATTTCATTCAAGAACTCTATGATTTTTTTTCTTTTCATTATGGCCAAGAGAGGAGTAAATTTGAATTTTTCTAGGAGGAAGTTTAGTTCAGCTAACTAACTGTTGTAATAACACTGTACATTTGTTTGATTTTTCCATCGGGAAGATAAAATTTCTGGGTCCAACCTAATACACATATAGCTCCTGTGAATTTAATGTCATGTCTCAAGGTAACAGTGCAAGTGCTCATTATTTTTATTGGATAGTAAAGGAGGAAACAGTCTCCATGAGACATTCCTAGAAGGGTTTTTTTGCATTTTAATTTATAGTTTTTTAATAAAAATTTGTCTTCTTTAATATGTATTTTGTACTATCACTTTCTTTGTGCAGCTCAGTACACTGATTTGTTGCATCCATTAAATTTTAATATAGATCACAATGATGGGGTTTTCCCCACCATGGAGGCATCCTCAAACTTTCTTTCCTTCTGTCTTGTTAGAATTATACCTAACTTTTCAGAAGCTTGTGCACTTTACTTTCATTTTCTTTTCAATTTTATATAAAGGAATATGTCTTAATTGCTGTTGCTGACACAATATCCATTCAAACAAAATGCCCATTGCCAATTGTCTTGTGTTTAAACAAGCATGTTAAAATCTATTTAAAAAAAAAAAAAAAGAAAAAAGCTATGAGGTATGCCTTGCTCTTATTTCCTTTTCAGAAGATTCTTGGACTTTAAGGTGGATTGGCTTATATTCCTTGGTTACAGAATAATGCCTAATCCTTGAATCAGAAGGAGTGGGAAACAGAAGATAAAATTGAATTATGTGACACTGTTTCCTCTTGGTTTGGAAGAATTTTTAGAAAAGGTTGCTCCCTTATCCTTCAGAAATATGGGTGCCTGTTAGAATCTATTCTGAGCATAATGCCAATATAGCTTTATCAAGCAGACCTGGTAAAACAACAAATATTTGAGTTTTAGATTAATGAAAAATATTCTGGCATCCTTGAATTTTTCAGTATAATGAAGGATGTATTTTTTAGGTGATAGGGAAGTTTTAATGTAATTTTTTGTTAATTCTTATAGTTACTGTACATTTGTAGTTGATGGTTCAAGATCTTTAGTTCTTCTGATTTACGTGAGCAGCCCTTTTCTTTCTCCTTTTTGCTTCTACCAAGAAAAATAATCTATGCAATTGAAGTAATGAAAAATGCTGCTTGCTCATGTGGTTCTTACCACCTCTGAGGTGCTTTGGTTTTGTGGGAAAAAACCCCTAAATTTCAGTGCAGTGCAGGAAATAAGGAATTTACTCCTTGCAATAACAAAGAAGTGTCTGCAAATTAAACTTTTCAAGTTATAATACCCATCATTTTGAAATCTGGCAAATGAATACCCTTGGCTTGGCTGTTGGCAGTGATTTTGTTTCTAAATGAGCTTTTCATAGCTATTCTGTTTTCAAAGCAGAGAATGCTACGTGAGTTTAAAAATAACTGGTTTCAAGAAGAGTTTCAAAACAAGAACATATTGTTTAAAAACCTTCGTAATGGAAAAGCTTTCAAACTGAAATTTACTTCATGGTAGCCATTTATAAGACAGGCAGTTCAGTAGGATTCCAAGCTTCTGCTTTTATCTGCCTTGATTATAATGCATCAATCTGCAGTGCTGGTGAAGATACAGAAATTGATCCCAGCAACACTGAAGCAACGCCCATTTTAATTTTAAAGGTCATGCTTGTGCAATGCCTTTTGATGAATTAGTAATTAAGTCATTATTTTTTGATAATTTTGGTTAGCCTTTGTTCTGGTGAAATATTAAGATGATTTCATTTTTTCCAATTTAGTATCCTTATGTAGCTTTCCAGTCAATTTGGGAAGGTAAACAGTCTTTCTGCTGCAGGAATGTAATGAATGTATAAGCATTCTTCCACCTCTAAGATTGCCTGCAGTTTCAATGTCATCCAACTATTCACACTAGCTAACTAGTTAATTTTGTAGTTTGTTTCCCAACAGGAAATTGGGTAAGGCATTTTGAAATGTAATATTTATTCTCTGCCTAGTGCAATTAAGCGTTTCTTTGCATAATGTTGGTCTATTTTGTTATCACTCATGTGCTTGTAAGAACACATTTCGGAAGTATAATCTGGTGCTTCTGTATTTTTAGAATATTCCTAAATATTTTGTGGTGATTCTAAGCAGCCTCTTGCAAATTACTCTATCATTGTAGTGATGCCACAGAATTACTTAATGCAATTTTTGTTTTGGAAAGATCTTTGCTGTCTGTTTCTCAGTGTCAAGATTTCTGACATCCTGACAGATTATTGTAACTCAGCAGATGGTCTTAGACTTGATCTTTAATCAGTAAACTCAGACTGGAAGTTTGGCATTTATCTGCTTCATTCTTAGCTGTGGACAAACAGTGGGGCAGATGGATTCACCCTGCTCAGTGAAGTTGCCATGTAGAGTGCTCTTTGGAACAGTAAATGCTGCTGTGAAATGCAGCTAGTGCTGCTGACATTTTGGATTCTTGTACTTGAGTTTTGATGTCTTTAAAATCCTCATTTATGGAAAAGACAATTTTATTCCACTTTTTACAATAGCCCTTTACAATTTTCAATGGGAGGTCAACTACTTGTGTAGGGTAACTTGGGAGGTTACTTGTGTAAGAAAAGATGAGCACCTGAGCACAAATAAGGAAACAGATAACTGTATTTTGAAATAAGTATATTAAATAAGGAAATTCTTTCATAAGGGTTTTCAACTTAATTACATATTATGTAATATTTTTATTGCTTGTATTAAACCTTTTCTAGACGTTTGAAGCAAACTGCCTAAAAATATCTTTTTGAAGCGTTTACATTGTCAAAAAAGTGTATTTTAAAATATATTTGTTTATATATACCAAGTTCTTAACTGCAAAAGAGATTTGTGGGGTTTTGCTTTTTTTTTTTTGAGAAGCACATATGTTAAAGCTGTCAATACAATAGTTGGTTATAAGTAAAATTCACAGCACTATTAATACTACTTTCTCAGCATGTTGTTTTCATAAAATGTGTTCTCTTTGTGTCAGAGTATTCTGCCATTAGTTCAGTGGATTCGGTGACAGGTTGTTATAACTGCATTTCAGAATATAGAGACAAAATCTATCATCTCTATAAATACATATCTCTGTCAACCAGAACTAGCTTCTTCTCTCAAAGTGCAGAGAAAATTTTCTTCTTGATAGTTTTTTAAAAGTTTGGATTCGTTAGTTTGGTTCTTTGTTAGAAACAAAGTTTCTAGGTAACAGGAAGAATATTAACATTTTCCTGATTAAACCTGTATTTTTATACGTGTTTCTTTCTTTTTTAATACCTTGATGCCTTCAAGTATGAGCCTTAATTTCATCACCATAGGTTTTGATTCATGAGCTAATCTTTCTTTCTTCAAAGTTCTTGATGCTATCCCTCCTTGAAAGTGCAACTTGAAATTATGCTTTCTAGCTCTATTCCTGGTGTCTAAAAATAACACTTTTTTATATAATGAAAAATAACTAAGTGATTCTTAAATGAGAAAAATACAAAGCTTACATGAGACTTTCTTTTTGTTGTTTTGGGCAATATTCTCTAAGTAAGGACTTATTCATGGTAAATCGTTTTGGTAATTATTTGATGGATTGGACTAATTATTAGTAATGGTTACATTTCAACTCCCTCTTTCTTCCCCCTAAGTATAGTATCTTGGATATTGAGTGTTTAGAACTGCGTTAGAAAAACATGCCATATGGTATTGCTTGTCTTCCCTGATTGAATGCAACAGCTGTAGCACCAGCTGTTACTTTGCAGATTCCTGAGTAGACTGTATAGATTTCATCTGCAAGTGCTCAGGCATTCACTTTCATATTTGTTTTCAGGATGGATTGTCTGAAAATTAGATTATGATTTATTTGAAAAGATGAAAGACATCCAAGTATGAATATTGTTTAAAAGTAAGAATATTTTCAGTTAGCAGTTTGAAATATGTGCAAAATAAAAGCACAACATTGTCTGGCATTTTTGTAGTGCATTGACTTTGCTGTTATTTTGCAAAGTTGCACAAGTAGAAGTAATCAATTGTATTTCTTCAAAAAAATTAAACCTAGAAACAAACCTCTGTATGGAGTCAGGCTACATGTATTGCATTTCCTTGTAATATGAAAACATACAATGCATAAATGCTATATTGCATAAAATTTTCGTGCTTGAATGCTTCACATTTATTTGGATTTTAGAGTTACTGAACCATTTCAATTTTATTAAAATAACGAAATAATGCTTTTCTCTACAATGTAATGACTTGGTTACAGTAAAATCTAAGGTTTTTACGGGCATCTAGAAGTGTGTTAGTAGCTGGATTAAAATTGCAAAACAGTTTTCTGTGTCAAAGTTTGGATAGCATTTGTATTTATTTATTTAAAGTTTCCAGTAAATATTTCATCTATTTCACTTTGCTGGTGAAAGCAGAATCAGCAGAATTAAGCAGGGACTTTGGAATGCTGGAAAGAGCAGGGTATTCCCAGCGTGGCTATTAGAACCCCCAAAAAATCTTGAATGACGAAGATTCAAGGAGTTTGTACTCTCAAGTAGTAGCAGATAAGATGGTGTTTGTAGTCCTATGGGAAAGACTATACTGTGTATCATTAGTTTATTAGTGTCTGTTCCATCTGCTTTTGCCCCAAACTGGTGGATGAGAACCTTTGTTCCCTTTGGGTGTTTATTTTGTGGCCTTTCAAATCACTGCCTTACAGATATGTGTGGGTTTACTGGCTGCTCTCTTTCCCCCACAGAGGGGGTGGATGCTTTCAAACATTCATAGTCATTCTAGCTGGATGGATTATTGATGAAATTGCTGTTCATATCTGATGACAATTTAATACAGTACATGATAACTGAACTGAGTGACCTTTGCTGCAATTGATGTTGGCCTTTCTCCCTGTTAAGTGACCACCTAATTTATCTAACTTAGGGGAAGTACTGTGATTGCTGCATAAACTGTCTTGGACAAAGATATCTCCCATTCATCCTGAAAAGGTTGAGTGGACACCAGTAATCAGAAAAGGTCAAAGAGCCTGATTTAAGATTGTTTAATTTTAGTGCTCTTTTTCAGAGGTAAAAGTACATGATGTAGCCAAGTGTCTAAGTCCAGTGTAGGTGAGTCTGGTGGGGGAAAACCAGTGGCATAGAAGACTTTAAAGGGTATTATATGAGTGTTAGACAGAACAAAATGCAAGTTGTAGACTTGTCTTCATTTTTCACAGAAGAAGTCTAATTTTATTTAGATCATAACGTTTGTGTACATGTACTTAATATTTCATAGAACCAGACACAAATATTTATCTTTAGTGAAAATTGGGAGATATTGAGCAATTAAAATGTGATATTTAGGTTAATTTATATAGCCTATTTTCTAAACAGAAGAGTTTCTGCTGTTTCAGAACTTGCCTCATTCAAATGTCATGAACTACCATGTCTCTTCTGAAGCTCAAAATTGTCAAAGAGGAATGAAGAACCATCAATCTGCGTGCTTTTCTTCAACATATATTGATCTAATCCACAGAAATTTTCTGTTTGATTATTCTGAATTCTGGAGTGTTTTACCAGGAGATCAGCACAGTGTTTTGTTACCTTCTACTTTCTCTGTTAACCTGATCACATTGGTCTATTATTGTGATGTGTGCATATAGATTGCACAGGAATTTCCTGCCTACTTAGAGTATTGTATAGTATGTTGGGACTTTTTGCCATGTATGATAATGCCCCCTCACCTCCTTTTTCTTTAATTTCATTTTTGTATTTCAGCCTGAAGCATTTGGAGATAATTTTTTCTTCGTTAGATTTAGTTCTAAGTCTTAACCATGACTGTTGTGAATCCTGGGCACCAACACTTAAATATATGCAAATGTTGTTTCAGAATCATGTAAGTGACAAAGTCTGTTCAAACATGAATGTATGTGCAGCTCTTTGCTTTGGGCACCCAGTTTTCTAATGTCTTTAGAAGTTAGTCTGTTTGAACACTAACTACAGATACCAAATTACTTCAAATCACTGAGGTTATTTACAATAACCTCAAATACAGAATACAAAGCTTATTCTTTTGTATTTAATTAGGTAAATTTCAGTGTGCATTTACATAGCACTGGTGCACTAATGCAGAGAAGGGCCGTACCTCACCCAGTTGTGAGATTCAGGTCTGCCTGAGATTGTCCTAAATTGACCTGTATGAAGTACCCTGGAGATAGAAATGGAGCCATTTTTATTTCTCATCTTTATCTTGGTCAATGATGAGATGTATGTAAACACTTTAGGCTGTGTTTTACCTTATTTTCATTTTACCTTCACTCACTCCATAGGGCTGTAGTCATCATTCCAGTGTGTAGACACATGTGCATGCGTGTGTACAAGCTTGTTTACCCAGGGCACAGTGCGACTTGGTTGAAGTTTCATTACAGGCTTGTTAACAGCTAGGTTAAAGTGAGTGTGTAGACTGTCTGGGAGTTAATTAGTTCCCATCAGCAAAATTATTAGCACAGTAGGTCAGAGTTAGTCCTGCCAAGTGAAAGCTTCAATAATCAGTACAGTATCTGGGTCAGAGACCAATCCGATCATAAAAACTGCGATTGCTTGGGCCCAGAGGGTGCAGGGTCAGAGCCAGTGGTACCACCAGGCTCGTGGTGTGGAGTTGCTCCTCTGTCACTGGTAGCACTACATGATGAACATTAGCAGTAGCTTTTTTTTTTTAAGTTTTTGCTGACACTCTGGGATATTTGGCACTGTCAATAATAATGTTCAAGCATGAGGCAGCAGCTTGCATGATGAATCACCACCGTAGGAGATGTGTGAATTGGGATGTTTTTTCTTTGAAAATATGGCTCTAATAAGGATCCCATCACAGCAAGTAGGAGTTAATAGTCAAAATATTAGAAGTTGCTCTTCAGTTAGCTAATCTGTCTGAATTTGCTCATAAGTTTTTGTTCATATTTCATTCAAATGGAAGTAGTCTGTTATTTTACACATGTGTCTGCCTCTCTGTTCTGAATCTGTACAGGGTGTCTTTAATGCTGAAGTGCATTTGGTAAAGGAAGTTGACAAGGCTGAGAAAAAAATCCTACTGATGTGTCTTTAAAATGTCTGTTTATACAGTTCACCTAAGAGTAATAGGACAGGAGGGAAATGAGTCTGGAGACAGTTGGTATCTTAGAAGTGGATCAAAAGCTTTTCCATTTTGTAAAGAACAGCTGTAGTATTCCTCCATCTGGGAAGAACTACTTGTGCCAATAATTCCCCCAGAATTGTAGGAAGGATATCCAGCTCAGCACCAAAACAGAACCACTCTAATACATAATACATAGTTTTCATCAAGGTTGTTTTCTTTCTGAGTATTACATGTGTACTCACGGGAGAACATTTGGGCATCTTCTGTAATAAACTGAAACATAAAGGTATGGTTTTGTTTCCAGGAGGGAAAGAAAATGTGAGCCAAGTTGAATGCCAGAAAATATTCTTGATGATAGTTTTGTGGAAAGCAAAAATATATGGTAGATGCAAATGGATAATTCAAAGAAATACTTCTCTGTTGAAAATACACTCTTTTCTAAACTTTGATTCTACCTATTTGTTAAAAAAAATCAGTATTTTTTCCAATATTTAAAGTAATACTATGAAAATATTTATGAAAATATGTCTCCTATGAACCTGTCTGCCTATCTTACTCCTGTTTATTACTGTAGACTAGAAATTTTAAGATGTTCCAACATCCAAACTTTTACTGCTGCCAGTTGAGATGTCCCAATTGCCTGTATATCAGTGCAACATGACTGGTTTTGTCTGACAACTGAGCATTTGCATTACACTTACTGTTACCTCAGAAGAATAATATTTATGTATATTTTGGTTTATCCCTGTATTCTTTATTTTATGTGCCTTTGAATACAATTAAATACAATCTAGATTTCTTTTCTTTTTTTTTCTATCATTTTTTTAAAAACTAGGTGAATAAGATAAATCAATTGCTACTGTTTTCCGGATAAGTGTCAATAAAGGTTTCTTTTTGATCTATATTAATAGCAGAGCAGTGTGGCAATTTGAAACTAGTTTTGGCATATTAGTAATTTGTAAAAGATAAAGTAGAGTATCTTTCAAAAAATCATAAGCCCTGTTTAAATTAACCATGGATCCACAAATAATTGAGGTTGGTTTATAATGAGTTAAACTTCACAGGTGATAAACCCACGTATGACAATGTTTAAACAAAAAAGTATGCTGTTACCTGTTTGATTTCATACATATTTTTTGCTTTGTTATAAAGAAATGTTCTTTAGAAAAAACTCTTTGTTCTTTTCTCTGCATCAGCCGGCAGTCTTTGCTATACTTCGTGTTTTCAGTTTGCATTCATAAATAGTATTTTTTTTATAAGGCTTAAGAAGTCACATTAAAAATAATGGGAAAATAATGATTGTTTTGGTGCTCTTTGAATTGCTTTTGTAATCTGAAGCTAAATGTTCCAATAACAGTGCTATGTTCTCATGTTTTCCTCTCAAAACATGTTTATGGCTTTTAAAAAAAAGGAGAAAGAAACAAATATCTTTAGATATTCACACATTATTATTTTACCCAGTTATCTAAATCGCTTAAATTTTATATTTTCTGATGGTTTTCTAGTCCCAGCCTATAATTCTAACACTCTAGGGATTTTTTTCTTCTCCATTTATCACAAATTTGCCACAGTCTTGCAGCAGTATTAGCAACATTTCGATTAACATTAACAGCATCTAAATTAGAATGGTTTTACTTGAGATTGTATTTCCTTAATTGCTGTACAGATGTTTTCCTTGACTGGTCTGGAGTATATGAATGCATTATTTAGGAGACTTCACCTTCTAGTCCAAATGTCTTATATGGTCCCATTCTCCTTGAGCTGGCACAATCTGCTCTCTGACACAGGTTTGTGCTGCCCTGCTTCTTGACCTTGCTTTTCTTTGTCCCCCTTATCACAGTGCTGAAGGTGCACTTTGCAGCTTTCACCTTCAAGGTCCTGTGCTGCTGGTGTTCCTTTCCACTCTGTAAAGCTTCATTACTTTGTTTGGGAGCAGCTTAGTGTTGAATGGAAAATGGGTATCATTCCTTTGTTATATGTTGGGGTTTTTCACCTGTTAGTGCTAGGAATCAAGCCAAGGTCTCTCTGAGGGCAAAGTTTTGTGCCATGTGTCAAAGGGCTTCTGGAGTTATGTTTAGTAAGTGTACCTTCTTAGTTGTCTTCCTCACATTCATCTAATTGCTTATTGGAGGACTGAAATAATGTAGTAAATAAGAAATGTCTGGGTATTAGTGATACAGAATAGAACTGTAGGATTCCTTACATATCAGTCTGCATCCAGCCCTTGTAAAAACACAAATCTTTGGAATTGCTCATCTTAGAGGCAAGCTTTACCAGGAGTTTGGCAATAATTCAATACTCCAATAATGAGTGGTATCGGAGGAAACAGCATATGCTGTAAAATTAATGAGTGCAAAGGTATAGTAATAATACATAGACCTTATTTCTTACTGAAACTTATTTTAATTCTTGGTTGCAAATGTTGCCCTGATGTTGTTTTAAACTTGTCTATCCCTTACACTGCTCCTCAGGTAAAAATATTTAGTATGCTTTAATTTTTTTGGTCATTAAATTAAATATCCAAGGGCAAAGAATTTAAAATATACAATAAATGAATCCTTAGACAAAAATAAAAGCACAACTCCATTGTGGGCTATGTGTTTGTGTGCTGGATCTCAAACCAGTATTTGGACATATTTCTGTTTTCAGGAGGAAGTGTTAGAAAGAGAAGCCCTTGTATGGAACAACCAAATGGATTTGCTGTGCCCCATGGTTCTACTCTTATTTCCCTTACATTTCTCTTTTCTTCCTCAAACCAGTGCTCCTTGTAGCGTGTGTTTCTTTGGTTATCATCCATTTCCCTAGTTTTGGACCTAATTGCAGTAAATAATCAAATGCAAAATTTAAATCTGGAAGAACTTCAGAGACTAAAATATTTCTTAAAAATGTGTAAATGGGAATATTTAGGAGGGAAACCCACAAACTACTGTCCTCACTGAGGCTACTCAGGAAGATGGCTCTTTCATATACTGGTCATACTTCAACATTCTCTTTCAGTTGTATATCAGTTCTGCATTTTTCACTCAAAACCAATCAAACTTCTATATCAGTCTCTAAATTCCATCGTACAGCTGGAATGAAGTAATTACAATAAATTCGCCATTTATATCTAACACTTTTTAATATTTCTTCTCGGTGTATGACCTGGTTCAAAACTAACTCAGTGTTTTGGGTCCATTGCTGACCCTCAGTCTGTGATGCTGCAAAACAGCAATTCAGAGAGGAGTCTTGCTGTCCTTGCGCTATGTCCACACTGATGAGCAGTGATGGCTCTTGAGTGAGCATGGCACCATGACTCCAGTTCATCAGTGTCATTTGGGCTAAGAAATTACTCAAAAGAAATTCTGTCAGTGGCTGTGAGGCCTGTGCTGGCTGCATTGGGCAGAGCATCCCTCTTCCTCCCTCCCTGAGCTATTATATAAATGTCTGCTAGATTTTCAGGCTCTGTTAAGAATCTGGTGCAAGCAAAGCTTTTAAATAGTTCTAGTGGGCACTCAGCAATCTGTGAACAGAGTGGGAGAGCTCTGTCAGGGCATACTGCATGCCTTGGCGTGACTCGTAAATTGGTGCTGCTCTGGAAGAAAAACTTCCTCTGTGCTGGAGTTGTTGCCCCCAGCTTCAATACCAGCTAACAGGTATCATAGGTTTTGGTGAGACACGGCAGGTAACTTCTACAGACTTCTGACAGCAGTGGCATGACATCTTCCTCTACCTCACACTCCCAAAATCTAAACTCTGCTTAGGGGACCACAGGTAGTGAAGGAACCAATGACAGTAGCAGCAAGTGATCTTTGTTAGACATTTGAGATGTTTGAACAAGTTGTGTCTTCCTTTCTGATTTTAAGATACAATCCGTTCACTATAAACAGCAGGTTTTGGCATCCTACGTTTCTACAAATACACAGCAATGTACAGAATGTGAGAAAAATGCTGTCAAAAACTGGTCATGCTAATTTCATTCTTCATGTAGAAGAGAGAGAGATGAGAAGACATTTTACTTTAAATCCTGAGTTACATATAAAATACTCCTTAATACTGTACGCGTTGTTTAACGCAATGGTTTTGGCTTCAAAATTTTATCCATTTAATGACAGACTTCTTTTCACAGGATGACCTAAATCAGATATCCAAATATTTGAATGTAATATGAAACCAGTAGGATGTTTAATATATGCAGATCTAGGAGACAGGGGAAATGTGGGAGTGCAATGAGAGAGAATCAGATGTGGGACAAAAGAAAGGATTTGTTTGCTGAAAGATAAATGCCAGATACAAAGAAAAACAGGAATTTGGAGATACAAAAACAAAAGCAAAGAGAGAATGAGGAGCGTTAAAAAAACCTAATGAAAAATTTACTATTCCATCTATTGACCCCTCAGGCTGCTAGTTGCTTTGCTCTGGTAGGTAGAGAAAAGGGGATGAATTCTTGATCCCAATGTGTTTGGATTTTTGATGTGGATACCGTGATGAAGCAAATTCCTTTAAGCTCTCTTCGTGGAGGTACTTGAATTAGGTGACTCTTGGATAGAAATTATACCCATAAGATGTTTCTTATTCTACTGTAGTATGGATAAATTAATTTTCTTCATGTTGTCATGTAATACAGGAATAGCACTGTTGGCACATCATGACATCTGTAGCATTCTGTGGTACAACTGCAAAGATAATGCAAAAGAGGATCCTGAAACTACTATCCTGATTACAACTTGTGGCCTCTAGTTGGAGGTCAGTAACTAGCAGTGTAGCACAGGGATAACACTAAGTTCAGTCCAACTCATTACTGATCTGAGTGAAGGGTCAGAGTGCACTCTCACCAAGTTTGTTGATTACACCTAACATGGAAGAGTGACTGCTATGCCAGAGGGTCACACTGTCATCCAGAGGACCTTGACAGGCTGGAGAAATGTGCTGTCAGGAACCCCCTGAAGTTCAGCAAGGACAAGTGCTAAGTCCTATTATGATACTATATAAAATTTGTAATATGAAAAATACCTAATATGTTAGACATCTTATGTGTAGCACATGCTTACATACACGGCCACACATGGCAACACTTAATACATTATGGTTTCCTGACCAGTGCATTTGGTTTTCCTTGTAAGCCATCAGCTGTCAGTGTTATAATTCTTCTGTATGGTTATAAATCTTCCTCATTTGTTTGTTTGACATAGGATTAATTACATTGCAAGCTTTGTGGTTTGAAAGTTCTGTTACATTTAGTAAAGTATTCAATCAAATTTTTTGTTCTAATGAGATGCATGCAGGTGTCAGTTCTGTCTTGCACTTTGTTGTTCCTTCAATATCCTTCTGTACTGTGACAACACATCTTTTTTCCTGTTTGTCTGAAGTTTGGCTTGTATCAGCCATCACTCTAGCATTGTGCTGAACAGACAGGAATCCCTATTATTGTCAGACCCTTCTCTACAATACTTCTTAACAGGGGCTGTCTTATCAGACTACAGTGAAAGCTCTGCTGGTGTGACTTTTTTGCTTCACAAAGCTCAGTATTTTAATTTCTATCTCATTAAAAAGATATTGTGATGGCAATTCTGACATTTATAATGTATTCTTTTTTAATCTCTGAACATGCAGTTCTAGGGAGCAAAGTCAAAGCGCTGTAGAAAATTGAATTAGATGGAACATTTAGTTCAGCCTTGGAAAGATTACTTTGTCTTAAACCTATGCTAGTAGGGGTTTCACAATATTCATGGGCAATCTGATGTTATGTCAGATGTCTTTCTTTTACTTGACTTCTTAATTTTATGTTTTCTCTTTCTAACATCTAAGCTAAGTTTCCAGAAAGCCAATGAAAATAATTATTTGTGCTATTTCCCATGGACCCATCTTTTAATTTTCTCCATGAAGCAAACTTTTTTCCTATGTGAAGTGTGTTTTGCCATAATTCTCTCTTTTTTTTTAAACTGAAAACCCTTTTATTTGTTTTTCCTTACAGTAGGTTTTGTTTGGTATTGCCCTTGTTACCCTTGTTTTCTTGATTCTGTACAATTACTCCGGTAGAAAGAAGTCCTAAATAAGCTTTACTTGCATGATGTAATTTGATTTATATTTCTCATGGTAGTTGATGACATAACAGAAATCAAAGACATAAATCTAAGACATTTCAGAACAAAATAATGTTTGATATTCTGAACGTAGACATAAAAATTGAGCAAAGCCTTTTTGTCAGAACTAAGAGTCTTGTGGGTAATGCTGTGTAACAGCCCAAAATAAACTGTTACTGCAGACAGCTGACTTCAAAGCACAACAGAGTGGAAAATAAAGCCAGAATTGGGAGGGAGACCAGTACATGCTCTGAATGATATTGCTGGCAAGGGGAGTGGAGTGACATAAACAAGAAGTAAAAACCATTCTCCTTCCTTACTTCTAGAAGATACAACTTTTCAATGTCTTGTTTTTCACTTTGTCATCCACCTTCTGTGGGGATGCCCCATAATCCTAACAGAAAAATAAAGTCTATGGCTGGAAAAAAATGGAGCAAATTACAGTTAGGTGACCATGAGGAACTTCCCCTTTTTTGGTCACCATTTACAGAGAACAAAAAAACTGTTCAGGGAGAGCTTTGCAAATTTGACTAGTATTGAGTGAAAAACTTGTGAGATTTTTTTGAAGAGGAATAGGATGACACATGTGCTATGCTTTGAAGAATTAATTATTTCCACTGCATTAGAAAAATAGGCAATGTACTACTTGTCAATTCAGCATTGTATATTAATGCTATAAAATTTAACCATTCAATTGCTTTATGCAGCTAACATTGTGATTAATTACTGACTGTTGTATCCATCAGCACCATAAAAATATTGCAGCAATTATCAGACCAGAACTAGTAAATAAATACAGCTATCCTAGTGTTTTAAGTCACAGAACATATGATAATCTCTAGCAGTAATATGAATTATGAAATCCCATAATTCTGCAAATTATAAAATAAAAGGCATGAAGCATTGTTTGCTGCTATGTGTTGGAGATTTGACTGAGAAAGGATGATCAGTCATATTAGAAATTTGTATTCTGTGAAGGATATGTTTTGGGCAGCACATTTTATTGTGAACCTGAATGAACAGGATCATGCTGCCATTTTATGTAGTCTTTAAGTAAGAAGAAATTGATAATTTTTTTTTCAGCAGCTGACAATGGAAGGAGAAATGCCACCTTGAGTAAATAATTTCCTTTCTGCAGCCTGACCTCCTCCTTCTTAGATGTGAAGGTGATAAATCACTGAGTAAAACAACAGCAAGGATTCTTATTAATAACAATGTTCAGCACTCTTTGCAATCACTCCAAATGCAAACGATGCTGTACAAATGTAGATCTTTTAAAAAATCTGAAATTTGCCTTTCCTGCTAGCTAGGAAATTTCCTTAGATTGAAGGGAACCTTCAGGTGTTAGATCTTTCGTCTTGGCTTTGGGAGTGGTGTGGGTTTTGGTTACAGGCATGTTGTATACACTTCTGGATGGACAGAGGAGGAAGAGGGAATGTGAGTCAGTAATTCTGTGATGAGAATTAATTGCAATTGACCTTTTAGTTAATTATTTGGTCCTTCTATTTCTTATAAAAAGCAAAAGAAAGTGTGGGTTTGGTTTTTGGTTTGTGCAAGGTTTGGTTTTTACTTAAAAGCCCTAGTTTTTGTTGGCACTGATTTTTTATTTTTCTGAAAAACGCCCACATCTGCAATGAAAAGTCCAAGCAAAGACTGAAATGGGCAGAAAATACCTAAATAGGGTAAATTTAGCTTTTCTGAGAAATTGATAAGCAATTTTGATTTTACCTATGTCTTCTTGTAAACCTTCCTAACCTTTTAATATTGAGGATGGTAGCCTGGGAGACCTTTGTTTCTTAAGAGGAATACCTGTTAACCAGGCCTGGTACTACAGGATGCCTGAGGTGCATTTGTATTAGTGTTTTCATTTGGGACAGGAATGTGTTTTTTTCCATGGAGTTATGCATTGATCTCCATTTGCTGTGCTTGCTTTCATGCTGGAAATCACTGGGCATCTTCATCTGTGATTACGAAAGAATGCCACCATAGTTTATAGACTTATAATTTTCTTCCTTTCCAATGTAGAACTCAAATGTGGTTAACGAGCACAAGGGAAGGCTCTCTTTCTATTACAGATCTGATTTTAGCTGCCTCTTTGGAATGGGAAAGAACCAGTTTTTCTAATAAAACAGTTCACTCACTAGAAACATGTCCTTTTAGTTGACTTCATACATAAATCAAGGGCAGCTCTGGGAAAAAAGTTTTATTGGCTGAAGGTTTTAGTAGAAATTACTGAGTGGTTCTGAGTTGCTGGTTTGAGGTAAGGAATCTAATCTTGTAATTTCTGTAGTATCAGATAATGATGTAAACAGTAGCACAGCTATCCTCCATGCACAAACAGTATTTTTTTTGTATTAAATTATATATAAAACAAGAAACTTGCAGGTACAGAATGTTGTTACTCACCTAAATACACTTAGGTAAATTAGAAAACATGGGTGACACACTGAATAGTCCTCAAGTTTCTAGGGGTGCCTGTGAGTTGAAACTGCAATTCAGTGTGTCAAGCAGTCTTCTTCATTTAAAATCATGGCAAATACAGTGCAGTATGAACAATGTGAGCCCCAGCATCAATCCCTGGGGTACTGTGCTTCATAGTGAGTACCAGCTACAGCTTTAGCTACTGTTTGCCAGACTTTGAGCCAAGCAGTCCAGACAGTTTTCAAACCATCTAGAAGTCTGTCTAGTTCCCATCTTGTTAATGAGGTACTGCCAGAGTCAACATAAAAAGTCTTCTTGGAGTCAACACAAGTCTTCTTGAAATCAAATTATATTGCCTGTTTCTCCCCATGCACAGGAAGGATGTTCCCTTAGTAAATCTATTTTGAACATTCATGATGCTGCCTTATTATCCTTCCTGTTGCTGTGAGTAATTTCTCAGAAGATGTGCTTCATGACCTTGGCTGTGACTGTGCTGGGGCTGGCCAGGCCTCTGGGCCCCTGGATCTGCCCAGCTGTTACCACTTCTCCCATTATCCTCCTGCAGTGTTGCTAATCATATGCAGTGGCCTTGAAGGCACAGCAGCCTGTGTTCAGCACCCACACCTAAATAATCTCTATGTCTATGGGTTTTCATATGCCCAGTTTCTTTAACTAGTGTCGAGCTTGTTACTCCCCGGTTTGGGCTACCACACTTCCCAAACTTTGCTGTTATGGTCTGTGAAGGAAAAGACAATGAAGTTGTTGAACCGTGTCAGTCATTGCCATATCATCCTTCACTAACCAGCCCACATCCAACCCACCCAGTTACTTGATCTTTTTTTTGCTGCTGACAATGTATTTCAATGAGTTCATTTCAAAGATGTGACTTGCACAGCCTATACAGGTGGGGCTGTAGTTTGTACAGAGCACATCTTGTTTTGGAAATTTGTGAGTGTTTTTTAGTACGTTCAGCCAATTCTACAACATATAGCATCTATGTCCAGCACTCAGCACTTAACTGAACTTGAATTTTAGGGTAATATTTCACTTGATTATTAAGGCAATATTTCTCTTGTGTACTTCCTTTGGAAGACATATTAATGTTTTTATACTTTATTCCTTCTCTTATCAGTCCAGTAATATTTTGAATGTTATGCAGGTCTCGTATTGCCCCTTTACAAAAGGAAAAGCTTCCTAGGTAAACATTCACTTTTATTGTTGACAGTAATATATTAAGTTCATTTAATTTGAGTGACAGTTGCATAATTCTGTTTTCTTGACAAGTCCATGAAAATGGATGAGCAGGGTTTATATTCAAGAAATAAATTAAGCTCCTTAGATTTTGAGTAATGATAGTAAAAATGCCTTATTGTTACAATCTATATAACAATGTATTCAAAGGTTTTCTATTCATTTGTAAATCAGAATAATAAACCCGTTTATAAAGTTCCATTTCAGTTTATCATTGGAATTATTTCAGCATATGAAACTGGAGTAGTAAAAATCAAGCTTTCAGGAGGTCATTAGTGATTTAGCAATGGCTGCCCCTGACTTACTTTGCTCCCACCCAAAAAGCTTGCAATAGAATCCAAACAGAATTATTTGTATTAATCTTTCTCCTAATATATATGTAAATATGCCTGAGCTGATTGAATCTGGAAGTTAGAAGGCCTAAATATGTTATGATATATATAAGGAGACTGAAGATTGTGTCCTTCAATATAAAATGAGAAAAGATAGCCAATTAAGTCTGAAGGGGGAACCCAAGACTTAAATCACAACTATTTAAGTATTCTGTTCAACTTGTTTGCTATTTCACTTACAATACAGAAGAATTGGCTTTTGGAAAAAATGGTAGGAGTTGGCTGTTTAAGAAGTTTTATGTTCAGATGGGCAATTTACTATCAAATCTGCCTTCCTGTGTCTCAGAAATCTCCAAGTACAAACGACGTTGCTCTAAGAGGAAGGAATTGACTGCTGGTGTAAGAGGAACACACGTGTTTTGCTGCTTATTCATCCAGATAGTCACGTAATCCATTTTTTAAATTTCCCATGCTGCAAAAGCCATATTGAAAAGAGGTATAGCTCTCTGCCCATCAGCAGCCAGGCACCTGTACTACTTGTGGTGAAGCACAGCAGTTCTTTGCTTTAGGGAAGGCTTCACACAGGGATTGTAATTTGGTTCATGTAGATTTATGGTATCTGGGCATGGACCACATGCTTCTGTTGCTTTTATTCAGTAGTTCTGTAAACTCTTCATGACTGTTGGAAAGACTAAACTTTTTTCTGGCCAACTCTGTATGTGCACTCCCTTACAGACTTTCTGTCACACTAATTGCTAGAGAACTGTCATTTCTGTATTGGTGATTTTTGAGTTGACATTGCAAGTGGGAAAAACACTTTTAGAAGTAAAGGAGTCGTTTAAGCATCTTGTGTGCTGCATGAATAGACATTCTGAGTGTGTGATACTGCCTGATCCTAAGAGAGAAAGGGGTCAGGCTCAAATTTCCCAGGCTAGTGTCTTTCAGAATGAATTGTGTTTGGTTTTGAAAGTGAAATAGAATCCAGTATATATAGAAAAATCTGGATTTGCTTAAACAGTAAGTTTCTCTATGCTTACAGAAGGGGGAATACAGTGAATGAAAGGTGATGAACCCAGTTAAACTATGCATACTTAAATAGTATTGGGATCAATTTCAGCCATCCCTTGGAGTATTAAGAACCCTTTTCTTTTGAACCTTAAATTTTATTTATAACTGGGATAATTCTATGAAGTCTATTTTCTGAATACCATCATAGTCAATGCCAATTTGGGACAATTTGGAGCCAAAGGATGGAAAGGGGAATCATTAACACACATACACAGAAATCAATCTATGGTATCTGTTTGCCAGCTGACCTCAGGCCAAAATAGATTGAAGATCAAAAGTAGTCAAAAGGGAAATTCTGTGTCATTGTGAAATGCTTCAACTTGTCTTCTATTATGTGAGTAATGAACCTTTAATTTTGGATTAGCGTGTTTACAGTTGCAGCTTGATGTCTGAGTCACAATTATACATGGTTTTGATAAGCTGAGATGGTTTAGACTGAGAAGCCACTGTGAAATGTTCACTGTGAATGTAAATATTATTTTAGTTCCAAGTGCAGAGTAACAGAAACAAGTTTTCAAAACTGGATGGTTAATCTTGATCAAAAGCCAGCAGTAAAATAGAAATAGCTACAGCTTCCAGCCATCTGGTAGAAATTATTCTCTGGAATATTTGGGCTTGAAATGTAAATCCTCAATTTGTCCAGTTCATCTAACTATGAAAGAATTGTAAAAATATTAGAAGGATGTAATTTACTAGTAAATTATCCATGAAGCTGACAACAAATGACATTCTCAGGACCTGTAGCTCAAGCTTTGTAGTTAACCATCGACTTTGCATTATTGAAAATGATAAAATTAATCTATGTTAAGTGCTCTTTTTCCCATGGTAACTGTTTCCAGTAGTTACAATTATTCATCTGTTTTTCTTCAGTGTTGTTCCATTTTACTTGATATCCCAGCATTGTAAAATGTGGCAAACTGGTAGTGATGGTGAGATGAAAAGCAAGTTCTTATCTAGTCTTATGACCTAATAGTGCCCAAATATTTTAATTTTACTGTATTGTTTTCTGTAGCTACATTGCCAAATTTTAATAATAGAATATGTTGATGAGAGGCTTTTTCAACTTTCTTCTGGAAGAAGAAAGCTTATCTTTTGAACATTTTAGTTAATACTTTGGAAAATGGATATTTCTATAGGGGTAAGGCTGGTTGGGTATAGTTACTATTATATATATGTGTGTGTGTGTATACAGTTACCATTTTTCTTCCCCGCTTTCCACTCCAAAGGTTTAAAAACCTTTGGAAATACAAGCTTGATCTATAATTTTCTCTGTTGTGCTGAACATTTGAAAAGCACCCAAAGTACTGTTATGTCCATCATTACAAAAAATTTCAAAAGAGATATCTGAGACAGAAGAGTAAAAACACTTTATCTGCAGATCTTGGATATATTTTAACATATTGATATGAGCTTTCTTTACTGCTCTTTAAACAAGTGCATTGCACTAAGAAGAGTGAAAGTGTAAAAATGTGAATTGCTATCTACTGTGGAAAAGATAAAAGACGAATACAATCTTTTTTTTGCAAGATTGCACTGTCACTGAGCAAGTAATCACATATTGACTGGAATAATTCATTCCACCCAGCAATACATTTCTTCAGAGCAGAAATGTAAAGTCATTGTCTTCTGAAAGAAGTGCTCAAGAGTCTCTCCTTAAGCTTAAAGTAAATTGGTGAAATAAGAAGCCAAATACTTTGCAAGAGAAAGAAAATGTAACAGTTTTGCTCCAAATTTGAAAGTCATCTTCCTATAATAATGGCATCTTGTTTTGACATACAGCTGCTTATAACTCCTGGTGATTTGTGACACCTCTGTCATAAAAGGATGTAATGAAACTTGGGGGTTTTATTGCAGTTCATACCACAAACAAGTCTATGCCTGCTCAGGATTCCTATAGGATTGCTACAGAGTACTATTGCCAGATTCTGGCACTGCAGGATATTTTTGTGTGACAGTGTGGTACATTCCATATTGATATGTATGTACATTAAACTAAAATATAAGTAATTTGGCACTATTCTTATATCTGTGTGGGGTTTTTAATAATTGTCCAACATCATATTCAGAAGTAGCCATACTAGAGATACTGTACTATAAAACAAAAGAAAAATATCACTAACAAAATAAATACTTTGGTAACTTTATCAAACAGGCAGGAAGATAGCTTTGCTTTCTTTAAGCTTTTCTAAATTTAATTGCACAAACTTCTAGATCCAGTGATACTAACTTGTGCATTTTTCAGAGTTATGTAAACTTTTGGATAAGAATACATTTGTGCAGAGAATTGGATTTGATTGATCCCACCTCTACTGAAATGGATTACATTAACCTCAGTGGCTTAGAATTGGGTGCAGGATTTGCCGATATCCAAAGTTCAGGCTACCATTTGCCTGTTTCCTTCATGGACACACCCCATTTTTGTTTGCTAAGTTGCCTGTGCATGGCTGTTTGAAAAAACAAGTCTGTGTCTGAATATCATGTGCATAGGGAGGCAAATATGGGATGAGATTAGGGTCAGGCTGAAGGTAAAATGTGTTAGGAGGAGTAAGGGAATCTGCAGTTTAGGTGTGAATGTTGCATTTAGACTTGGGAAAACAGAGCTGGGAAAACCTCAAAGAAAGAAGAGGCTGGGTCAATTGGATCTGCAGGAGAGATGAGGATGGAGAGCCTGTGTGATTTGTGGGGCCAGGGTCTGCATGTATGTAGGTACCAAGATTCTGGATAGGACAAGAGCATATACATGGTTTTAATAAATGAATGAACATATTTTATTGATTTTCTTTTTTACTCCCACGTTGAATTAAGGCCCAAGTGCACAGATTTCATTATCTGTGCTTATTAGTTAGTTGATCTGTATTGAAAACCAAAAAAGGACTGCTTCCAAGCGGCTGTTACTGTAGGTACTGCACTAATTTAACATATTTTTAAATCTCTTTCTGTGAACGAAAGTTTCTTTACAAGATCTTAAAACCACTGGAACAGTGTGGATGTGTGTCCTTTACCCCTGAAGTAAAAAGACTTGTGAATTGTCTTATTAGTCTCTCGTTGAATGATTACAGCAGTTGCTTGACCTTGAGAGGAACGGGACACTGCTGGTGTTCCCCAGAGGCTGGTGTTATTAGTGCTGGCTGACCTCAGGGAACTGGGTGACCTCCATTTCACCTTCCAATCTCCCAACACCAAAACAAAGCTGTATTTTCCAACACAACGTGAATAAAAGAAAAGAGATGGTTGTTTTTATGTATAGGGGAAGAGTGAAAGAGTCTGCTGTAACTTTGATTAAAAAACACAATGCAATATAAATCTGTCTTGTAAAAAATGAAAAGACTAGACTGCTCTACACCCTTTCACACTGATTTCAAACGTAAGGTTTTACTTGGAGGACAATGGGCATAAACCTCACTGTATGTGCTACAGTTAGTGTTGTTTTTAAGGAAGAGGATGGTTCATAGTGTCCTCTCTCAATTAGAGAATCATCTTTCCCATTCCATCCATTCTGTGCAGCCACCACATGCATGCTGTTAAGCATTCACTTTTTAAAATTGTGTTGGATTTTTTGACTTGAAATGTTAGGCCACTGGTATAAAATCCAATAATTTTCCACCAATGCTTCAGGAAAAATTATGTCTATGTGACTGTTGCTAATTTCAGCTAACTGAAAAAAATAATTGATGAATTCTTTTCCTAATTGCTATTGGTAATGTTTGGGATAGAAGCTTAAAGTCTTTCAAGTTGAAAAGAAAGAGCAAACTCTAGCATGTTCTTTTTCTGGTCAGTGACTTAAAAGTCATACTTGGCCTGCAGCTGGGCTGATTCTGCTTCTATCCTAAATAAAGAAGATAAAATGTAATCATGATGCTATTTAACATATCAGTCTTGGCCTCCTTTAACTGTCGCTGTCAGTCTGGCAGGACTCCAAAAATTATTCAAATATGCATGGATCAGATTCTTGGGAATTGCTGTGGGCTGACAAATTCTTACCAGTTCTTCTAGTGTATAACTTGCAACTGTTGTGAAATGCCATGTATCATGATGAGTGCCTGTGGTGGTATAACTTATATCAAAACTTCCCGGCATAAAAGGGGGGGGCGGAATTGGAAATGAGGTATTCCAGAGCAGTTACTACAGCTTCCGCCTCCAAAAAACTCATAAAAACCCGGTGAGCACTTGGAGAAGCTCTCTTTTCGGCTTCCGGTGGACTGGCAAGACGTGCCTTTCTTCTCCCCCCTT
>VZTZ01023878.1:544510-581791 GCA_013400955.1 Drymodes brunneopygia
GTGTGGGGGGGGGGAGGGGGGGAAAGGGGAAAGAATATTCTAAAGAAATCTTGTTCTAATTCCTGATTGTCATTGTTATTACTTGCTTTAAGTTTGTTAATAAATTTCTTTTTATATTCTTTAAAGTATAAACCTGCCTTGCCTACTATTAGTCCTTACCTCACAACAAAAATCAAGTAATTTTAGTGAATGTGCTAACGTTTAACCAGAAAACTGCTGCAACTAATATTTCTACCTAGTTTTCAATTCCCCAAACCTCTAAACCCGCAACAGTGCCTCATCTCAGTATTTTCTCTAAGAAAATAAATTCGGCATTTCTCCCTCATTATTTTGGCTAAAGACTAAAATAGTTGAAAACTGAACTACAGTGCTAGATTAAAGTTTTATGTGAGGTGCTTTGAAACAGGCATCCGAGTTTCAGACAAACAATGGAATAACTCATGCCAAATCTGCTGCTACTTGATTTCAGTCTGATTAACACTGCTATTTGTTTAGTTACTAAACAAACTTCATCTGGTCCTACTGTGTGACCAGTGAAAAAGCTGATTTATGTGGCTGCTGTTTAGATACAAATTAGGTCACTTTGAGTAAGTTGGCCCTCCTTTGCAATCCCAGAGAAGGGAAGGCCACAAAAGGTAAGCAAATATGCTTGGAAGTCAAGGATATGGTGGTGGTTGACCCATTTCTGAAGGTATCTACCTTTGTGTCCTCTGCTGTACTGTACAGTGAGGGCCAAAGCCTGTACACATCCTTTCTGATGTATCCTGATAATGGTTCTAAACCTGAATTTTAATAGAGCTGTACACATGAAATTCACTGAAAAATTCCTTGCTGTGAAATAAATGATGTGTTGCTGCATAATGTATTACAAATACATTCCTGCTAAGAGACTTATGTTTTTGATGCCTTACAGTCTGAAAGCTGTGGTATTTGTTTACATGCATGCAAAGATAGTCTGGTGATTTTAATTTTATATATATATATATATATATACACACATATATATGCTACCTGCCTGGTTTTGTTCTCCCTTAAATCACACACACAACTTCAACTGCCTTTTCTTTCAGGGGTTGTTGGTTGTATTGTTTAGAGTTCAGTGAGATGGCAGTCTTGTCACAATATTGAAGCCAGAGGCATTTTCAGATTGGAATGGATTCAGCTAATCAAATAACAGTGCTGACTTTTTTGACACTGAAAAACTATGATATATTGTCCTATAAATTGGACTTTGGCTCAGTACTGACTAACACCCATAATTGACCTTGGGTCATCTCATATTTGTAGGAGTGTGAGCGGAGGAAGAATGCTATATTTGAGAGCANAATGCCATATTTGAGAGCAAGTTTTTATCTCAGGTTTGGAAGATTTACTGGCAGGTGGGGTAGAGGATGGAAAGAGTTATCTAATATTTTTATTCATAGAGTATATATACTATATGTTTTTTCATTAATAACTCTGTCTGTTGCTTGTAATAATTTAACCTTCAGCTTTTATAATTTTAACCTCTGTCATGGAACTTTAACTTTAATCCAAGTGGCATCATGGTTAAGTCATGAATTATCTATTTCATAACTGAAGCTGTGATAGGAAAGTGATAATTAAAAAAAAAAATTATAGAGGCGTGTGTTTCACATATTTATCCCTGGTCTCAGAGCTACACGTATGTGCAGATATAAAAAGTTCTTTTTCATCATACATTTGGTGGCTTGGTGGAGGGCAATATTGTCTGATCAAGCAGTCTAGAAGTGCTGCATATATATGGGATATAAATATAGACATAAGTGAATGTGCCTCTCTGGCTATCATTTGTTCTTCCTTAGCTACAAATGTTATTTTTTCACCAATCTAAAAGTGATCATTTAGGTGAGAAAATTTCATAGAAAAAACTAATGTCCTTTGAGGACCTAGGAAACACTTTGGTGATGTTGGGGCAAGAATTTTGTTTACTGTCAACTGGTTCATCTTACACAAAGTAGAATTCTTATCTCAATATTTTAGTGAAGCACAGAGAGTAACAATGACTGTGTAATCTTTTCCTTAAGAACTACATACACATGAAATGTGATCCCAAATTATAAGGCACACTTACTACATTTGAATACCAGCAATGTTAAGGCTGGAGTTCTTCACACTGATAATGAGTATTGAAGTAGCAGTTAATCACTGATGTATCAGTTTGTGTGCATCTACATGATTACCATGAACTTTCAATCCAAACATCCTCTTAATATTAGGAATAAGAACTTTGAGCAAGAGTGAACAATAATTTTGGCTCTACACAAAGTAAATGAGAATGTCTGAGAATGCAGCAGAGAGCCGAAAGATTTGATTCATACCTTGAAGGATTGAGTCACCCCAAGAACAGGAAGAGATAATGGATTGCTGGGTGATTTTGGCACCTAAGAGCCCTTAGGATGATTCCAGTGAAAATGGGGGTCCTCAGCCTTCTTTGCTACAGCCAGCTCCTTTTTACTGACAGTTCCAGAAGCCAGCTGTAGACCTCATGTATTTATATGTCACTTGGATGATGTAATGGCTAGTTCTTGGCTGCATCAGCCCACTGTGGAATTTAAAATTTTTGGATCTTCTTGAACATTCAAACTGAACCAAGGGTATGGGGACTGGTTTTTTGTTTATTTTGTGGTGGGGTTTGTTTGGTTTTCTAAATTTAATTTATTATCTTAATTATGTCTTACAACCAAGGTGATTTTCTGAGGGCTTGGACCTTTTCCTTGCATTGGATTTACTGATTGTTCATTCTGTTAAAGATTTGAAGTAAATGATTTTTAATATGTGTTATGTCTTGCTTTTGGACTAAAATTTTTAATGTGTAGAAAGCCTGGCATGAATTAATAAAAGTGTTGTCATGCACCTGTCAGATACTAGTAGTTTATCCATTCAGGTGTCATTTGTGACAGAACTCCATTCAAAGCCTTCTTATCCTGACTTCTGCAGAGAGCTGCAATTGTAAAATCTGGAAAATAGGATGAAAGTATCAAAGTTCTAATATTTTAAGAAGGAATTGTGAGAGGAGCAAACACAGGTCAGGGAAGGAGTACAGTAGGCTCTGAGCAGGATCAGACAGATACTTTAATACACCAAGGGAATAGTGCTTCACCTTTTGACATGGGTGGCTCCAATAGCTAAGCAAAGAGAGCGTCTGGAGATGCTGAGCTCGTTGTGGAGAGTGCTTTAGAGAAATAATGGATCAGAGACAAAGGCAAGTGTTAAGTGTTGACATGTTTCTTTGAATTTCTGTATCTCCTGTGTTAAGTATTAATTATAGCTGCGTGTGGGCATATGTGTGTGCTTCAGCTGTTACCTAAACTGGAGATCTGAATCATAAGACAAGAATACTCCTGGCAGAAATGTAGCTGTGTCTGAACTATTCAGCAGGGTGAAGGGCTTGACACTGGCTACAGCTCCTGAATAAACTGGTTTGTACTGTTCTTTTTCTGTGATGGCATAATGCCCATTTTTTCTACATGATAAATGGCTATCCTAACACAGCCTAACTTAGGTGTCACAGATGTAATGATAGTACAAAACAAATATGTAGTTTATGTGATAGACGTCACCAGCTCTGTAAGTCTATGACTTACACATTTAGAGACTGGGATACAGCCCTAATGAAAGCTGGAGATATGAATGGGTGGAAAGCATTTAAGGGTTCATAACCTCAGCACTCCAAAAATGGTACAAACCCATAAAACCCATCATCCATATCAATTAGACTGGTTGATAGAGTCTAGAAAAAATATAGAAATTAATACTGTTCTACCTACTGATTCTCTTTGTCCTGTAACTGCCAAAGTCAATGGGTATGGCACGAGCAAGGTCCTAAGGCTCTTACCAGTGAAAATATTAAAGGATACTTATTTTACAAGACTGGACTGACTGACAAGTCAGTAAGAATATGTGCCTTAGAAGAAAGCATTAAAAGATTTTTGTTGCCAATGAAGCAAGCATACTGACTGTGCAAAAAAGGAAAAGACAAAGTCAAAGCTAACTTTGTGCCAGGTGCTAAAAAAAAGGCATGAAGGAGAAAAGGTTTCTCTGATCAACAATCTTGCTGGATAACAATGAGGGTCTTGAAAAGAATGAAATGAATGAAAGTTTACCATACACACTAGAGGCTGAAAGAAGGCCTCCAAGGAATATAAAGCAACTGTAAAAATACAGTAAGAGAGAGAAGGATAGTCTCTTACTTCATGGTTTCAAGTTGATAATCAAGAACTGTATCTTTCTGATTTTCACAGTAATGGCAGGAAAAAGCTCTGATTGCATGATGTAAATCAAAGGGCATGGTTAGCAATGGGTGCATACTGCAAGCAGTGGGAACAAAGTTTCTGTGGCAGATGGCCTCATGTTTCAAAGAGTTCACAGGATCAAGAGGTTTAGACACTGAATCACTGCCTACTTCATTTGGAAAATCCTCATTGCTTCTCTTGAACAAAATGACTATGGAGTCTTCAGAGAAACCTCACAATATTCATGCCCATCTTTTGCCCTGCAAGTTTTGCTTATTCCATAATATCCAGGTTTAGTCTCAAGTTATTGGTAATGTAACAGTTATTTGTTCCTAACTCAGTCCTGAAATATATAATTTCATAATGCTGCAGCCTTTCAAAGAAAATAAAAATATGTATTTGAATCCTTACTATGCGTGTTCACTCACACAATCCATTTTCCTTTTGATTGTTAAAGCTGGTAGAACAAAATGATTTCTGGAATTTGGTTTACTTTCCCCATAGATACACTTAATTTCAATGAAGACGTTTGTAAGTAAAACCAAGAGAGCTACCATCAGTCATCCCTAATATATCAGTAGACATAAAAAGCTTGCAGCTGGAATCAGACTTGATCTGGTTGTTGATATATCTACTGTATTTGGGTCACGGTATGGCCACAATGAAGTCAAATAGTCAAATGATAGTGATAAGAGGAAGACTAATCACTTACCTAAATACAACTGAAAAGATGACTTATGTACATGCTATTGGTTTTCTGCCCTTTGATAAATGCATGTAACTTTTTTTTTTCTTTTTTATCCGAGGCTTAATCTGCTAATGGTCTTCACAGAACGTGATTACTTTTTAGCTTGGTACAGATTTGATTGGACTTGTGTTGTAACTGTAGTGAGCATAGCCTTTGGGATAGTCAGATTGTCAAATCAAAATGTAACGGTCATCTTCTGGAGTGTATTTTTTGGTAATAAAAGTCTCTCTAGATTACATACATTCAACATAGCCTCTCGTGCAGATTTGGTACTGTCCTAGAGCTCTGAAGCATTGTTTAATATAAAAAAACTACAAGATGCTGAGTTTAGATTTTTCTTTGGTTAGAGAAAATGCCTGTATGCTTTCTGAACATAAGGCTGACACATGCATAGCTCAAGAGTGATCACAGCACTACTGTTTATGTGAAAGCTGCACAAACACTGTTATCTGATACATGACTCACTCCCTTGTTTACCCTTCTTTGCTCCAAATTCAGCATTTTTAACTATGTTATAAGCATAATTTCCCACCCTTTTTTAGTGCTTCTAAACCATCAAAGATCTGCATTTTGATTGCCATATGAGTCACAGAATATTTCTCTCAAAGATTGAAGTTGGGATCCCCAAAAAGCTAGCAGTAAATGCAAGGAACAATATTTAATGAGTACAGAAATGCCAGAAAATAATGTTATGTGTAAAGAAGCATTTTTGCACATGACTTTTCCTTTATATAGACTTCTGGGTATGATGACATTGTGATATGACTGATATTGTGTCTGGTTTTGAACTAAATGAGTAGGTCACTGTAAGATTTTAAAAATGGTGGCATGTCTAGTGATTTAATTCTTTTTTTTCCAATACAAAATGAGTAACTTGTGAAGGTCTTAAAATAAAAACTTACATAATACAGCTATGACATTTTAACATCTAATCAGATATCACATCTGATACTCAGATTGATTTCACCATCCATATTCTGACTTTGGGGAAAAAATGTTAATAGAATTAACTGTTGCAACTGCAAAAGAATAATGCTTTAGGTTTTGGCTATTCAAGGAAGGAAAAATTTAAAGTGTAGCAAAAAATTAATATACAAAAGAATTCCTATACATTGAATAGTTTCTGAAAATATTACATAGCTGGAATTTTTTCTTATTGCTGCCAAATTCAGGATCATGGATGAAGGAACGAAATATTAGGAATCTGGTTTGAAGATTCTGTGTAGCCACTGTATGTGTAACTAATGTGTAACTAAGATGGTGGCTAAAATGTTTCTATTTTGTGTGGCAGTGTAGTTGTATTAATCAGGCTCTTTCTTGATAAAGCAAACCAAGATAAACCATTCAATATCTAAGACCAGTGCATAAAACACATACTTGTGAGCATCAAGGAGGTGTTCAGCCTGCCTTGTAGGAAGGGCTTAAATGAGGGTGCTTTCCTTAAACAGAAAGTGAAACTTTAAAGCAACTGTGTTTCCATGTTATCCTTGAACATATTTAAAAAGAAAAAATCAGAACAATTTGTGAGAAAAGAAAGAGTTAATAGTGCATGAACAGATAGATTCAAGGTGGAAAAAAATTATTTATTTTTATATATGTATATGGTAGCAAACAGCAATGGAGAGGAAGACCTGGAAACAGGTTTCCAGTTTTCATACCAGTAGAAGCAGTTAGGTAAAAAGCCTAATTCTTTTAAGAAAACATCGTAAATTTCAGAAATATTTTAGAACAAACAAAAGGCATTTTTTTAACAGAATACATGAAGTATTTACCTAAAGCAGCAGAAGTTTATATTTGCTGGAATTGCTACATTCCTATTTTAGAAGGTCATTTCCAAAAAAGACCAAAGGCAGAAAATCGTTTCTGTAATGCAGTGCTGTCCAAACTGCTCTGTAAAAAAAAGTAAATTAGATTATCTCTCTGGCTTGGATGTACATACCTATAGAAGATGTGACTATAATTGCAAATTACCTAGGAGAGACAGGTTCTGTCCTTTGGGCCAATCTTTTTTGTTTGACTTTTTTTTGGAACACTTCACGTTGCACATGCAATCTGCTGATCCCTAATAGCATCTGAGCTGTGAGGCCATTGCACCCTTGTGTGAGCAGGGTTTCTTGCATTGCAGAAATAACTGTATCAATTGCAAAATGGAAGAAGCAAAAGAGAGTTAAAGTGATGACGCAAATAAGCTTTTTTTCAGCTCTCTTACCCCCTTGTTACAGATTGAAAAAAGAATTATTTTGGATGTTAAGTAAATCTGCGCCTACCTTAACTGGAAGCAACAAATTGTCATTTAAATGTTGTATAAATGCATCAGGTTTCATGTTTTGTGAATTTTGAGGGGATTTTCAGGCTAGAGAGGCTCGCAGTTTCTGTAATTCCTTTGAAACACAACTTGTGCTCCCCACTACACCTTTCATCACTGCTTTGTTGAATGCTACCCTACCCAGACGACAAGAATCCCAGTATGCCTGTCAGCAGCATTTTTCCCAAGGAGCTCCATTTACCTCTGCTTACATCTTCCATATAGGTTAAGCCATAGCACCACAAAGAACCCCCTTGACAAATATATCTGCACTTACTCTCTGTTCCATTGTGTGCCTGTCTCCTTCCCCTAATGCAAAGGTCTGGAGAGTCTCTGCACATCAAAATATCACTGCCCAGATTATCAAATGAGAGAGCCCTTTCTGAGAGGAAGATGACATTAGGAATTAGAGAGTATTGAAGAGGCTGGTTCAGTGCAGTGCATTTGTCACAAGGCAGTTCTCTGACACTTTCCCTCTTTCTCTGTTCCTCACTGTGTTTTCATCTGCTCAACAGCTTCAGCATCATCCATCACAGCTGTGCCGAACAGCACCTCTCGCTTCTGGCCCTTCTCACTCTGGGACTTTCCCAGTGCCTTTTGCATTTCCTCATTGATTTCTCAGAATGATTTAAGCTCTGTTCCCTGGTAAACTAACTCACCCACTGCTATTTCAACTGCTTGTTTCTGATCCCTTCCTTGATCCCCATGTTTGTATCAGTACTGCTTTAGCTACCTGCCTTCCCAGTATTGCTTCCTTGATGAGTTTAAATAAAACTCAGTGTATCACATGATGAAAGGAATTACATTTTACACAGAAATTTTACACCGCATAAACACAGAATTATGATGTTGAGAGTGAGTTTGTTCTCTAACCTGAACATGGGCATCCTGAAGGGTGTTTGTCTTTGCTTGTTTTAGGGAATACCAGTGCTGGGAATCTTGTGACATCATGAGATGAAGTATTTCAGTACTTCATTACCCTTTTTGCAAGATTTTTTTTTTCCTAAAATCTAAGCTAGTTGATGCTGCAGTTTAACCACAATCTTCTGCTACTGCTCATATTGCAGATGTGAGGAGCTCATCCTCCTTGCCTTCAAAGCAGCCTGTAAAGGCTCTCTTTCCTTTCTGTGCCTTCTGAACAAACCTCTAAAAACTGTAGCAGTATAAGCATTACACTATTACATGAGGTTCCCAAATCATTTATTAATGTCAAGAAATAGATATATTCCATAGAAAAGGATTATTTTTGATCTATGGTGTTTTCATCACAGGGGATGTTATCACAACTGTTTTCTGTCATGGCATTCTTTTATGTATCTTATGATACATTTTCCTTCAGCTGATGAGTTTTTAAAATCTTGGATTTCTGTTTTGTCTTCAAGGCTGTATAATAGGCATGAAATATCAGTTAAACACACCTGGGTTTTTTTATGGTTTCCTCACTACAGTTGTACAAAGTTCTTTCATAAATAGGCTGAAGTAATGCTGCAAACAAATCAGCAGATTCACTTAGACTTATCCTTTAAATTCTTCTTGTGTAGATCAAGTATCAACATTTTTTGTGGTTCACAGAAGCCACTAATTAAGTACTACACTAATAACTTCAGAAATCTATTCTGTTGCTCCAACAGTCTTTGACTGTTGCTAATTACAATCTCATCAGTCCCTATTTTTCTGTCAAAACATGTTCATTAAGTGTTTCTTCTTAATATGGCTAATATTTTTTCTATAGTAGAAATCTCATTGGGGCTTGACTTTCTATTACTTTCAGAAACCAAATACATCAGAACTGTTATTAAAATCCCCCTTTTCCCCCACATATGATTCTTTGACATTGCAACTTAATGAATGAAAAAATAGATTTATAGACAAAATTCCCATTTACTCCAAAGAAGAAACTCTTCTTCAGGTATAAAAATCTGCTCATTTATTCAGTCTATTTATTCATTCTTTTTAGAGACCAATGTAGTAACCATTATCTTTTCACTTTTTTTCAACTTTTATGTTTCCAAGTTCACTCAGAAAAAAAGAAACACTCAATAAAAGACATAGCCTTCTTAAATACAAAAAGAAAATGGCTGATCTGGGATTTACAAATATATTTATTAATACTTTTAAATGGAAGCTGTATGCAAAAAGCAGTATAAATTTTAAGAGATCATGAAATATCAGATGTTGGCTTGCAGTCAAGTCTAGTAAATAATCATTATTCTGAGAAAGGGAATGTGCATCGATGTAATCTCTTAACATAATCTCCAAAATACTCTAATCCTGAAAATAACTTTTGAATTTGTATAAGGATAATGAAAAAGAAGAAAGTATTAGGTGAAATGCTTATAATACAAAATCAGAGTAGCTAAAATACCTTAAACTCATGAAAGTTACAAAATTTTGATTGTTAAAAAAAGTTTCTGTAAAAAATAACAAAAGTTGAGAAATTAAGTAGCACGATAAAAGCTATACATGATGTTAAGTCATAGAGATATTTTGCAGAAATGTAAGCACATAGACACTCTAAAGTGGGATTTTAAATGCAGACTCTTTTTTCTGCAAAAATTAAATAGACTCCTACTTTTTCATAAAAAGTAGTGAACCCTGAATTCAGAAGGACAATTTAGAGAGCATTATCAGAAATGTCATTATGGCTTAGGAAGTAGAAGCTCTGAGTTGTTATGAAATGAACCAAGATCTAAGGGATGGTAGTGCCTGACATATCCACTGACCTGAGAATGTGTTCAGCTGCCTCATTCTCCTCTTGTTTCCAAGACTGTGACTGATAGATATATATTTATTTACATTCCTCTCTCTGTCTTAATACAATAAAGTACCTGGAGTTTTAAAAATCCCTCCTTATAGAATGAAAAGGTAGTTTGAAAACTAAAAATCTAAAATATTTCTATGGCTGTATCCATTTCTGATGTCAATACTCTGATTGTTACCTGGGGTTTTTCATAAATGCCACCCATGCAGTGGCATTGTGCAGCTTTGGACAAGGTGTTCATCAGAGGTAGCCACATTTCAATCACAGTGGGTACTAATCAATTCTTTATAAATCAGAAGATGTCATAAAAGATTTTGTAAATGTTAATTTTTTTCATTATTTTAACTATATCATTTTACTTAATATGATTCAGAGCAAAAGTTTATTTCTGTGCCAGATTTCAACATTTTGGAATTTCAGAAGCCTGTGGGAGAAGGAACAATGAATGTGCATTTAGTTTGGCTTCTAACATTGGTTATGTAGATTGGGATTTTTTTCAGTGTCCTGAATTGAGAAGAAGCAGCAGAAATATTTGGGGCTTATAATATGATAGCAGAACTAAGAGAGAATATGTGATGAAAATTCACATTTTAGGGGTTTGGTTTAGTTTCTTTCTATGTGTATAGCTTTTATACTCTTAGGTAGATTGCCTAGGTATTAAAAAACAGCATTTTGCCCCAAATGTTTTTTGTTTGTTTGATGAAATGGGAATGTGTGTGCATATGTCAGACTATGTAGCTAAACAAAGAATGAATGCTTCAGTATTTGATAAAAGTGATCTTTATTAGATGTTTTTCAGAAAGGTTGTATATAATTAATTTGTGTGTTTGTGATTCCTGATATAATATTATGAATCAAGAATCAGACATCTCATTGCACCAGCTGGGTGGTTCAGTGCATGTAGATCTGATGCTGTTCAGGTTATGCTCAGGCTGCACACATGGAGTTGGGTGGCATTTCATATGTTGAGGGAGTAGAGACAGTGGTTTTTTATTCTTTAAGGGGTTTTTGGATGTGTGTGTATAATTTACTTCTTTCTCATTAAGCTGTTACTGTGAAGAATCTCAAAGTTTATTATTGCTTACTCTAGTCATTCTACAATAGTTTATAGATGGACAACAAAGTTGTGGCCTTCCTGAATTTCTTCAACCATCTTTATTTGCGTCTTTCAAAATGACAGCTTGTGTAGCCTCTGTTAGCACAGGAATACCTTTCAAATGCACATTTATCTCCATCTGATTCACTGTACTTAAATATGCAGGGATAAGGCTATGTGAAAATTATGATCTGTAGCAGGGTTTTTTGCCTTCCTAAAGCTGATAAAGAAATTCCTAATACAAACAGATGATAATTTGTTTTGTGCTAAGAGGCAGTTGCTTTTTAACATGAAAGAAGTAACGACAGGCATGCATAAAGTGACAGCAGTATCCAAACTGAGAAGTTTTGATGATACTTGTATAAGTAAGGTGGGCAAAGACACATGACATGCACTCAGCGGCATATGACAGGAACCTTGTGCTGACACTGAGGTCAGAGTGATTCTCGGTCATTTTGCACTTCCATTCTAGTTTCACACGTGGTGTTTCACAACAGGGACTGACTAATGTGATAACCTCACACTAAGGTGCAGTGTCAGCCTTGAAATAAAAGGTGGAGTGCGCTGAGCTCCCAAAGGGTGCAGCCAATTAGCACATTCTGTAATAGGGTCTTGCTGTCATGGGATGAGAGGTTTATTTCCTTCAAACAGAAAAATATTCAGACTCCTTAAAGATTTGCTTCTTGAGAGCTGCTTTATATTTTCTGAGTAGGGAACAATTAGGTAAAAATGTTGTCGTGTTATAACTATTTATCTGATTCTAGATAGAGCTATGTGTTGTTTATTTTCATATTTATTGATTAGAGTGGTAAATAACACAAAATTATTCCAGTATTTGGATCTGAGGGAATATTTGCCTTCCTCCTACATAATTTTCATTCTTTTCCCTTCGCCTCCCTTAATTAATAGGACATATACAACCATTTGGTGTTTTGTGTATACAACACTAAAAGTAAACTAAATTTTATCAAAACTTGATATCACGTACATGTTTTCACAATTGATCCCATAATTGCTTGATAGGTGCATAAGCACACACATGCAAATGTATTAAAAAAAAAGAAAAGGAAGCAGCAGCCCTGGAAATGTCATCTGTTTCTAAATCATAGAAAGACATTTAATCTAATTCTGCATAATAATGAAGAAAACTGTTCTACAAATATTTATCTTGCTTATGATTTACTGAAATATCCGGGACTAAAGGAGAAGAAAGCCTAGAGTAACTCCAGTTATTTTCCCTTTGAACGAATAGGAACTTTTAGTAACTTTTCCTTTTTCTTTTAGGCTTTAGAGTTTCTGTATGCAACTGCTTTTCCTCTAAAGCAACACTTTCTTCATAAGATGTATCTTTTCATGCTCTGCCACCTCACAGTTCAGTAAGAATATGTTTTTTATGGAGTTCCGTTTGTTAAATGTGGTGACCTTTGGGACATCCAGGACAACACGGACTTTGCTGGATTTGATGAAAGCATACATGATAATTTGGGGATAGAAGCAAGTATTCTATCAGCATGGATGTTTATACATGCTGATTAAAAAAGAGAGCATTCATATCAAATCAAAACAAAGGTGAATTTAAGAGAATATCCGTTCTGTGACCTTGCCTGTTTCTGGATGCCTGGGGAAGAGTATGAAATGAGGACAATTATGTACAGATACCACCTCTAAGTACTATGCTTGCCTACAGCAAATTGTGTCTTTCTAAACCAATGATAATCCCTTTCTGTGTAATAACCACTGTGAATTTTTTGCTCTCTAGCCATGTCATGCTGCTCTTTGCACACAACCACCTACAACAAGAAGTTCCCAAGTTGTTTTTACATGTTTTGTGAGAAACACCTGGATTTGTTTCGATTTTAATTGCGATTTTGTTCTACTTATGGTTGAAACCCCTCCTTCATTTATTAGGAAATGTTCTAAATAGTCAGTTCACGAAATCAAGGCTAGTCCAAATCCTAGCATCGTGGATCCCCACCACCTTATTTGTATGCAGAAGTGTAAATGCTAATCCCAGTGTGTCTATCCAACACCTCAGATCTATGCAGTTTTTCACAGGAATATTGTGCAAATATGTAACATGTAAAATAAATTAATGCTTTTAAAGTTCCTTTCCTTAGGCATTATTAGCTCTTCTGAAATAGCAGATAGATAGAGGACGATAAAGTTCTTGAGGTCAAGAGCTTAGTAGATTTCACAGAAATAGGTATTTATACATTAAGGATATCAATCATGGGTAAAATATGGCCATATGGAATAGAATAGAAGCATTCAGTTGTTACAAAGACCATCTATTCTAACTGCCTGACTGCTTCAGGGCTGACCAAAAGTTAAAGTCTGTATGCTGATAACCCAGCTAGTAATCGAGCCTTTCACAGGGAATAGACCCCAGGAATATCACTACACTCTGACAGGGACAGTTTGATCATGTAGATCATCTCCTGTCCCCAGGTTTGGTTTGGGTTTTTTTTTTGTTTTCTCTTGTTTCCTTTTTTGTTTGGTGTGGTTTGGTATGGTTTTGCTTTGGGAGTTTTTTTAATTTTTTTTCCCCCCCACATTTTTAGTGTATTTATTTAGGCCACAGCTTCCAGGACAATGATACAATTTACAGTTGTGAAGCAGATTGATTTACTAGCTGTGCTCCTACTGTGCTTGTTGGACTGGTATTGGAGGATTTCCCTAGATCACAATTCTGACCTTGGCATGATCATCAGAGCATTTCTAAAATAACAAGGGTAGAGGAGTATGCAGTCCTTCTTGTGTCTCTGAAGGAGGACATCAGCAGAACATGTGGGGAAGCCTCTGCTAGGAGTTACTGCTGAGCCATGGTTCGTTACTGTCCAGCCACCTGCTGCTGTCTTTTGGGGCTCAGCTTGTCTGGATTGCAAATTTGGACTTCATCTGGGACATTTTCTGCAAGTGGTTCAAAAGCTGGTGTCATCACTAATGTGATACAGCAAGTTTGGGTGATGAGCTTCCCAAGTGATAGCTTCCTTAGTCAGTGGGTGTTGGAGATCTGCCTGTTTTGAGCCAAACTTTTAAATGGTGATGTAAAAGTGAATCCTAAAGGATCAGTAGAGTGAAGGGAAAGCCCAGGATACATACATTCAGTTCAGTCACTTCCCTTGCTGTTTACTGGGGGTTGAAGGAAGCTTTTTCATTCAATCCAAGATCTGCAATGAAATGTTGACTACTGAAAAGGGGTTTGTTGGGGATATTAAATAATGAAGGAAAACGAAGTTCTGGCTCTGTATGCATGAGAACAGTGTGGCCTAAGTCTTCTCTGAGATGTATGTTTAGAAGAATGTTTTCTGGGCAGGGATTTGAGGGAGGCTGTACCTCTTTGAGATGTGGCTCAGTGCCCTTGACGGCCTGTTGTAAATCAAGGGCTCAGAGCTTGTACAGGTATGAGATTTTCAGCCACCAGAGAGTAGCTCACACTGACTTGTGTTTGCTGCCTCTAGCATAATGTCCCTAAAGCTAAACTCATTGAATGGCATCACCTCTCTCTGCAAAGTCTCCAGTTTCTCTCTTGCCATGCATTTTGTGACTGTTAGCCTGCCATAATATGCCTCAGTATGAAAATTATGTGGACACTGAAGTCACTGTCTTTTGATAGCATTAGGTGGCATAGGAATGTGTATAGAGGAGGCAAAGGCTTGTTGGATCATATTTCATCCTGGACAGTCTCAAGAGATTCCATTCTGGTCACACTGTGAATGCAGTTGTGTATTTAAGATAGAGGTGTACTTATTGGCTTGGGATTAACTTCTGAGATCATGATTGGCCTATCCATTTTGTCCATCTCTTCCATGAACTATTGGAAAATAACATGCATCTTGTAGTTGGTTTCTAGTACTCTTCAAGAATATGATTTCAGATCAAGAAAACATTCCCTGTGTGGGTATTAATCATCCAGTATCTTGGACCTTTTGAAATATACAGACAAAAGCAAAATAAACTGTAAAATTGTTATATATATCTCTGTGTGTGTGTGTGTGTGTGTGCTCCTGTGAGGCTTTGATGCGTGCAACCAGTGGTTTGTAGCTGTGGTTTTGTGCCCCTTCTGAAATATATTAATGGAATTCTCTTTGATTGAGAAAATGATCTTTTTAACCAACTGAAAATGCAATTTAAAAAAATGAAACGTCTTTTGAAATGTTTGTTCTCGATATGTATGTATCAAGGAAAGTTTTATTGTATTATCTCGACTTTGGAAGTAGTTCTGACATATGCAGTGTCAAAGAAATGCATTATGTATTTCCCATGAACCAAAAATGCACTGAGTTGGAATGTGAAAGCGTTTGGTTTCATCACTGATTTTTTTGAATTCTCTGTGTTGAAGCAAATTTTCAGGGATCCAGTTCTGTGCTGTGCTGTTAGAAGTAATAAATTCTTAGTTCACAGTATTGTTGCAGGATATAGATTTTTTAGTATATAACTGTACCTTTTTCCATTGCTTCTATTTGGTGTTGGTGGGAGAAAGGAAAAAATAATCTTGTGTTTTTCAGGACAACATGGTTGTCTCTGGGCAAATAATTTTCTTTGCTCCCCAACAAGATTGCCAAGCTGCCATCTCAGTGTTTTCAAACACTGCAGCTCCAAAACACTTTCATTCCCATTTTTTAAATTATTCCCTGTACTGTTCACCATGTTTTCAGTTAAAACCCTAGGAGGTCCATATGTATTAAAACCTCATTAAAAGCCAAAGTAATACCAGGAATAAGTAAGCATCACTGGATAGAAGTAGACTGCATGTATTGAACAGATGGGTACCACAAGTAACAGAAATAGCCTTCCTCCCTTGCTACTGTGATATGTATGATAGAAATCAACCCTTTAGTGTCCAAAAGAGGGATTATATATGTCATTTATATTGAAATGTTGATGTAAGGCCTCAGATAGGACTGAGTTATTCTTTGTAGATTTCTTTTAAATAATGCAGCACATTTATTGGGAATCCTTTGTGCCATCTGATAAAGGAGCATATATCTGAATAATGGGATAGGGAGGGAAATGTCCTTATTTTTATTCTGGAAACTTCATTACAATGGGTGCATCTTTCTATGCTTTGCAAGTGTTCTATGCTTTGAAATGTTTCTTGCAAACCAAAATCAAGACATCAACCTGATGGTTGTTGCAGCACAACAGAAATATAGGCATCCTCTATTAGAGAAACAGCTTTAATTAATTTTTGTTTTCAAACTTTTATGTTTGGAAAGTTTCAGAGAAACAAAAAGGAACTGAAGAATAATTAAAAGACTTCATTTTATTGCAAGCCATTCCAGATAATTTGTATTATCTAAAGAAAATATAGGTTAATTTTACTGAAAATCTCTTGCACTGCCTTTGAGACTTTGTCTTATTTCTGGTTTGTAGGTTGTGTAATAGAGTTGACCTGTGTAGATGTTGATAGTGAAAGTCCTGTTGACTATAAAGAGCATTTGAAGTGAAACACTCAATTAATACTAAATTTGCTTTGATAAGTGTTCCATTTCTTACAGAGAAATTATGAAAGCTGATATCATTCCTGATAATAGAGAAAGTATCTTGATTAGTGACTGAAACCAAGGACTTAAAGGCCACCAAGGGAGTAGTAGAATCACTGTCTGAACTTCTATTGTTGGATCTTAGCTATTAGTGTTTGAATTATTGAAAAAGCAAAGCACTAAAATAGCTGGGTTTTTTTTCAAATCTCTCACTGTAATGTGTACCTCCTTATTTAAAAACCAAAACATGCATTCAATAAAAGCTACTGCTCTAAATAAGTTTAATTCAAATTTATGAGTCAATATAAGTTCATCAGTTACATCATAAAATGGTGCTTTCTGCAGCTTTAAAATAATAATGATTTGTAGACAGCACATGTTTTATTTTACCTTCCCTTAAAAGGCAAGAAAGCAAATTCACCCACTAGCATGTTTCAAGCAGGTTTTTATGTCATATTGTACTCTGTTAATATATAATCATAACAGATTGTTTGGGTAATATTAATAGAGAGCTTCAAATGAATTTATGCTGGAAAAATGCTTCCTGATCCATTAATGGTATTTTTGACTCTGAGTTAACATCTAACTTAAATTTCATCCTGGGTTTACAACACGTGTCTTAATTTTAATGCATGGTCAGGTGCTGTGGTCCAAACAGTAATGGGATCTGACAAGACCTTATAAATCACTGCTTTAGGAGACAGTAGGAAAGATGATCAGCATGGCACCCATATGGCCCCTCACTTAATCACCGATAGCCAACACGGGGTCATAAGTGATGCCATGGCTGTGGCAAACTGCCAGAGATGCTTGGAGTGTGGGTCATCTGGCAGCAACAGGCACTTCTGCAAATGCCTTTTGCCTGTGGGTCAGGGTCGGGATGCTCCTTGGCTCCAGCACTGCCAGTGTGATTGGAGGAAGTCCAATCTGACATCAGGGTGTGAGCAGCATTCCACCTACGCTGCTGCTGCCGGGCAGGGTGCGAGCAGCCTGCCTGCACTGCCAGCGCTGCTCAGGGTGGGGTGTCTGCAAGCAGGCTGTCAGGTGTGAGTGAGCAATTGCTTGTGTGAATGTCTTCAGGTGTTCTGCAACAAAATATTGCACTAATTGGTGTGGATTACACAATAACTATCTGTATTGGAAATGATTAAAAATTCCTGCCTAACTGAAGCATGTAGGTTTTGATACAGTTGAAGACCTGCTACCTACAGTAGCAGCTTCAGAAACAACTAAATTAGGGGGTGTTTGTTTGTGAAATCCACTGGTTTTAGCTCTTGTCCTTTTCTGGTTGACTGTTGAGACTTTTCTTCTTGCCTTTGTTATTGTTGCAGTACCTAAGTTCAACCGCACATTTCTTACTGGCTCTTCTCTACAGTTTTCCCTTTTTCTATTTGACATAAGCATTCCCAGGAAAGCCCAGCAAAGCAACCAATCAAAGAAAAACATTAGTCCAACTAACATCAGTCATCAAGTTGTTTATTCTGTGTTTATTCTCCCCTGAGCCCGATCCAGCCTCTGAACTCTGTGGAGCAGCACCTGGGCACTCCAGGTCTCTGAAGTCACGCTATGTCTGGCACAGTAAGATCAGGTGCGTCGGGATCTTAGAACAATAAAATGAATGTGAGTGAGTGCATCTTCCAGAAAAGCATCTAGTTTCAGTCTCAAGATTTCTAGGGAGAGAATTCTGTCTTTGTTTGAATGGTTGAAAGAAAGAAGTCTTTTTTCTGATTTGAGTTCCTTTTCCATTTTACAATGCCCTGCCTCAGAAGATTGATTTACATGGTCCTGTGCTATACTAGAGAAGTTCTGGTTGACTGGCATGAAGTCAGGTTTCATATTGCTATAACCTCCTACTCTGGAATGTCTTTATTGCCTTTTAAAGTCTAAACTGAAAGGAAAAATGCAGAGCTTACTAATTGAACAGAGTGCTGTGATTTGCATATAATATGGAGATGCATGTGGTTGGGAGTATATTTTACCTTCTTTGCTATCCAGCTGACTGGGTATATAACCCAGCTGCCATACTGGGTTGAGCTTTCCTTTGCTTACAATAACCTACTGTTGAACAAATAAATGTGCCCTTCTTAAAGTGTGATCATTGTCTAGATGACTATTTTTCACTGCAAGGGAAAGAAACATCCTAAATAGTACTATTATAAAGTAAAAACAGAGACAAAAATGCATTGGGATTGAAAATTCAGTAATGAGGTCAAGGTAGACAAATTTAGACTCCTGCATTTGATTTATAATAATTTTATTATACTTCCCCATGAGGCTACTGTTGTTATCCAGTCATAAATTTTATATTTTAAAAGGAAGCAAGAACTTCTCCAATTCTCCAGTAAAATTGCAATTGAGTCAAATTTTACGTTATGATGGAGATTCAGATGTGTCCCTGCTTGAACACATTGCTTCTTCCATAGTGCATCTGAAGAAGGTGAGAGAGATTTTATGGCTGCTAATGTAGCCTGGATGGATAATTACCTCTTGTACGTCCTCCAGAAAAATAAACAGTGGCCATATGATCACTGTCAATGTCCTTAGTGACATTGGTATTCCCATAACAGGTTTTTTCTTTGTTTCTGAGCCCAGTGAACATCTTGATGTTGATAAGTTTTTAAAAATTATTAGGAAAGATTCTCAGTCACTCTTACCCCTTTGTAGAGAGTGTCCTTGAGACAAAATGACCTTTCTGTTTTTCAGAAGCTTTTGAAGATTTTTCAGCATAATTCAGGCTGATAAGTATCTTTGCATCACGTACTTGGCAAGGGGACCAGTGTTTCTTTGTCCAACACTAACCTTCCTTCTCTACTCATTATCTCTGGTGAGAGCTGTTTTAATTGAAGTTATCCCTTTGGAAAGATATCTCCAGTGCAGCTCATTATTGATTTTGAAAGATCTGACCTGTTAAAATTTCCTTGCCAATGAGTTAACCTTCTTTCCTGAAGGTGAATTAAAATAGAGAATGACATTTCTAATTTCCTAAGTGATGTAGCTAAAAGACCTGTGCTGAAGTGGTATAATGTTATCTCAGTCTTTTAAAATGATAGGATTTTTTATTTAGCTCAGGGAGACTTCTTGGGATATGCAACAATATCTTCCCTCTAAGGTACTGTTGCCTTCTAGAATGGTGTTTAATTGAATATTATTATATAATAAAAAAGACACTCTTGGACTTTCTCTCTTTCTTGAAGTTCTGTTTTAAGTTACACAAGGCATTCAGGTATAATCAGTCATTAGCAAAATTGGAGAATTTTATCCCTTAAATCAAATGTGCAAAAGGACAGATCCTTCATTATTTAGAAAATGAATTTATATTTGTCTAAATCTTTGAAGAACTGGGAGGAAGAATTTTAAGAATTAATATAAGTATACATTACTGAATGAAGCTTAAACTATGAGATTTAGCTCTTGTGGTAATGCATAAAGCATGTGTTATAAAGATTTCTCAATGTATCATTTTAAACTTTTTCCACCATTTTGTATCTGTCACATTTCTTTCTCTACTCAACTGGATTTAACAATTATAAACATCATTTAGGAATTCATTTCTAATGTGGTTAATATTTGATGAAGTGTGAGTACATATTACATATTTAAGTTTATGATAATTGTCTATTAGTTAAGTTTTAAATTCTGTAGATGGTTTTCATAATAAATGGTTCTTCCTGGCAAAGGAAGTTTGCTGATACAGAATCTGTGGCATGGAATTAAATAGCCATTTCTAGAAAGGTACAGACTTGATAAGAAAGCCTATGACTCACGGATTCCAAACCTTAACAGAGAGCATTTTCTTGCTGTCTGCTTTTACAAATGCAAAATGTCTTTAAGGCTTCATATAGTGCTTTAAACTTTGGCATACTGAAGTAGGAAAATTAAGGAGATTCTGGAAAATATATAACCAACACTGCCTTTGTTACTTTCAAGTTTCAAATTGATATGTGTATTTCACAGGATCACAGAACAGGTGAGGTTGGAAGAGAGCAGTGGAGGTCACCTTGTTCATTTATCCTGCTCAAGCAGGGCTACCTAGAGTCAGTCACCCAGGACAGCTTTTGAATATCTCCAAGGATGAATTCTCTGTCATCTCTGGACAGCCTGTTCTAGTGCTCAGTTTCCCTCACAATAAAAGAGTTTCTTGACAGTCGTGGTTTAACCCCAGCTGGCAATTAAGCCCCACACAGCAGCTCGCTCACTTTCCATGTTGAGAAGGGGGGGGGGGAGAGTTGGAAGGAGAAAAGTGAGAAAATTTATGGGTTGAGATAAAGACAGATTAATAGCTAAAGCAAAAGACGTGTGCACAAGCAGAGCAAAACAAGGAATTCATTGATTCATTCATTCACCTCTTCCCATGGGCAGGCAGTTGTTCAGCCATCTCCAGGAAAGCAGGGCTCTATCATACGTGAGGGTTACTTGGGAAGACAGACGCCACCATTCTGAACATTCTGTGCTTCCTTCTTCCCCAGCTATATATCACAGAGTCATAGAACATACTGAGATGGAAGGGACCCACTGGGATCATCAGAGCCCAGCTCCTAATGGTGAGCATGATGCCACATGGTGTGGAATATCCCTTGGATCTGTTGGGTTCAGATGTCCCAGCTGTCTTCCCACCCAACAGCTTGTGCACTTCCAGTCTCTGCTGGTAGGGTGGTGTAATGAGCAGAAAAGTCTTTGACTCTGTGTAAACACTGTTCAGTAGTGATGAAAACATCTCTGGATTATTAACACTATTTTCAGCACAAATCCAAAACATAATCCCATGTGAACTGCTATGAACTATGAAGGAAATTAAATCTACTCCAGCCAAAAACAGCCTTCTAGTGTTCAGGGGCAACCTGCTGTGTTTCAGGTGGTGCCTGTTTCCTCTGGTAGTGTCACTGGGCACCACTGAAAAGAGCCTGGCTCCAACCTCTTTGCACCTTTCCTTCAGGTCTTCATATTTTGTGGAACATTAAATATTGTGAAGTTTTACTTCAGCAGTTGATGAAATGGTCCCTAAGTTCCTGCTGACCATGAGAATTTGGCAACACTCAAGATCAGTGTTAAAACATTCTTTGTTAAATATAATGAGTACCTTTAAAAATCCTGCAGTAATGTGAATTTTACTTGCTTTACATTTGCATGCCTTTCATGGAGGTAGAGGAAATACTGTGTGGTCTATCATCTTTACTGGATGAGCTTTTAGAATTGTGGCTGCCTTTCTGGAAGAGCAGAAACCAAAGGATTATTTCCTTCCTCCCTCTCTCTACTTATTTTAATAGCAGCTGTGACTGCAAGCTACCTACTCTGTTTTACTCTATGTTAAATTCTCTGGAAGAATTTCTCTTTCGTGTAGATTTTTTTTTAATCTCCACAAGAATTCTTCCAAACCTACATGTTATCATATTTTTTTATATAAAATTTCTTTTTTTTCTTTCAAAGATGAAACCTGAAGGATTTCCTGTGGTAAATATCTGATTACTACCACGTGGTACATATTATGTAAAATTTTACTTTCCAGAGACTTTAAAAATGTCTGATGAAAATCTAAAGTTTTCAGGTTTCTTGAAGGCTGAATGAGGATCTTAACAGGAGAAGAGTAGTGACAAAAAGTAGTACCAGAAGAGTAACCAATGACATTGCTCACTGCTAAGCTTTAATGCTTTAGCACAGTTCAAAGAAGCAGCAGATTATTAGAAAAGACAAAAATTATTTTATTGGTTTTGCCTTTCTGGAGACAAACATGCAGTTTGCCCTCCTACTGTGTAGCTTTGCATGTGTGAAGTCTCCTAATACATTCTTTGCCTCTCACCTTCTCTTAACTGGGAGGTTTCCCAGTATAGTAATCAAATAAATCCTTCCAAGTCTACAGAGGGCTTAAGATGATGCTAAAGAAAAAAGTTATCTGTCAAGAGAAAGAGCAAGAAGTCTTTTCACATCAGCTAAAAGATTCTGCTGTTACTTATGGAATAACCTCTCTGAAGTAAGTCTAAAAATCAAAGGTGGTACTAGCAGTGGAAAGGGAAGGTGATTTTGTGCTAGGAGAGAAAACTAAAGCATCGGTCACTGTGTTTGTCTCTGTTTCTTTGGTGTCTTCTAAATATTTCTGAGAGTATTCTTTTGATGCAGTCCTTAAAATACTTGTGTACATTTAATTTTTCTGTAATAGTGATTAATTGCTTTTTAAATAGGACATCTTGGGTTCTTGTGATAGATCAGTGTGATAACATCAGCTCAAGTTCATGTATTTTTAAGCAGCAGTTCCTGCTGTGATTAATGGAGAGGTCTGTTTAAAAGCCAGTGTTATGACAGTCTAAGGTACTGAAATGACTGCCTACACTAATATTTCATATTAATTATTTTTAAAGCAAAAAATGAGAAAAATACTTATAGAAAAGCATTTTAGATGTATTTCCAATATCACAAAAATAGACAAAACCACTTATTTAATACAATTTTTCAACACACTTGCCAGATGGAGGTGACTAAGTAATAGTCACTTTCTTGAACTAATTATTTCTCCCACTTGTGTCTGAATGAAAATGATTGATTGCAGGGCACTGAGATGAAGACATGGCTTATTTTGCATACATTGAAGTGGCAGATATCATATGGTCCTGATAAAATTTATTTGAAACGAATATAGATCTATTCTTGCCTGATACACAATGGCACCTGTATTTTGAGCATATCCACAAGACTTAGTTGCCTTGCCTTCACAGAGTTTTAAGTACAATATCTCTATGATGAATGCACCACAGTTTTAGGGAAAAGTTGCCATTTAAAATGGAAAATGGGTTTCAAAGGAATTTGGCAAAATGCAGATGATAATGAATAATAAATGAACAGAGAATATGCTTGGGAGAATGTATCTCAGCAAGACATAAAGTCTTAATGCACTTCAAAAGACTTATGACTGGATTGTTATTTCAGCTCAACACTGAGGCAATTTAAATAATGAAATATTTAAAGGTAAATAAAGATAATTATATACATTTGACCCTTTGCATAATGTTCTGTAGATGCAATTTCATTAAACTTTCTTTGCTCCAGTGAATTAGAAGAAAGCCAAAAGAATGACAGGTCCATTACATTATTTAAGTGATATTCATTAAGTTCAGATCTGCTGTTTTATTTCATTCCATTACTGGCAAAGAATACTATAAAGACTCCAGAGATATGGGAAACCTTCTTATTTGATCTTTGAAAATCTGTATTAGCTCTCTTGTGGCAAAGGAGTCAGAGGGAAGACACAGGTGAGAAGTATGCATGCTGTGCTCTATGAACTAGATTTCTGTCAAGAGTAAGAAAAAGTGTCAGTTTGTCATCTGGGCTTCTTGTTTTTTTATTAAAACACATTGTTCAACACAACTGGGATTTAGAGAAAAACTCAAGGGACAGATACTGAGTAAACTGTGTGCTTCCAGAGAGAAAATGACAGAACATGTATTCTTACTGCTATTTTATTATTGCACACTGTTTTTCGCCAATACCTCTAATGGGCTTTAAAAATTAATTTTGTTGTCCTTGCCTTACACTGGAGAAGCTGAAGTGCAAGGTGAAAGAAGTGGATCATCCTGCAGGCTGGCAGTGGGGCTGAATACCTTAATCACTTTATGGCTGCATGCAACTGAACTGTAGTGTTTTCTTACAACCAGCTTCTGGCTGCCTTATCTGACATCATACCTTGCAGGAAGTCTGACCTTTTAAACAAGTCAGTGTGCAAAGATATTACATTTAATTTCTGATTTCTGGTTCTAGCAGCCTAGTTGAAAAGCTGTATCCAGTTTCTGAAAAGCTGTAGAAGTGAATTTCTTTATTTCTCATTGAAGGAAGTTTTTGACTTGTTTGCCCTTGGCTAATGTAAGCAGAGCCTGGGATTGCAAACCACTGGGCTGGCACCAGCCTGATGGCCTGTGCTGATGGACGTACCCTGTGGTTGCAGCAGCCTCACAACTAGCACTTCTGGCCATCAGCACCACAGCAGGAGTCTATGATGAACCAGGGAAAGAAATCAAAGGGCAGAAAATGAAACAGAGGCAGAAAAATAAAAGCATTCATTTGTTCTTGATGAAAATTGAAACAGAAACGCTCTTTTTTTTTTTTTTTAAGGCATCATCTGTGTGTACTAAGGAAAATCATATTTAACAAACTGAATTGCAATATTATTTTTGATAGAAATTAAATCTGATTTAAAGTCTCTGCTATCTGTTCAATATGACTAATTACCATTAGATTACGTGAGACTGCACAGAAATAAACTCTCCTAACATTACCAAGATATTGGTGCTTCAACACATGCTGATGCCCAAGGGTCATGACTAGTAGTGTTTTTTCTATAGATCTAGTTGGGATTCTCTCTGATGGAAAGTGGAGGGCAAGCTGCTGTTGGCTAAATTAGTGTAAAAATCTGCATTTCCGCATATGGTCAGTGAGAACACTCACTGACAGATTTTCAGGCTATGTGAGATGTTATCTCAGCAGTGTTCCAGTTAAAATTTGCTTTAAGTTTTGTGGGAAAATTGAATATAAGATGCTTATAGGAAGCAAACAGGGAATCTTAGTTCAAAACCAAGGAGAAAACTTCATCTTAATCTATACAAATCAAATCCTCTTTAACAGGCATTGGATTCTGAATTGATTTTCTCTGTAACCTATCTCTTAAAATCAGATTCTGACAGAGACAGAGCTGTAAAAGTCTACAGGGACACAGATAAGAATAAGTCATGGTGATGTTTTTTGTTGCACATATTATTATAGGGCTTTCATTGTAGAATGATAATATTTACTCATGATTACAGTCTGAATAATAATTGGGAGTAACTGCTGGTTTCATGGATTTACTTGTAATTGGCTCTGCTGTTCATGGGATTGGTTTTTGTTTTTCTTTGACCACTGCATAAGAAAAAAATAGGTTCATTCCATGTGCTTTCTATCGTTACATTTCTGATATTTCTATACATTTTTATCATTACATTCTGGTAGCATGGAAAAACTTAACAGTAAATTCAGGAGTTTCTAATATGAGTTCTAAAACTGATCTTACTCAGAAGGTGGTTGAAGAACACATAGATTTTCTTCATCTGAAGTCCATGTATAAGTATTATTTATATGAGAAAATTTATACCAATGTGTCTGCTGTGTGTGTGAGCTGGAATTGATGGGAAGCTGGGAGGGTACCAGGGAAGGCATCATATGTGCTCACCATATTTCTGTTCCTTCTTCAACCTCCAGCTCTTTGTTGTGGGGGTAGGTAGGTCTTTGGCCTGACTCAGGGTAGCTGCCTCACAGGGGAGAGGCAGAGCTGCTTTCAACTGTGGCTAATCAGAAGAAAACCAAAACAGACGTGTGGCAGAGATACAAGCAAAGGTTAATAAAACCTTTCATCCAGCTTACAAAGCCTGCAAGAGTGTTTGCTACGTGTGAGAACCATCATTTTGTCAGAAGAGCGTTATCTGGCTTTTCAGCCAACAGTGTGACTAGAGAGGCAACATAAGGAGAGCAATGTGAGGAATATGTTAGGATGGTTTAACACTACCTCTAATGAAACTAAGAAACATTCCTGAACCAGCTTTATATGTAAACAGACTGTTGGCTAGAAGAAACTGTATTCAATATCAGAAGTATTTACTCCAACATGACTAGAAGCTCAAAGCAATGTAATTGCTTTGTAGAACACAGAAGCTCTATATTTCTTTAAAACATGCTGCTTCAATTAAATATTCCTTTTGTGTATTCATTTAATATTCATTTTGTCTGCTACTGCTGTACTATGTAGAGGGAAAATGAACAGTGAGAGAAATTTGTGCTAAAGGAATTTGGAGGAAGAACTGTTTTAAAACTGAATAATGTTTTGGGAATTAGCTTAAGTTTATAATAAGCCTAAAGGAGAGGATTTCTTTCCAGGTGATAACAGCAACACAAAGCCAGATAGTTCTGCACTGTGAGCTGTCAACCTTTCATGTTTGTGTATGTGCCTGCATCTACTTCAGATAAACATGTTGCACTACTGCTGCAAGCTGAAGGGTCTTGATAGCTTTGGTGCAGATGGCAATTTTCAGGGTGTTACGCCGCTGTACAGTCAAATTACTTTGGGCAGAAATGTGTTATGAGAAGTGCACATCCTGATGCAGTTTATTTTAAAAATTGAATGTGTACAGCCAGAGCAACAAAATAAATATTAAACAGTGACAAATATAAGAAGGTGGTTGAGGGTTTTTCAATATAAGTATTGAATTAGTTCTCAGCCCTGGCTGTCTAGGGCAGATGAAGAACTAGCATTATATTAAAAAGAGGATGAAATTTTTGAGACCATTCAATTTCTTTATGTATATTTTCCTTGGTTTTTTTTTTTTTTTTGTACTGTAGAAATAGATACTTTTTACCTTCTCTATGTTTGTAACAAATGGAAGAAAGAGTCAATATCTATTATAGTTGTCACAATATTAAGGCACAAAAAGAAACACAGATCAGCCAAATAACCTCTCTACCAAGTGAAATGTGGTGTCAAAACTGCCATGAATTACAACACAAGAAGCTGCATCAACACTGGGAAAGCATGTTACATTCAACACTTTTGTTATGGAATACACAACCTTGTCTCAGACTCACCAGTTTTCCAATACATAAAATTTACTTTCCTCTTTGCTGCAGGAAAAGAAATATTTGGCTCGAGTAATTGTGAGGTTCTAATATGACAATGCTTTTAGGAAAACACTGAATACATGTTCTGCTTTTTGTGATGTTGATGTCGGAATTTAAAATTAAATGGTTACTCCTAGGTTTGTATCATGTGTGTTACATTCATGATTTTTAGAGAAATTTGAAAACAGATAGATAACATTAATTACTATACTGTGAATAGTATGAGGAATATGTGTGAAAGTATTTTCCCAATGGATATTAGTAGAGGAAAAAAATAAAAGGGTCCACATTTTATTAAGTGCCTTAATAATTATGTGCACACCTAGAAAGATAACTAAGAGGCTGATTTTTGTATGTTTTTATTTGCCTTTATTCCACTGTTTGAAGTGCTCTAGGAAGCTGGGGAAACAATGTACAATTTATAAATTAGTTTAATTTACATTTTTAATGGGTTTTTCTATATTTCGCTGTTAATTTGAGAAATTTCAAAACTTGTTCTTCAGATTCTGAAATTCTTTGAATTGCTCTGTGGCTTACATTTTTCCTTATGCTACTAGAAAATAAAAAATTTGATCTAAGAGTCAAATAATTTGTAGGCATATTTGATACTTCATTATATTCCTCTGAATCACAGGCGTTATGTTTTATTATGTTGAGAATCCTTTCCTTTTTTAATCTCTCTTCTGTATCCTGAATCCATTTCCTTTGATGCAGACACTGCCTTGCATGTTCTTTCCAACCTCTGAAAGAGGAGCCAAAGAAGACAAAGCGTTAAATAGAAACGACAGTCAAGGTGATCCATAGCACTCCTGGAGGGGAGAATTTGCTGGCAAACAGAGCAGGCTGCAAGTCATACAGCACCCAGGGAGTCCTGCCACGGCTGGGAAAGAAGGGAAAATAAAGGTTTTGTTTATCAGTGTTCTTCCACTGTCTTGGCACTCCCAGTAGTATAAATTATAGAATCTGTCTGTCCAAATGTGGCCAGCATGTGGTGTTGCCAGTATATCAGACTCTTTATTAAAAAAAAAAAAANAAAGCATCTATCATTAATTCATCTAGAATTACAGCATTTTGCTGTATTACTTTTTGCCAGTGTGATATGCAGTGTGTCTGTATCAGTAAGACTGTTCCCTGTTTAGACTTCCACAATTAGCTATTGCCTGTGATATAAATACTATGCTGCAGTAGTGGTTGTTTTTCCTTGGTCACTGTAATTGTGTTCAGCAAAAATAGATAATACTGGTATACTGTACCAAGTTAAAGTCATGCTTATCATATTTTAATTTAGCCAAGCGGATCTGCAAGTGATTTTGGCAAAGCTCTGAGGCTGCTGTATTCTTAGTGACCTGCCGGTCATCCAGGTCTTTGACCAGCTCCACTATCAGGAGCTGCAGTTTGCATTCAGTGTCATTTTCTGAGTCCTTCAAATACTTCTTGATCTGTGTCTTTTTGACCTCTCTTGAGATTTACTGCTTAGGCTTGAACTCTGTCTTGTAATACTTGTGTCATTCTGACTCAGCCCTGTATCACTCAGTTAACCTTCTTTGCCCTCTTCACAACCTTTTCAAGACACAAAGAAATTTGAGGTCTCCAACATTAGGTAAGGTTAGCTTGTTTCTGAACTTAGAAAAAGTAGATTTTTGCTGATCAGTCTCTCAATAGTCCCATTAAATACAATCCTCTCAAAATACTGAAAACTAAGCTGCTCATTGTCTCATGCAGTCTGAGTCTCTCTCCCTGGCATTAAACTGTTAATGCTACTTACAGGCACCAAACCAGTAACACAAAATGGGTCAAAACCAATTCTCACGGAAGGTATGGCAAAATTCAGTTGAAATCAGTGGTGCAACCCTCGTTTCTTAAAAATGCAAATAATGTCTTGCTCAATGCTTTAAGATGTGTTTGGAGTTTTATGTTTGAGGATAGTTGGGAGATTAGTCTGTCTTCCTTTGTATTTGTATGAGGAGAAGAGCTCAAGGGATTTTCACATAACCTTATTTGTCCTGAATTGAAGTTCAAAGTAAGTTCTTTTTCAAACAGAGATAATTTTAATACCTGAAACAATATTAAGATGTACTATATTGAACATACTATAATAAATATAATGATAGCTTACTTTGTTCTCAGCTGCAAAACTGTCAGTGATTTAGTGGGGGTTTAGTTTTCAGTTTTTGACTCCACTGAGTCAGTCCCTGTAATTTCAGAATAAACTTGCAGGAATGGTTAATTCACTTATGTTCCTGCTCTCTAAAAAAATAAATGTTAATCCTTCAGAAGCTTAGAGGGAATCTTAATATTGTATTTTACAGTAATCTCTTTAGAAGACAAAGAATTACAGATGACATTTTAAACTCACTGAGATTTCAGTGACAACTCCCAGAACAAAAAGAAGCAGGCTTCCTATTTATTTCTGTAACTGCCATTTGTAAAACACTGATGAAATAAAGAGTGGATAAACGATAGTATTTTCATGAAGCAAGTTCAGCTCACTACAGGCCAAGTATGATTCGTTCATCTGAGTATGTTTAGAACAAATCCAAAGAAAAGCTATTTTGCATTCACAGCAGTAACCTTTTTCCCCCAGTGTGAGATGGTTTGAGTGCACATATACCCCATTGGCAAGGCGTGTCTGGATCAGCACACAGCAGGGACAGCAGAGTGTCTGTGTGAAGGTTGTTTCAGTGGGAAAGGGGGAACCTAAAGAATATTCATAAAGACCAAATTAAAATATCATCTGAAGGCTTGATTAGGCTTGACAGATTTCCTAAGGACATTCTTGTTACTAGTGCTTAACATCAGCTGAAGATTTGTGAAAGGGCAACCACCCCCCACCTCCTGCAGCCTTTAAGTAATGGTGGGTGGGACTCTACAATGTGTTCTGCTGATCTCTTTCGTTCTGAGTTGTGTATATATGCTGCATTAGTTTCTGTGAAATTTATTTTATCCCAAAATTTTATATTTACAACCACAGTGGTAAATATACTACCACTAATAATGAAATAATAAAAGCATAACACAGGTAACCTGCATGTGATTTTCTCATACTTCTGAGGGTCATTCAAAACTTTACAGTGGATTAGCAATACTTCAGGATTGATTTCTTTGTTTTTTTGGGAAAAGTCACAAAGCCCCTTTTCTCGCTTCAGAGACATTTATTTTCCTCTTTTCCTGTGATTAATTTCAAAAGACAACCATGTCTCACCTTGAAACTTGCAATGTTTTTGGGGCCACTTAAGTTAATTAAGTGAATTATTGTAGGCTCTTGATAATTGGGAGAGAGATGGGTAGTTGTAAGGAAAATTGGAGAGAAACATCTCTCTCTCTTTTTGTGATGTCCACATACAAATGTATAGCAACAACATTCCTCAGCAAACGTTTGAGGTTAACTACAGTGACTTGTGGGTACAGGGAAATGTGGGTAGCTTAACTGAATATTTCAAAATGTGCAACTGAAAAATAACAGGAATATTGGTTAATGTGCATGGCAGAAATTGTTTTCAAAGGGAAAAAAAATGGTATTTCTCTGTATAATTTTGGTCAAAGCAAGTTTCTGCTAATACAGCCAGAAATACATAAAATGGGGTTTTTTTAATTCTTTGAAAACTAAAGAAAGAAACAAAATGTTAATTCCCCTTCTTCACCCTAAAAAAGATGAATTAAGCTGTTGAAATTGCTCGGATATTCACAGGTGTTTTGAAATTAATTCATTGGAAATTAGCTTGATACTCTTGTTCTTAATGAACACTGAGTATGAAAGTGTTAGGGTTGTAGTCTTATTCCTTGATGTTTTTATTTTCTATATATTCCATGACCCCCAAAGGGAAATGTAACTAGTTGTGAAGGATGGTACCAGTTGTTTTTTTGTTCCTGTACATACTAGAGCATACATTAAAAACCAAATATTCATCCCTGATTCTATCACATAGATATAAAAAGAAAAGGTTTTTTGATTTGTGATTAAAGCTTTCCAGGTTAAAAGCAACACAAGCAAGCAGTTGGTTGCTGATAACACTAAGGTTGTGGGCTTGACCCCCAGACAGACCATTCACTGAAGAGCTGGACTTGATGATCCTTGTGGGTCCCTTCCAACTGAGAACATCCTGTGATCCTGAGCATAGAAAAGAGAAAACACTTGAGTGAGAGGAGGGTATGGCAGGGAGTACATGGCCAGGACTGCAGGGTTAGAGGCATTTCTGGTGGCCAGACAGCACAGGACAGTTTTGTGCAATTTAAAGTCAGGGAAGACTTAGAGGGCAGGGAAGAGGCTTAGAGGACAGAGAAGAATTATGTGTTCTTGTTTTGTTTTCTGCTTTTTCTTTCCCCCTTTTTTTTTCTTTATCACCTGCCCCAAATTTTAACTTTCTGTGCAAATGACATTTGGTTTGGTCAAGTGTGGAAGCACTTCAGTTTTTTGAAGAAGCTCACTTAGGACAAAGCCTAAACAGATCCTTGCCCCAAAGCTGTGGTTCCCTTTTAGACCCTGTCATAGTCATATGAAGAAGTGTGCAGAAGAAATTTAAGCTTTTAGTGTACTTGCAGTCTTTTTCTCTAAGTGGGTAATTTTGTCTTTAAACTTAAACATCAGCCTAATGTAGATAAGAGGGAGGGCCAGATACATCACTGAGAGCTCTGTGTCAGCATGCATATGAACATAGAATTACTGAGTCTGCTCAAAGAGTCATGTAAATGTGGTTTGTTGGTACTGTAATGATTTTAGAAAATATCTTACTACTTCACAGGACAAGCAAAATAATCCAATTTTCTACATGAGTCTATCTGTGCATCTCATAATTGTTTTGTATTCAGTTATAAAAACAAGATATTTGTAATCTAATGAAAGTGCTTATTTTTGCCCAGTTAGCACAGTCACAGAACAGAGTTTTTGTTCATATTTACATTTCCAAAGGCAGTATTTATTGCATCAAGGCTGAGATTTTTATAATTTTCCATAGTGTAAAACTGCCTTAGAATTTAAGATACTTCGATGACAAGCCCGTTTTTAGGTACAATGTGATTTTTTGGATTATTGATGAATGGAGATGTGAGAGAATCCCAAGTGGGTAAAATTTTCATCTGGGGTACAGTAAAAATCTGATCCTTAAAAGGAGGGATTTCTTTATTGAACACACAAACCATACACAAGGTGTACTGATATGGGAAGGTACAAATTTGTAGTTTGCAAGATAAACAATTTATCTTTATTTCAATCACTATTATGTTTTGCATTTCTGCTCTAGTTGAAGATTTTCTGCAGTCTTAATTTTTTAAAAAAATAGCAGGTGTTCAAACTGGTGTTTTGAGGAAATGGTATCTCTCAACTCAGTGTAAATACACCCAAATTAATTAGAACAATGATTATGTAATTTATGGAAGGCTGGTTAGAGATAAAGTACTGCAGTCTTGTTGAAAAGGAAATTGAAATGTATTTATAGTTAATATACATTCATTTTTCTGGATAGCTAGATAGATCTTGGAAACTATTATTAAAATTTAATTTGTGAAAATATATGGGGGAGTTTCCATGGGCTGAATCTGCCAGCTGGCATTGCTATTTAGTGTTCATTCATTCTCAGGGTTTTAGAACTGCAACTGAACAGTTCAGCCATAGTGTTCACTTAAAAAAGGGACAATGAGGAACAGAGGCTAAATGTATGGCCCATCATCAGATCATTCCCAAACTGGTACTGAAGTTAATGTTGGATGAACAGATGAAAATTGTGTTGAAGCCAATGAGAGTTTTAAAGCTCATGGGAATCAGTAATTAGATGTGGCCATGTATTCCTTCCAGTCATTCAATATGAAGATATTATAAATAATTTGTATCTGCCACAGTTCATTTCACTTATTCCTGTGAAGTACCAAAATTATGCTGTTAACCTGCTTTGAAAATAGCAAAGGCTCAGCCTGGCTTCTTCAACAGCTTTACTCACACGAATAGTCTTGTACTGGGGTCATTCAGGTGAATGAGGATTGTGTGGCTTGGTCCCAATTTCTTCATAGGACAAAGCACTCCTTACTCAGAGAAAATGTCTTCTGTGTGACCAAGTGTCTGCAGATAGATTTTCTTTGATAAATAGTTGCAGTTGAATTGCTTGTTCTTTTGCTTTTATGTAGTAAGTCAGTTCACAGTGTGTATGAGAGGAGATCTTAAAAAAACCTGACAAATACAGGATTTTTTTAACTGATTGGTGGATTTCATGAGTTGAACTGGGTGAATATTACAGTTTTTAATAATGGAAAAAGCAACCACATCATCTTGCAAGGATATAGCCTTTTATTTATTTTTGTTGACATTTATTAAAACAACATGCTGCATATCGAATATTTATCCTAGACCTTGGAGATTTAACAAAATGGTAGGAACAAGTTACTCCTAGGTGTAATTTACTCCTGGGGATATTCCGATTGGACACAAGAGGAAACTTGTACAATGGCAATAATCAGAAGTTGGAATTATCTCTCCAGGGAAGTCATAGATTCCTCAACATTGGACACTGTCAAGATACAGTTGGAAAGGTGCTGAGCCATCTTGTCTAGACTGTGCTTTTGCCAAGAAACTTTGGATCAGATGATTCTCGAGGTCCCTTCCAACGCAGTATTCTAGGATTCTGTGATTCAATAGGTTCTGTTCTTTGAAGAGTTACCAGCTGGTCTGTCCCTGTCTTCAAGAGCTTGTTCTCTTCCATAATAATATCACAGATTGTGTCAAACGAACATTTTTATCTAGACTTTAATTTTTATTTTAGTTATAATAAGAGAAAGACTAGAAGTGGCCTACTTGAAATCACCACCATTTTTCAAAATGCATTGTGTAGCTGTTCTCATTTTTGTATGCAATATGGAAGGAAGAGAACACGATATTAATTGGCATCAAGGTATAAAATGTAGTGCAGTAGAAATGTGAAGAAAAAGATTAAACTGTCCAGGAAATATTGTTCAAGTAGATGAGAGAGGTGCACTTCATGCCTTCAAGGGAAGAGCTTTGGCTCCTACCTTGGCAGCAAAAACTAAGTTGTCAATGGGATTGCTTACAATGTTATTAATTCCTGTATTCAATATTAATAATTATTCAATATTAAATATTCAGTTTGTCTAGGATAAAAAGTGAAAGGTATCTGTAATCATAAAAACAGTAGATTAAGAGTAATCCAGTGCTTGTGTTTTCAAAGTTTAAGTTTCTCCAAGGAAGAAATTCTTAGACATACAGGAAATGATGTGAGCTTGCTTTTGCAATATGGCAGAGAAGCAACTTAAGTGTGCAATGTTAGCATCTCCTCTTGTTTTCCAGGTCCGTGGGGGAGATGCATGGGAGATGATTGTGGCCCGGGAGGCATCCAGACGCGAGCAGTGTGGTGTGCCCATGTGGAGGGCTGGACCACGCTGCCCACGAACTGCAAGCAGCCGGAGCGGCCGGACAACCAGCAGAGCTGTTTCCGTGTCTGCGACTGGCACAAGGAGGTGTACGACTGGCAGATCGGCAGCTGGAACCAGTGCCGGCCTGTCCTCTCCCGCAGCCACGAGAAGCCCCTGGAGTGCCTCAGAGGGGAGGAAGGGATCCAGACAAGGGACATCACCTGTGTACAGAAGTCCAACGGGGTTCCAGCTGAAGATGTCATCTGCGAGTACTTTGAGCCGAAGCCCCGGCAGGAGCAGGCGTGCCTCATCCCGTGCCGGCAGGACTGCATCGTGGCCGAGTTCTCCCCCTGGTCCGAGTGCTCCAAGACCTGCGGCAATGGGCTGCAGCATCGGACTCGGCACGTGGTGGCCCCGCCACAGTTTGGTGGCTCAGCCTGCCCCAATCTCACTGAATTCCAGATCTGCCAGTCCAGCCCATGCGCTGTGGAAGAAAGCCTGTACAGCCTAAACGTGGGACCATGGAGTGCGTGCTCGGTGCCCCATTCAAGGCAAGTAAGGCAAGCAAGGAAACGAGGGAAGAACAAAGACAAGGAAAAGGACAGAGAAAAGGGAGTTCGAGATCCTGAGGCTCGCGAGTTAATTAAGAAGAAGAGGAATCGCAACAGACAGAATAGACAAGAGAACAAATACTGGGACATACAAATTGGCTACCAAACGAGGCAGGTCACGTGTACTCACAGAAATGGGAAAACTGCTGCTCTGAGGTAATCACTATGTATGAATTTGCATATTTTAATTTTTATCTGTTTAAAGTAAAGCATGCATAAGTGGATTCTTTTACAGAAGCCCAAATCTCAAAATGGGGCTCACACTATTTCCACTTGAGCATCCATCATCAAGCTCAAGTGTTTCCTGTGATGTGAAACATGCAAACTGTGCTGGTGATCATACTAAGCATCACATATACGTGCTCTGTTAAGCTGTGCTAGTCCTTAGCCTCTCTTTGCTTAAATAGATTTCCCGCAAAAGCTGAAGGTACATGTCAAATGTCTGCTCTGTTTCTGTGGGTTCAGGCAGGCCTTTGCTCTGTAACAAGTCATGCATTTTTGAAGGAGGTGGTGTTACTGCTTTTAAGGCTCTGGGCACAAAGACTAACGGGAAACTGGACTGGGTCAGACTTGCAGTAAAAGTATAAAACAAGAGAGAATGAAGCTGCAAGAGAAAGCAGCAGCTACACATTCCAGTATATTATTTTGAAATAGAAGAGCATTAAATGTTGTCTGTCCTTGATTCCTGTAGCAAAATTTCTGAAAGGGAGACTGCAAAACCTCTTTGTTTATTCCATGTACCTCCTCTGTTTCTTTTTCATCTGCACCTTTATACTGTGTGCCCAGGGTTTTTTCTGATATTTTTATTTATTTATTTGTTTGTTTGTTTGTTTGTTTTCAAAAGTTCTGTCAGTCACTGATGTTTTGATAATTCTTTCCACAGACTTCTGAATGCATTTCTAAAACTATATTATTTTTAATTTGTTTTAGCTGGCATTCTCTTGGTAGCTCATATATTTTTTCTCTATCCCCCAGAATGTTTTTCTTCAACTCAAAAATCTTCTTTAAGGCTAATCTTCCTGTCTTTTATGTGATTCTATTTCCTGCCCTCTAGTTCAGTTAATCAATTTTACTTCAACTGTGAAATGACTGGGATATCTTGCTGAATGAGGCTGACAGCCATTGCTGCTATGTTAGTGTTTAGGAACTTTTTTCTAGGTATTTTACTTTACAGATTTTGTTCTGCCAGTTAAACATTCTGTCACAGAACATGTAATTGCTTCCACCTTTTCCATAAGAAACCAAATACCTTCATTTTTTCCAAGTGTAGAAAACATTTTTTTACTACAATTCCATTCAAGAGATGATCTAGCAGTGAAACAGGAAAATGGTAAGTTCCCCAGCTTAAGGGAAGAATTGAAAGCTTGGGTTGTTTAGTTGAGGGAGGAACATATGGGTGAAGATGTGAAATGCCTCTGAGTATGTAAAAACCCATCACAAGGAAGAATGGAATAATCTGTTCTCTCTCTGTATTATGGAGGTATTGGTAAAACAAATAATCGCCAAATCACAGCAATGCTGAATGAAGCTAGGCTTCTCAATACTGGGAATGCTGAGACTCCGGAAAAAGTTGCCTGGGCCAAGTGTGGCACCTCCATCTTTGAAGGTTTATAAGAAAAGGCTAGAAAAATGCTTTTGTCAGTGATGACACACCTGGAGCAGCTCTTGTTTACAGAAGAGAGGCTGACTGCATTGTCTTTTTGCAGTCTCTTCTAGGCCTGGTTTACTTCAGTTCTTTAAGATTTTGAGCCACACTTGAATGAATGTCTTCACAAGAAATCTCAAAATAAGCATGCTCAGGCAGTCCCAGGTGTTGGCTGCAGCACCATCTCATTGTTGGTACAGAGGAAATTGCCTTTACTCCATTTTCCAGACTCACATCATGCACAGCCTGCACTGTGCCTAGCCAGGAACATCATTACCCTTTAAATACAAGGAATAATTTATTATACATCAGTTGCTATCAGATAGCAGCCAGCCACTCTTTTTGAAAATCACTAAGATTTGAAAGGTTAAGAAAATTATTTAGAAAAAAAAAAAAA
>VZTZ01023878.1:581796-712896 GCA_013400955.1 Drymodes brunneopygia
AGTAAAAAAAAAAAGAGAAAAGGGGGGGGGGGGGGGGAAGGAATGACACAGTCATGCCAAAGCTCTCATAAATGGTAAAAGAAAGTAAAAGTATAGTTGGAAGTCAGTGGCATACTTTACTCATCATCTTTACACTCACTCTTGAATTCATTTAGATCACCAATGCTGTCTTAAGTTCAGATACCTCAGTGTCTTGTGCAATTTCAGGCTGGTGCAGGGAAATGAATGAAACTCTCTTGCCTGAGGCAGTGAAACAATAGACAATAAAATGTAGGTTCAATTCTTCAAAGAGAAGAAAATTAAACAAATCACGCAGTGGGCATTTTTATGTCTAATGGATAAGATTTTATGTTTTAATTGCACAACGGATTTCTAGAAGTCTTCCCATCAATTTTAATATGGATTTTTTTTCCGGTTGCATAGTATAAACAAGAAAATTTGGTGAAATTACTCATGTGAGAAATTCTGGTGCTGATAACTTAGCTTTTAGAGACCTATGTAAGCCACATGTATATCCGTTTGCATCATTTATGGTGCACCCTTCACTAAGCAATCAAATGCATTATTCTATGACTGCCATTCCAGAATCTGAAACAATAGAATTATTTTTCTGCCCAGGGTGTCAATGCAGCCAGCTCAAATGATTTTATAATCTCCATAACATAGTAAATATGTTACTAAATAATATAGACAAGTAAGGTGACTGGAAAACCTGCCATTCTCATGTGAAATGCTCTTCAGCTTAAATAGTCCATTTTCAGTGAGTTTTGGCTTTAGCAATCAGAAACAATCAGCCCCCTCGCAGCATGACTGAAAGAAGAATAAAAACCCTCAGGTGAGTAATATTTTTTGCAGAGATAGCAAAATTGATATATTATAAAAAGGGTTTTAAAAAAGAACAACTTTCAGAAGGGTGCTCCAGAGAAAATGGTTTTGTAACGCTGTCAGCAAAACTTCAGAAAGGCAAAATTCTCTTGACACATCAGCACACCAGGCATGGTAAAGAGAAGTGAAACAAGAAAATCAAAGTTTAATTTATACACTTTATTGCCGAGTGAACAATAGATAGTCTCCCGTGAAGGATGAAATATTGGATTTTGTATTGCTCGTTCTGCAGTAATGCATGTGTTATGCAGCCTGTGTTTGCTGTATGTTCCCCTTAGTCTGAAATTCTGGTGCACTGAAAATATTTGAAAAAATAGAAATGTTGAAGGAAAAAACAAATTCAGTAATTAAAAGTGGCTTATAAAATGACTTCTCTGGATAGCTAACAAAATCTGGACAGTGTTGCTGTTAGTGTAGAGGACAATATTGATTATCTGAAAGATTTCCTCTTTGATGAAATTGGGGTTTACCAAAGCGAGCTGTTAGGCAAGAAACTGGCAATGTAGAGAAACATAAAATGTATTTAGAAGTTCATTTTGAGTTGGAAATCTGTTTGCCCTATTACAAGTTGTGATGATTATGCCTCACATTAAGCCTTTAATTTTCTGTTGTAATATGGACTCTGTTACTGCAGTGTCTCAAACATTTCATCGTAATTTTCTTCCTGAGCAGAATTTTGTGGGAAAGTTTAGCAAAAATGTTGGCTGGTTTGTACAAGTCTAAGAAAAGTTGTTATTGTGGTTTTTTTTAAAAACAGTTTTTAATTCATATAACCTTTTTACTGAAATGTTTTCTTGGGAAGTCCACTAGATTGAGAAATTTGGAAGGACTTGAGCCGAGACATTTACAAGTGTAAAAACATGGAGCGGAACTAGGGTGTCTTCTTGACCTGTATATTTCTGCGCTTCAGCAAAGATTTTGAAATCCAGTGACAAAGCACATCATGTTCCCCTGAAGCAGCTGGTCCACAAGTGTGGGGACAGCCTGTCACTGCTAAGAGTCACTTAGCTCAAATGGCTGGAAAGGGGGCTGTAGTTAAAGCAGTTCTGCAAGAATATAACTGCCTCTTAAAAAAAATCCCAGGAACTTCTGCACTATATCCTTTCTTTTTCTACATCATTTGGATATGGCTTGTTATCTTGCTTAGTCTGGGACCAAAACACTTCTGAATGGGGAGGGGGGAAGAATGGAGGTGACAACATAGGAAACCATCCCCACCAGCTCTGGGTGCAGTCCCTATAACTGGTTAATACTCTCTTAGCAGCACCACTGTGGAAAAGATCTGTATGTGAAGCTGAACATTACTGGTGACCTAAATGACCTAAAGTGAGAATTCAAGAAAAAACAGTAAAATTTTATAAATGTTCAGGGCTTTTATTTCTTTTTTGGAATATAACAGTATGCAATTACAATTATGGAACAAAATCATGGGGCAGAAAAGAATCCAGAATTTAAGACATGCCAACCGATTATTTAGCAGATTGGCTTAGCCTCAATGCATTTGATCATATGATCATCTTTGATTTGGTTCACCTCTGTTCATCTGAGAAAGTAATTACTTTTAAATTATTTGTTCTTCCTCACTGATTCTGTGCATTCATTAAATATCTAGAAAACTATATCCATATTTTTAACAAATATTACTCTTTTGAAAGTTTTCATAATAGTCTCCTTGCAGTGCTTTACTAAATTTCAAGTTTTGGAGAGTTTGAGCTTTTATTTGTTCCAATACTATAGCTGCGACATGAGAGGTGACAGTAGGACCAAAATTATTGAACTGTCTTGCTGATGTTGGGCATATGCAATGCTTCATTTTTCATCTAACTTCACAAAGACGTGTATCTGCTTAAAGCAGAGTCACAGTATTCACTACTGGCTGCAGGTGTTGAGCTGAATAGCCAGAAATGAAGGAATTTGAGAATGGCCAGTTGAGTATTTAGACTGATGAGTGAATAATACATAAGATATTGGCAGGAAAAGCAAGGAGAGATAATCTTCTCCTCTAGAATGGCATTTTAGCTTTGTTTTTCTTTCCAGGTCCTGAAACCTCTTAACCCAATGCTCCCATTCCAAATCATAAAACAAATTACTGCATTCACTTTATGAACTTTAACTCTTATAAACTGTGTAAAGGAAGAAAATAATAAAAATTAAAAAAAACAAGCCTAAGCAGCATAAGCCTGTTGCTTTATTTATGCCATTGATTTGGAAAGCAGACAAGTCACCCAGAGGTATATGCTGTCAGACAGCAAAAGGATTCAGACAGACAATACAGCAGAGCAGTTTGTTAGACCCTGTAATGTATCCCTTGCTTAGAAAAAATCTTGGGAGACTCTCTGTATTTCTCTGAGCCCCTCCAGGAGGCAACAGGAAGAAAGGGGGATGTGTGTGAAGTTGGCAGTGATTAAGGTGCAGTAACTTCAAGGAGATGGGCTGCAGAAAGGTGAGGGAATAGCAGTGCAGAGAGGATGGGTTGTGGAGATGAAGGAGCATAAGCAACCTTTTCTTTGTTCACTGAGGACCAGATGAGAGCATGTATGTCTGCACCTGGTTTTTATGTTACTGCAAAGGTGGCTCTACTGCTGTTTTTTAGAGGAAGCCTCCAAGGTTGCCATACGGTGAGGATTTAAAAGCCATAAGTGGTTCACTTACAGAGCACCTGTAAATATGACAAATTTGGATAATGAGCTGTATGCAGTTATCTTGATTCATTAATTTGGAATTATTTAGAGCACATTCTGTTAACAAATGGAGAACAGGGAAGAAGAAAGTAATCTTGGATGAAAAACCTCTTGATAAATAAAAACAACAGGGTTAATTTTCAGGTGCATTGGCATAATAAAAATGTAAACTATCATTAGAGAAACAGGATGCGAACATATTGCTTTCCTATCATTTTCCACTGTGCCTTTAGAATTTCCACGAATTTGAAAGTAGAAGCATCCTGTAGTTTTTTAATGTGATTTTGGTGGAGACAGTAATTTCTGTGGATATGCATAATATTATTCAATGGGTGTTCCTTTCTATTCTAAGTACCTGCTCCATCATCTTACTGAGGCTGCTGTTTTGACACTGTCTTGTCAGTATTGCTACACATTTGACATACCATGCCCAAATCTAGATTTGAGATGGAAGCATACACACTGTGCTGAATAATTGAAACAGCAATGAACAATTCCTTTTTCCACATCATATTTTAACTCCTTTCATACAGTGAACAGTTGTTCTGTCATCTAGATGTATGACATTCATATATTTCTGTGCAAAGCATCAAGATTGCATGCCTTTCTAGTATATGGTTTTTATTCAAATACATGTGATTGTCTTCCTTAGCAAAATATAATAGGCTATAATGTAATGAGGGTTGTACTCCATGTTCTGATAATCTCTAGTGGCCATAAATCCTATGAATGAATAAATTATTTCCTTGAATGAATGCAGTGTTGAATTTTTAGCTTCAATCTAGTAAGAGGTTATGTTGCACAGTGGTAAATTGAATTAGGCACTGAGATCTTTAATTAAGATTCTCCTACACTGTACTTTTATGCATCTTTTCCACCTTATTGTCTGATAGTGTTAATTGATCTCAGTGTGACAAAATAAATAAATGTTAATCAAGCAGTATTTTTCTAAATTTTCAATTTCCTGTATTGGTATTATATCATAATCTGTAAAGAGTCCCATAGGGAACAAACTAGAATGTATTACTTTAGACTTATTTTGTGTTTTGGTTTTGTTTGTTTTTTTTTAATGAAACTGCTAAGTGTAGTCTGGGACTTAGAGTATGCCCTTGTTTTCTTTATCAGCTTAATAAAGTTATGGTATGGGAGCATGTGAAATGAGCATCTTCCTGGGACATATTGTCCCTCAAGGTGAAGATGCACAGGATGGGAAGTCATAACTCCCCAGAATTGGCCACTTCAGTGCCTAACTTTCAGCAGTCCCTCTGGAAATAAAATGTGTAGCTCTCCTCCTAATACTGACCACATTTGTCCAAATGCTGGACAATGTGATGGAGCCAGTGATACTGCCAAATCTAGGCATCAATACAGGGAGCAAATCTAAACTAATGCCTGAAACACAACACATAGTAGTAATATAATTTTCAATAATATATTTCTTTATATCTTCATGTTAATATTACATATTTTTATTGACAAAGTTTGGCATTTTGTTTATTTTTTCATTGCTGATAACCCTGTGAATCTAGCTGTTATTTTGGGTCAAAGTAAATGCTTATTAATACTATGTAATGAAAATTCCCACTGACAAAGAGAAATTCCCCGCTAAAGGTTTAAAAAGTCATCTCTGTAGCTTCTGGCCAAGTAGCTCTGCCAATTTCAAAATTATCTGTAGCATGAGATGTGCATGCATGTCACTGTATCACTGGACTGTGAAAGACAGCACTCTCACTGTAGACTTCTGCTTTCTTGTCTTCTCAGACACTCAGACACTCATGGTCTCTGCAACAGTCCCACAGCAGCTGTTGTTGACACTTGTTTGGGTATAGTAGCACCCCTTGTTGCTTTGCCTGAATTAACCAATGTATTTTTTCTCGACACAGTAGTTGTTTGTAATCTCTGTTATCTCCTGTAGTGTAGAAAGCCTGAGTGGTTTTGTTCATATAAAAATTGTTTGGCAGAATTAGTTCAAGTTTTGAAAGGATCATGGGAAAGTAGTCTTGTGAAAAACACTTAGGTGAACAGTATTTGAATAGTAAATGAATAGAAGTGGCCTCATTGTTTGTGTGATTATAATGGCCCATTATACCGGGAGGTACTAGCAGTTTCTCAGAACAATGTACAAGATGACCAATACTAAACACTGCAGCTGTACAGAAAATGAATGAGGATTATGTCATTTTCCACTAGGAAAAAGTACAGGCACTGTATTTTCACTGACTTCCTTAAAGAAACAAGTGTATACCAACCATAAACTGAACCTCTCATGGATGACACTAGACTTTACAAATGGCATTTTATGTCTTCAGAGTAGCTCATGGGGGTTATCTAAGCTCTGGATTTAAATCACTTTACTATTATTCCTGCTGTCTAGTACCTGCACATTAAATAGAATTTTTTAAAATTTGATTTTATTTCAGAGAAAACTCCCTTTTTTGCTTTAGGCCAAATACTTACCACAGTCGCTCTAAAAATCCAGCTATACCTGTGGCCCAAGAATGACATAGAGTTAATTTGGCTATTTTGCTTGAGAGATTAATGTATCCAACAAGCTGAATGAACTCTGAGGAGAACACTTCATGGAAAATAAATAGCTTGTTGCAGCACATCAGGACATTGTGCTTGATTCTTGTACCTGTAACTCCAAAATCCCTCTTACTCATACTAAGTATCTCTTAAGGTTCCATGGTGGTCAAATAAAGAGCAAAGAGAAGACCCTCTGCATGCAATATTAAGATCTGGATTTAATTTCAGATAAAACGAAGGATTAATATTCAGTATGAATACTGCTGTTTTTCCTCAGGCTTCCTGCCCATGATAATCATTCAAAGTTGCAGTAGAAAATTGCACACACGGGTCCTTATTTTTCAAAGGTTGATTTGACCTTCTGACCTAACCACATAATTTCTGCAAGGTTGTTCTGTTAAGAGTGTGAACATCTAGGCTGTGAGTCTGCCCATGAGTCGTCAGATCTCCCAGCAGTTTAAGCCTGAGCTTTTCTAGGATGTGATGCTAATGAGTGGTGTGGTACAGGTTTTATCCCTTCCTTCACTGTAAGGTTACTGTTGTGAGAAGCAGATGTGGTCTTTGGAAACTGTTCCTTACAGTCTCTAGTCTTGTAGCAATTTACTGACATTTAAGAAAATTCTAAGCAAACTGCTGATATTCTCTCCCCTGGGAAAAGTAAAATATGCTTGTACTCAGCTCTGGCTTTAAATTCTTTTTTGTGCCTTTGTTACAGCCTTAAGGATTCTTTGGGAGTTGGGTCAATGTACATGCATCCCTGTAAGCTGTCTTGCAAGGATGCTGCCCAGCCTTGTGGTTTGTTTTAGTGGGATTTACAATTGCTATTTTTAAACACAAATTTGCTTTCTGACTCTTTTCCAAAAGCTTTCTGTAGTTTTAGTTTGCCCTTCAGTCAAAAATGGCAGCCTTTAGAAGCCTACTTTTGTGTATTGGTGTATGTGTGCAATTTTGGTTTTCAAGTGCTAAACTAACATGTGGCTTTGGTGTTCTGCATGTAATTCTTTATTGTTCCAAGCCTTTCTGCAGATGAGTTTGGTCAAATGGGCTTGTATGTCAACAGTTCTCATCTTGTGGCTGGTGCTAAAGATTGAAAACCATTTTTCTAATGGTACTCAATGAAGTAATTTTTCATGAGATCAGAAAGAATTCAAGAGAAAATTCATGAGAAAATCTCATGGTTCATAATGATGTAACTGGTTGTGAGAGATGCCTTATGGTGTGCAGGACTTTGAGGCTAGGAAATGGTTAAATTATTCTGCTCTGAGGGAGCCCACTGTAGGCTTGTTTTTTGTTGTTTTTGTTATCTGCCAGGTAGTTCTTGCTCTTCTTCCTTAGCATTTAGATGAAGCTTTTTAAAAACCTGTTAAAGAATTTTGGATTTTCTTAGCATGTTGATTGTCCTTTGATCTGAAGACTTTCAGAAGCAGCTCCCTTTTTCTGCTGAACTACTGAACCTCCTCTTATGATATTCAGTATGTGTTTTTTCCAGGCAGATAGCCTAGTTTTTGGTTGCATCTTCTTCAGGCCTCTTAAGTTTTTAATTAATTCATTCAGTCAGTCTTGCTTGTTCAAAACATAATTGGATTATGTTGTTGGGGTTTTCCTTTGGAGAATGCAAGTAGAACTGCAAAAAGAATAATAAAGTTCCTTCCCAAAAGGTGCTGGAGTTGAAATCCCCAGAAGATAGAACAGGTTCTGACTCCACAGCTCTTCCTGATCCTGAAGGGCATGTGGTACCTAATTACTCTGACACTATTTGATATGAGAGAGTCAAGAGGAGGAAGAATGCCATTTTTCCCTAGGTTTTGTGCGTGGTGTCTGACAATATAGATGTCTGTTGAGTGTCTCTTAGTAACGCCGGTGGCACTGAACTCTCTGATGTGGGGGTGTCTGCTTTCCACACCAGTGGTGAGGGTAGGTCAGTTGTGCCAGGACTGGAGTAGCTGGGCAGATCTGTAGGTACACCTACAAAGAAGTCTAGAGTGACAGGAGCCAAGACCCTGTGGACATAATCCACTACTACACCAAATAGTCATTCAGGATTTAAAAAATCACAATTTTCAAATTAAAAAATTGAAAAATTTCATTTAAGTCTGTTTCAGTCAAAGCCCTGTGTTTTGTGTCCTCCTGCGTGCCAAGAGTTTATGTTGGCATCAGTCTCCTGAAACAGAGCCATATTATTCATTTCAGAATAATGGAAATCTCTATACGTAATCAAATGGAAAATCAGCTAAAGAAAAAATAAATATATCGGAATTCTGGGAGAATGAGTATAGTGAATGGAAGTAAGGATTAGTAACTGTGAAAATTTCATTAATGAAGATCAAAGCTGAACATGGATAATGGGAAAACCAAAGTCAAATGTTGGTAATGGTGAAGGTATAGAGGCAAAATAACACAGACAAAAGTTATTCAAGCAACTTTTTAGCTTTCATTAACCTTGCCATCTAGACTCCATTACATTATCTTATAGTAAAAACCAATAAATAGCAGTTCTTGTTAAATATCACTACTGAGTGAATTAGTTGAATTTATTGTAAAGGACAGGCTCTTCAGTGTTCAATTTTAGATTTAAATTATAAACCTCACATTGTTGCTCCATTACATTTGAGCATGAAAAGCAATGTATCGGGAAAAACACAAAATCGAACTTCAAAATGATGTCTCCTTAATACCTTGTATTTCTGACTCCTATTTCCATTAACTTATAGATGGTCAAGATATAGTAATGTACAGGTATCTTAGGAGTGTCCTCAGCATGAATCTTGAACAGCCCTCAAATCCAAACCAGTTTTCATCTCAAAGTTGCACATAGAGTAGAAAGGATGTCTAGTTGCAGGATATAACTGTGTTCAAATAAAACAAGACTAAGTGAAAGAGGGCTCTTGAACCTAGCAAAGGGGCAGTCAAGGAAAGGGCTTCTAGAATTCTCTCAACTCAAAAATGCCACACAGAAAGCAAATACAGTTATGCAAGGCCTGAAGCCAGAAAATGAAATGAGCCGAGCACTTTTACTGCAAAAATAACTATCCACAGTTACTGGGCTGTAAAAAAGGTGTGTAATGCATTGTTTCTAAGATGCTGTATGTACCAAAATCTTATCTAGTTTTAGGATACATTTATATTAGTTCTTGGAGGTGAGCATTATAAACTCTTCAGTGCAAAGATTCAGCTTGTGTTCCAAAAGTCTGTAAGCCATACTTTACTGGAAAAACAGAGTGTATCTTGGGATAGTGTGACTGAGTACTTGCTATCTTTCAATTTTTGCCCTCTATTTGCTACTGCCAAGGCAGGTTTCCAACTGCATGTACTATTTGCTAGACTCTCCCAGCCATTCTGATGCTGCTGTTCATTTTTTCTCTTTAATTCTTCTTTCTAATTACCAGTCCAGTCTGATATGGAGGAAACACCAGCAAAAGTGGAAAATCTTTTAGTTTTACAAGTTATGTATGGAGTATGCTCCATACATAACATGCAGCAAAAAGTCCTACTGCCTACTTTAAAACCTATTTATTTTTTTCATTAATCTTGCATGAATTTAGAGATCAGTCCTACTGTCATGCATTACCATGCATTTGGCTTCATGCATGCAATATGCACAGCTTTATCTATTGCAAAAATTTATCAGAAAAACTCATTTCTTTTCTGGTGGAATTTGTTGAGGAGGAAATTCCAATGGTCTCTTCCATGACTTTTGTACACAACTTAAAAGACAACTTTTGAGACTGAGATTATAAACAGGTCATTGGCATACAAAATCAAGCTTTCCCAACTTTTTAAAATTATAAAAGTATTTTTAATTCTCTAATAGATCTTTAGGCTACCTCAGAAAGATTTTTTTTCCACATCTTTTAAAATTTATTTTTGACTGAAGAGAGTTCTTTCAAGTACACAACCTGCTCATTTGTACACAGGTACCATGGTGTAATTTGCTCCAGGCTTACGCATCAACCTTTGTTCTCCCCATCATTTTAGCCTTAATTATCCCATAAATTACTTTGAAATCCCTAAGCGTAACCTTCTGATCTTTAATTCTTAAGTGATATTTAGTTTTTTATTTATTGTGGTAGAAGCAAAAACGAGGCAGTGGAACGTGAGTAGACACAAATTCTTGACCACATATCTTCAGAAAAGGTTGAGCAGTAATTATGTTCTGTAGGTTGTCCTTTGACCCAGCATTGCCTTTTTCTTTACTTCTTTTGTCTAACCTATGTCTTTGAGGTCAGGAATAGGTTTAATGTTGACTTAATAGCAATAGGGACCATTCATCCCGTGTGATTATTTGTTTTGTTTGTGCTTGCTTTCTCTTCTCACTGTCATTTAAGTGCTTTAAGACCTTAGGCTTAATTTCCCCAATATATCTAACTGTTGTCTGAAATGGTACTTTCTCAAACCACAGCCTTAATTCAGTTTGTATAATTCCTTCTTCCCTGCCAAAAATCTTGAGGCATTGTCCTTTGAATATATTCACTAGATTGAGAGCAAGTTGCTGCAGACTTTACGTTTTACCCCTGTGCTGCTGCTCCTTGTATCCAGTCTGCTCTGTTGACTTTTAACAGCATTTTTATGAAATGCCCTTTTGGCTGACTTTTTGGGATCAAATACGTGTGGACTGAAACTTACCAGCTTTAAAAATATTTACTGACTTTCACATTACAATTGACATCGCTTTTGCAGTAGGAACTCATGACTGTCTGTGGATGTGTGTGCTATAAACTGTAACACTCTCTTATTACAGCTTCTGCAAACAGGAAAAGCTGCCCATCACATTTCAGTCCTGTGTCATCACGAAGGAGTGCCAGGTGTCAGAGTGGTCAGAATGGACCGCCTGCTCCAAAACCTGCTTTGACATGACAACCCCTAAAGGCAATCGTACAAGATCACGGACCATTAGGCAGCTCCCTGTTGGCAGTGAAAGCGAATGCCCACAATTAGAAGAAGCAGAGCAGTGTGTTTCCCAAGGAGATGGCGTGGCACCCTGCATTACGTAAGTTGGTTCATTTCAGTTCTCTGTTACTAAAATGAGTAATTTCAATTAAGCTTACAGGGCTGGTAATGGAATATCAACCAAACCCTTATTAAAGAAATAATAGGTAGGACTTCACCTTTTTTCTTTATTCTTGTTTATTCAGTGTTCTTGAAAGCCCAAAGTCTCCAAATAGCTCCCATCGTAGTGTAACCTGTTCCTTCTCTAAATACAGGAATAATAATAACTATATTTTCTTTTCATTCATTTCAGTTTTTAAAAGACAATATTTGTACATGCACAGGTTCAGACAAGATGAAAATAAATAAATTGTATTGGTTTGTCAGCCATCTTTTCCCGACATAACATTTCTACCACAATCATTGTTTTCTGATTTTCTTGTCTGTTTGCAGACCAAATGTTGAGCACAGGAAAAGGGAGATAAATATCTGGTTAGCTAAAAGACTGTTTTAGTGAGACTTGTATTCAGCCCAACAAAGGCAGTACTGGGCCCCAAATGGGAAGTGGGAGAGGCTAACAGTGGCAGCAAATAAAGTTTAGGAGAAGTGACAGTGAGCACTTTATGATTCAAGAGATTAGTATTGAAGCCCCAACTGTGTTTTTTCTTTATCAAACTGAGAATAGGGTCTGGAGAAATGTCACTTGATGTTAAGCATCTTTGACTCTGGTATGTATTTTTCATTTAAGAGTTGAAATGTCTTCTTTCCCTATCTCCAGCTACATTAGGAAGCACTTTGCTGATTTAGCCTTAAAGTACTTGCTAGATAGGGAATTCTGTGGCATTTCTTGCAGTTCATAATCCTGATTGAGGTTTTAACTGTGAGTCCAAAGATCTTCTTTGCTGTATATTCACTGATTAGGAAGCTTCCAGCTTCTCATCATTCATCAGTACCCAGCAGGGATGCTTCAGTACTGCAGAACGATCTTCCTTTTAACTGTGAAAAACAGAACCTACTGAAAAGTTTTTCTGTAGTCATAATAAAAAATATATAGTTTCACCTTGATATCCAGAAGGAACTCTTGTGTCTCCTACCAAAGCGAACAATAGGCTTTAGGGTTATTGGGGGGGAAAGGGGGGTGGTGGATGGGTTTGTGAGGTTTTTCCCTCATTTTCTGACTCTTATGTTTCTCAGCATTCACATGTCTTTCGTATTTTGACTTTTGTTCATGTAAATTGTCAAGCTCTAAACAAATGCTTAGAGTCACAATCTTGAAAGTTAACTTATCTGAACATAGACTATTCATCTCTGTAGATCAAGTTTTTCTTCCCTGAAATAAAATATTTATATGTGTGGTATGTTTCAGGAATTGAACAGAAAAGATCCTCCTAAAGACTAATGATTTTAAAAATTAAATAATACAAAAAAATTTTCCATACACATAAAATGTGAGATTTAATGCACCTTTGTGTGCAAGAAATTGTGGCGCTCAGGCTTTCTAGGAAATTAATGAGGTTACTGAGGTGTTTCAGCTTGCATATTTTAATACTGTGTAAAATGGCTTCATGATTTCTTAAGACCCAATTAAGTAATTTGATGCAGGTATGGCTGGCGGACCACAGAGTGGACAGAGTGCCGTGTGGATCCTCTCCTTAGCCAGCAGGACAAGAGGCGAGGAAATCAGACAGCGCTGTGCGGGGGCGGCGTTCAGACCAGGGAGGTGTACTGTGTGCAAGCTAATGAAAACCTCCTCTCCTACTTAAACACCCTCAAGGATAAAGAAGGTAAATTTGATTCAATTGCAATCAAATTAGTGTGAAATCAGAGCATGTCAGCATTCCAGAGCTCTTTCACAGCCATTGTCTTCTGTCGTGAGTGCCTCCTAACCTTGTGAGTTACTGCTATTTTTTGATTCAGGTGAAAATGCTTAATTGCTGTGGCAGAGATTTCATTCTCTGCATTGAAAATTCCTATTTCTTCCTGGCTGCAAATTACTATTTTTTAGTCTCTACTGAAAAATATTGTGCAGGATACCTTTCCATAAGAAAGAACATGAAAAGGTGGGTCGGAAGTCCTGTATTTAGTTTTTTCATCTACTGTAAATTTCTTGTGCGTCCTTCATCTGGATGATGAACTTGTGCTGCTTGATGTGCAGATGGAATATGTCAATTCTGACATGTAAGCTCAAAATAGAAAAATGTAAAAATATGATTAGATTTCATTCTCAGGGAATTTTTTTTTCCTTGATTTGGTCAGGTTTTTAAGTTGCTTTCAGGACTTCAAGTCAATATAATTTCATGGACTTTTTTACGTAACTGAAAGAGGGAAGAGACTACTCCACATTACTCTTAAAACCTGTACAGCTTCTTAAGAAAAGAGAGAATAGCTTAGAACACAAAATCTTTAATTCATTTGGTAATCTACATGCTTTATAATAACACTTGAGTTATTTACATTACATTTACTTCCTTAAATGCAACACTATAGATTCAGAAATCAGTGAATTAAGCTAAATGCATGTAGATTTTAATTAAATTTTATCTTCTTCTCTACCTATTTCATACAAACATTATTTTATTATTATTAATTTAAAAAATGCAGCCATATACTTCAGGAAAAAGCCATATATGTCAGGAAAAACAACATCAATATGCAAATCCTATCTAAGATCACATTTTGTCCAGGGTTGGCCATGTAGCAGAGTAGTGAGGTTCCTGCTGTGCTTTAAAGGTACTCTCAAATTTGCCATGGAGGTAGAGTTTGTGGGGAATGTTAATGCCAACATCCATTTCAGCATGACTGCTCAGATCAGTGGGGTGTGCCTTGTGAGATCTGCAGCCCCACATCTGTATTTATTAAAGAAGAAGCTTTCAAGCCTCTTTGTCTAATGCAAATCAGCTCTGCCCAAGGGCTTTTAGTAAATCGCCTCTGCTGAACAAAGTTTAGATGCCTCTGCCGTAGTGTGAGCTACAAAAACCTCCCGGCTAAGGAGAGGTAACAATAAAACCAGTGGCAGCTTACTGTTCAGAATGATGATTAGGATTTTGGTAGGCTGTGAAGTCTCGCCAGATTAGGCGGGTGTGAAATTTACCCTTATCAGACTGTGACAGGAATACATGGAGCCCATTAGGAGGTAATCTCTGCAGGCTCCTGAAAGCTGATTAAAATGTAACTAGTCTTTGGATGCATAAACATGAGAACAGTTTTTCAAGAGCTCAAACTGGGGGTGAAGTGGTTCTTAGTTTAAAAGGGAGCTCTGGGCTGTTTCCACATTAGGGGACAGATTTTCAGAAGAGCTGCTCTGAGCTGCTCTGCTCCTCCTCCCTCTCTCTCCCCTCATAGAATAGAAAACTATGAGTAATTTGAGGATGGTAAAAAGCCAGGACACACACCCACCAGATTATGCTGTGGGGAAACACCTTCATCTCAGTGTAGCTTGCTGTTGGTTGTAGCAAATGCTGTCTTGGTAAGGCTGCTTTAAAGAGCTCCGTTCTCATGTACTCATGGTGGCATTTCCCTGTTATTTCAGAAAGCCAGTCACATGTCAAGTCGAAGGCTAGTGCTGCACCTCTGCTATCAATCACTTTTGAAATAACAGGTAGGTAAATGAATGCCTCCAACCTGGCCTTTTGATTAAGAGCATACAAAGGAGGCAATGTCCCTTTTGGGGGACCTTGTTTGCTGTATGTATATAATTAACATGATTACATAGCTCTGAAATAGTTAAATGGATTTGAGCATTCTCAGGAAATATCCGATCAGTTTGAAAGTGACAGGCCAAAATTCCAACTAATGAAGTTCATGAGCCAGCTGGGATGCTGGAACAGCTGCCTGCTCCACTCCTGAACCATTTTAGCTAGTGACAGCTTTTCCTCTCACTTCTGAGCGCTGGGAATTGTTTTGTGGCTTTCATCAGAGCTGCTGTTTCCAGCCCCTTCTGTAGATTTCAAACACCAAGTTACGTCTCTGGTAAGAATTTGAACTTCTAATACTTCTTTGAACCAGAATCCCTCACACCATTCAGGTCAGCAGGAAGAAGGAGCATTGGCTGTAGTAGTTAAGCAGTGGCAATCAGGTTTCCTGGAGGCCACTATCATTCTGCCATTTACTTGTCACTAACTTAAATTGTTTCATCTCTATTCACCTACGTAACTGGTTTAGTCATGAAGTTTCTCTCACTGTAAGTATATGAGGTGGACTATTTCATCTTATTCCAAGTACCTTTAAAACCTTTGATGTAGAATAAAGATAGGAGGAAAGTTCCTTTATGGGCATGAATTTATTCTATATCTGCAAATACACATTTGTTGCCCTATTAAACACAGGGGAACTGCTTACATGTGTGAAACTGTGCCATTTCTTAGAGCATAATTTTCTGAATTATCTAATGTTTTTTTGATGAGAGAATTCAGCGTTATAGAAAATGAGAAAAACATGTATTATTTAATTGTTGATCATAATGTGTTTTAGGCTTGGGTTTTTCTTGGTTTTCTTAAGTGAGAGTACTTGGAGAAATTTCTTGCTGTTGTTTACAATGAACCCAGTGTGACAAAGAGAAATATGAAGTTGTGTCTGCTTATACTGATGCATTCACTTACAGATTCACTCTCTTTGCCAGCCTGGCACTAGTCACTTGAGGGTTTTAGAGAAAGATGGAGGGTTTGATATCTTGATGTGTGTAGCTAATGCATAAAAGCAGAACTGTTCTTTTTCTTTTCAGTTGTTTTTAAAATGCAGTAATTCAAAGAGGTGTTTTCCAAGGAAATAAAATATATTCAGCTAAAATTTCCTAATATAGAAGATAAGTTGAGGAATGGATAATTAAATCTTACTTTAGTTTTTAGGTCACTACCCTCAAATCTGAAATTCCTTGAAAACTGAATGTAATTTGTTAATTAGATTGAAGGAGAAAGAGAGATTATCAAAGTGCATTAACTTTCCTTTCTATTTTTGGCCCTAAATTTGGTCAAATTTCTCATTGATCTTGTCATATTACACACAGTCTAATCAGCATTCAACATTACTTCCAAGGAATAAAGAACAATCTTTATTGCTAACACAAGAGAGTATGAAAGGACAGAGATAAGACAAGGTTTTAAACAGTAAATATCTGCATCCTGCATCATCTTCTCTCAGAGTGTCTTTGCTAAACAATAAGCATCAAAGCCTAAGCTCAATCATACTTTGTGATGCTGAAAGAAATAAATTTAAACTCACAAGAACAAGATGGTCATAAGATAACCTGGCAAAACTGTTTTTTTTTTATTTTACTGTCATCTGAAAAAAAGAATTCTGAGTCATTCTGCATGAAATTCATCCTAAGTGTTCAATGATGAAAACATTTTTTAGTAACCTGAAATAGAACTTTTCTGTCCTATGGTTGAATTCTTTTGCTGTAAAAGTAATGTATAACAGGTAGCATTTGTAGATTACTTAGGGCCTAAAAGCAGCATTTGAAAAACCTTTTGGCATATTTAAAGATTTATTCATACCTGTGATATGAAAAAAACTGCTGTTTAAAGTTTCCTGATTAAAGATCTTTGTTATTTTTCTGAGTAAAGTTCCGTGAATTAGTGTGCTGATAAGTTCTTTATCATGATGAAGGCTAGAGTTGAGGCACTGAATTTCTCAGAACACTTTTCTCTATTCCCTGAAGCAAGACTGTGTCTCAGGGGTATAATTGGCCCTTAATTTCAACTGTCTTACTTGGGCAATTCCACAATTAAATCAAGGTTAAAAATGTATGGATAGCAGTTACTTACTCTTTTTCTTTTTTTATTGGAAACTATTCAATACCGATTCACTAGCCAAATGATGTTTACTTATATCCATTTTCTACACCAAATATGCATATTATATTGATTATCATGCATGTTAGGTGTGTATGTCAAACTTACTGTAAAATTCAATGTTCTGTCATAAAATTTAATTCCAACATGGCATTATGCAAATGTTGAAATGTTAGGCTTTGTATTATTTTGTTTCAAGAGATTGGTGAGCTAGAGGCAGTAATATTAAATTACTATTTGCCATCTTCATGCCTTCATTACATGGAGCAGCCCAGTATAAATCTGTATAAATCAGTATAAATCAAAGGAGGCAACCTTGAAAACCAGAATAGGGTGAGGATTTTTCATTCCATTTTTCCCTTAAAAAAGTGAGAACTGTATGCTTTTTCAAAACCTGCAAAGATCATCTGCCTAGAAAATCTGAATGGAAAGACTTACACACATCTACAAGCTTGACTGTACTATTAACAGCCTGGTGTTTATTTTCACATTCTGTAAGTGGTTATTGATGTCATGTTTCAGAAGGATATTTTTTCATATACTGAATTTCTTTCATCCAAGAACCTTTCCATCAAAAGTGGTGGCAAAAATAAATGACATAACTTTACTGTGGGAAAAAAGTGCTGATTAGAATGAGAGTGTTTTAAGTTAAGGAACTGCATGTTTCTTCAATCAACCAAAGTGAAATAATGTGGCAGACTTCACTTTGTCTTCTAGCAGATACTTTTTGCTTAGTGTAATATTTTGTCAAGTCCTGTATTATGAAAAAAGAATTAAAATCCTGCTGTCAATGAGATGGTACATTTTCAGTTAGAGTTCTGTGCCTTACTCTGGCACCTGGTGGAATTGTCCTGTTAATTGTATTACCTGGAAAGTCAAAAGAGTAAAGTAAGGAAGGAGGAGGGTGATTTTGGCCCACCTTATTCCTTAAAGAACAGAAGAATATGCCTTCACATATGTCTCACATGTGAATATATTAATAACACTTTAAAAAAATATATAAATTGTCTTGTGCAGTTTTTACAACTACATATATCCATTACATATATTTATAGAAATATATATATATAGGAAATGCAAACCATAAACATATATTGAAAAAATACTTGCCACTGCTATAGTTGCTGCTGCACAGATCTTGCTGCTGAGTGTGCACTTGATGGTCTTTAGAGTAAAAGAAAAAGGTTTTTGTCATAATTTTAGCTGTATTTCAGGTTATAGCTTAAAAATAATCTTTTAAATATTAATTAACCAGGCCTTTGAAGTTATAGTATCATATAGCCTATGTATACATGTACAAAGGGATTTATGCAGCTTTCTGTTCAGTTTCTTAAAAGAAGAAGTAATGAGATAGCAGGACATAAATTTATGCAGAGTGCAAAATGAACAATCATTTTAGTGGTGTAATTTGCCCCTCAAACAAAAGGACTGGGTCCAAGGGGTTGCTGCAATATCTGCAGTCCTCCCGTCTCCACGCAATGGGATTTGACTCTGTTCTTGTAGAGAGTAAACTGACTTCTGTTCAATTTTTTTCCAGGCAGGCATTTTTCCATCACGCTATCAGATTAAAATGATGATATATAGCAGCCTTTCTAACCAAAGTATAGTTCTGTCCACTTAGAGCTGAGGATCATGACCAGTGACATATGAAAAATGTTTTAACTTTGTTTTGACAGCTTCAAGGCCAGTAGACCGTAAACTGTGTACAGGACCTCTCCCCAGCACCTCCCAGCTGTGCCATATTCCCTGTCCTACAGAGTGTGAGACCTCGGCATGGTCAGCCTGGGGACCATGCACCTATGAAAACTGTGATGACCCTCAGGCCAAGAAGGGTATGTAAAAATTCAGCAGAGCCTGAATAATGCTGATTATTTACAATTCCTAAGTCACTAGGAACTTCTGCTTATGCAAGCACACTAAATTTTGTACCAAGAAGTGTATATCTAGTGCCTCTGGGCATCAAAATAAAATAATTGAATTAGGACTACATTTAACATTACCGTTGCACCAAAGGTAGCAAAAATGTAGCCTGTTTACTAGGCTCTCAAGATCAATCTCAAGATTGGGTTTTTACAGGTCAATTCCAGTTTCAAACCTTCCTCTCAGATTGAAAGGGCTACAGTTTGTGTGTTCAGTCACGACTTTGGCACTGTCTCAAAAGAAGGACAGAAGCCTCCTTTGAGGTGTGTCGTGTACAAGGCACTCAAAGATTTACAGTTCAGTAATAGCTTAAGAACTCACCATTAGACTGTAAAGCATGATCTGGCAAAGAGATGGCACCATTCACTGTTGATACATGGCACTGTTTCACTGATGACATATGTGCTGGTTTCAATTTCAGCATGTTTTACAACTTATTGCCATGCAGAACAGATTGCAGGAACCTGATATCAAAATAGGAAAGCAAGAATACAGTGACAGGGACCTCCTGTCAGAAGTCTGTGGGTTTCTGGCTCTAAATGAGAAAAACTGGCCTAGTCATTGCTGCAGAGTGATTATCTGATAAAAGCTGGAAATACAGACTTGGTTTCTTGATAGAAAACAGTCATAGGAAAGGGCAGCCACATATGTCCTCTGGAAGGAGCAACTGTGATTACGTTTGCTTAGCTGGATCTTTTTGGCATACTGTTAGCTACACTTTTGTCTGGGCAGCAATAATACACATTTTACAAAGCTGTTTTGTGGAACTCTGACCCAGTCTTCATCAGTTCAAGAAGGAAAAAGCATTTCAGTGTGCAAATCTATTGGATTAATAGATTAATTATTCTATTGGATTAATTAACTCTCCTTTGAGTACAGCTGTCAAGTAGTCTGTTATTTCGTTGCTGCTCCATCACTGAAAGATTTGATACATTTTCAGAGGTGAAGTTTAGGTTTGTGAGACTGATTTGGGCATATGTCTAATGGAAATATATTAGGATGTAATTTATGCAAGCCTTTATTCCTGCACACATGAGCAGGGATCTTTATTCAACTGCCAATGCTTTCCTCTTATCTGTAAATTCTTACATTTTATTTTATAATTGCATTGACAGTTCTTCTGAGAGAATGATATAAAAATTGTACAGGCACTCCCACTTTTAGGAGCATGTCTCTCTACATATTTCCAGATCACTTGCATCCTTTGTTATTGTAGATGTTGGAGTTCTTTGTTCTTGAAATTATATCAGCCTTTTGTGTTAGGCTTACTAAACCTTTTGCACATAATTTGGCTGAACTCTTCAATTTAGGAAAAAAGAAAAAAAACAGCAACTGAAGATACATGGAAATGTGTTTTTAAAGTAATAATTACTATAATTGAATTAAGAGGCATATCTCAAAAGAATCAGTTCTTGCATATGTGTGTTTGAAAACTCTCCTGTTTAGTTTGTGTCCTGGTAGCAATGACAGAGTTATATGTAGTATTTTATAAAAAAATTCTGTATATTACTAACTTGCCTGAATACTGACATAAAACAAAAGAGACTGTGAAAATATTTGAGAAGAAACAAACCCTTGCCAAAGTTAAAACATTCCAATCAGATATATTAGAAACTAAAGGAAGTTATTACATGAGAAACTTTTTCTTGAATCCATTCAATTTGATTAGATTGTTCTGACTATTTAGTCTGTTTTTTTCAATGGGCCATCCTGTAAGTGAGAGAGGGTGTTGCTTTTGGTCGCTGGCATTGACCTGGCAGATGACACAGGGTATAAAGGCCCATCAGTTTCTCCATTCCAAAATCAGTTTAGATAGTCTTAAGGAAATTTTTACATGCTTGCAAGGGAATATTGTGGTGTTTAGTACTGAAAATGTATTCATAGGACTTGAGTTAATTTCCTTGCTTTTGTTTTTCTCACAAGGTAGTCTTTTTATTCTTCCATTTTATTTTGGAGGATTGGAAATGGAAGGGATCATTTATAAGCTGATTTCAATTGATAGTCCATCCCTGTTGGAACATACCTGAGAAGAAAACCACATATTTGAGAAATGGTAACCCAGAAGGACAGTCAAGATTTATAAAATGAGATGGATCTGGGAAGAGTGATACTCAGGAAATGATCCTGTCTCCTTCCTGGAGTATGCATGACTATGATACACAGGGTTTAAGGCAAAGCCTCCTGAGGAGGCTCAAAACATTGAAACTCTTCTAAAATTTGATCTCTAGTCCTTCTTTAATGAGTTCTTCTACCCAATTATCTAAAATGCACTGTTCTGCTGAGTCTCTGTTTTACAGAGAAGAGAAACAGAACAGTTCATTCAGGTGTAGACAGATAAAAAGTGCTTCACTTCACATTTTAGAGTTCAATTGTTATTTTCATGGACATTTCAGGCTTTAAACTAAGGAAACGTCGCATCACCAATGAGCCTACAGGAGGAACAGGTAACTGCCCTCACCTGTTGGAAGCCATCCCGTGTGAAGAGCCCTCTTGCTATGACTGGAGGATCACGGGGCTGGAGGAGTGCATTCCTGACAATGAAAAGCCATGTGGCCCTGGTACCCAGGTTCCTGTTGTCGTCTGCATCAACAGTGATGGTAAGATGGATGCTTTTTCCTACAGTCCACACCAGCTAGGGTTAAGATACTAAAATACAGCCCAAAAGAGTATCAGTTTTTGTTCTCAGCTTTGTTGAGCCTTAAAACCAAGCTGCCTGGAGTAGATATAAATGTCCATTAATACTGGAGAGGAAGGGTAAAACTCCAGTTGCTCTAGGACCAAGTTCCTTCACATACACTGTGTAGGTTTTTAAAGCTTCACAAAGTGACTTAGAGAAAATTAAATAGAAAACAGCTATTGTTTCTCAGTAGATCAGATTCATGCCTGCAGTGGCTTGACTGAATTCCCTGATGTAATCCCACTAACAAAGATGATCCTCTGAGCCCAGAAACAAATAAAGTGTGAGCAAAGTAAGATGCATTGCAGTAAGTATAGCTAGAAGAAAAATAATAATGTGTTTATTAAAAAGGATGGTTTGATGTATGTTATGGAGTTGGGTTGACAGTCCAAGCTGTCTTGCTTCTTCAAAAGGTCAAAAAAAAAGGGCCATTATTCAATTATCCTCTGTGAGACACAACAGATCTTGCATGGCGTAGTCATAAAAACCAATTTTGAAAGCTGCTTACAGAATACTTTAATCTACAGAAGATTCATGAATTACTGTTGTGAGAATAGTCCTTATTCATTAGTAATATATAGTCTAGAGCAGCATATAAATTAAAATAATTGTATCGACTGCAGTGTAGTGTGGTGAGCGGCTTCTAAGTTCCAACAGAGGATTAAGTAAGAGGACACCTCTGATGAATGTTAGCAGCTGCACAAAACATTTTGAAATTAAATCAGTCAGAAGTAATAAGAACTGATTATAGAGATATTTAAATCTTGAGCTTTCATGCTGAAGACTTTTGGTTGTAATTGAGTTTTGGGCTTAAACTGAAATGCTTGGAGATAGAATGTAAGCTTTATTTTTCTGCATACACCTAAGAGAACCAGTAACCATTTTTACAGCTCAGAAAGAGATTAGCCTAGAATTACAATATTGAATCTACCATATTTTATGTCCTTAGCACAAAAAAATTCCCTTTGCAATTTAATAATTTCTTGGCAATGACACTGAAACTATTTGCAGGGGTTTTTTTAAATACATTTTCAGATGAAAAATGGCCTTTTCCTTGTAAATCAAGGTGTTTCCTAAATAATTGTGAATACATTTAAAAAAAAATCTGTAAAACAAAAAAACTATTTTTTTGCTTTACTGGATTATGGTTAGTTTGGCTTACCTTTATTTCAAGAAATTGTGTTTTCTCACACATCTAACCTAATTTCTTACTAAACTGTAATATAGCAATTTATATTGACTGTAGCATTGTATATTTGGAGCATGCAATTGAGCCATTAAACTTTGAGATGTCTTTTATGTATATCCTATTTTCTATTGAAAACTCACAGCATTTGCACTCTTGGCACTTAATGGGCTTTGGTTTTGGCCAAATTTGACTTTGAAGACTTGTGTTTAACTTTTTTACTCCCAGCATTAGTCTTTGTCTCTCTGTCTTTCTGAATTGTATGGCATTATATATTGCTGTAAATATATGGCATTATACATTGCCTATATCAATAATCTTCCCCAGAAAGAGTGAGAAGTCACGGTTTGGCCTGTCAGTCTTTAAAATTGAAGAGTTGTGGGCATAGCTTCAAAGAAAGGAGAAAAAAATTGCAATTATGATATGTTTTGCAAAGATCTGATCACCCAATCATCCAATCACAAGATATGTGTTCAGTAAGGTTTGACAGAATGCAAAAGCAAAGGAGAATAATGTAATGAATTGCCCCAGCTATTTGAAATTCCTTCTTTTAGTAAACAATCTCCTGTGTACTTCACCAGTAATACCAAGTGTCTTCTGCTTTGCTCTCTCCTGAGAAGGATTAGCATGATGCAGTAGAAGCAAAGAAAGACCCACCAACCTCAGCTATCTCCCCCTCCAAGCTGACTGTGCTGGTGTCATTACTTTGCCTCCCACAGCACCAATCCACTAGAAATCCTGCAGACAACTCTTAAATACTTTCCAAAACACACACCACCACCTCTTCCCAGGTAGTTCCCATCTAGTACTCTGGCCTCCTACCCTGGCAGTGAACAGAACACCCATGGTGTCCTCCACCAAACACTTGTTGCAGGCATCTAGATTCTTGCAAAATAAAAGAGAGCAACATCTTGCAATCAGGCAAGTTTTGCTTCAAGCCCCACAGCTTCAGGGTTTCCAGTAAAATAAAGTTTGGAGAATGCTACTCTTCCATTGTCTAAACATCAGGACTTAAATTATTAATCATAAGAAATTTGTGATATTCCATGTTCTTTGAGCACTTCTTGGAGGAGACTACATTGACTGTCAGTTAAATACTGTACCTCAATTAACAGGATACAAAATTTGTTTAATAATCATACATTGCTATATTTTTGATCTTAGTTGCACACAGGCAATTTCACTTAGTTTTAGAGGTAAAAATTACCCTTAAAGGAAACAGTATGGAAAGCATGAATTATTGCATAAGACTGCTATGTTACTCAAACTAAAATAATCTTGGTTTGACAATTTTATCTTCAGTCTCTTGAAGAAGTCTTATTATTATTAGTTGTTAAGATAATCTTAAATCTGAAAGTGCCTGGATAGGAACAGTTGGAATGAAGGGACTTAAATGCATCAAAACAAAAGGGTATTGTGCCTTTGACTTCTGCTTTATAAAACAAAAAAGGCTGGTAGTGTGTGTTCTGGTAGCTTCTCTTCCTGTGCATCATTCTTTATATCTTGAGCATGATTATTTGGGATAGTATGTCTTGACCTGGATATTTAACTTCTTAATTAGAATCAAGCAGGAGTGTTTGTGAAGATGTTTCGTATAATTGGAATTAGCTTCTCTCTTCATTTTGGTGTTTAGATAAGAGTCATTACAGCCTTTGAGACAACAGCAAACAATAGGTTAGCCTCCCATCTCATTGCTGGAGGCCTGTGATTGTCATTCTCTTTCCACAGTAGATGGCAGAAATCAGAATTTTCATTCAGGCTGAAAAAAATATGACAGTCAGTACCCCAGGTTGTCATTGCAGAGGCTATAATGACCTTTGATGTATTTCATTATATAAATGGAACTTCAGTCTTTTACCATGGAAGGAACATTTTCAGAATAAATATTTTCAGTAGATCTTCCAGGAAATTTTACAAAGGAGTTTTTTAGATGAAAAGAACACCTTTTGGTTTCTGTCGAGGCTGGACAGAAAGTGATCAGAATTCCTTCATTGTATACATAATTTTAATAATTAGGCATCTGTTGCTCGTGTTCCATTCTACAGATGAACTTTTGCTAATGATAGAATGACTTTTTAAAAATAAATTGATATTCATCTTTTTGTTATATATGTAATATCGGCAAGGCATACGCACACACGTGTACACACACACACACCCCTGTGTGCATACTATTGTTAAGAGTATTGACACAGTTCACACTCAGAAAAGTCATTTTAGAATAGATGAATTTGCCCTATTTCTATGTAACTATGACAGTCTTTGAAAAATACAGTTTCAAAAATATCTCTGCATTATTTTGAGTCCTTTGTAGGAAATCTGGCTGCTTCTCCACTTCATTAGCAGACATATTAGTGCTACTCATATGTTAATAGGGAAAAATAATTTCTGACATAAAAATCTGAAATATTAACTACTGATGAAAATACCTTAAAAATGCTCGTTCACTTACTTTTTTTTTATCTTTGGACTGAAGGCTGTAATGTACTTCTGATCCTCACATGGTCATCTGAAATGACTTGCTCATTTTCTAAGAGTTTATAAATAATAAATTGGTTCACAGCCTTTATAGTATACTGGGCTTTGTACAAGAGATTCAATGGACCTAAGCACAGGTATTTTATAGGTGTGCCCACATGTAAAGAATCTACTTTTTCTGACATTTGTATTTTGCAGCTATATGCATCGAATGAAGAAACTATCAGACTGGTTGGATTTTATGATGATTATTTAGAAAAGAAAATGCTACTTTGTGTGACTTTATTACTTATTTCTTTATAAAGAACAAAGATCCAGATTTGAATTCAAATTACATTGAATTATTCAGTTATGCCTGTAAGAAAACCCAGATCAAAATCTGGTCAATGCTCAGCAGTCAATTAGCAGAAAAATACTGTAGCTAATGACAGTTCCTTTGAGCTCATATTGCCTTATGCTTACAGGAACTTGGCTGTATGGGCATTACTCATCATTTCCCAATATTTATTCCTAGCTAATATCATAACAGAATAGTTTTAAACTGTTCTTTGCTGCTGACAGGTTTTTGGATGACCATCTGAGGCATTTAAATTAAATGTAAGATGCATAGTGTGTTCCTCACTGTAAACACATAGGCTATGAAACTTATACCCAAGTCCTTCTTTCCTTTCCTTTAATTTTTCTGCTAACATAGGAAACTATTGAGTATGTTTCTTGGATGCTTGATATATTTAAGAATTTCTTACTGAGGGAAAATACAGTGAATTTAAAGGATCTTAAAACTGACACTCTCAGGCCATTATGTTTCAGACCACTGGATTTTTAAGGCATCCATTTTTAACAAGATTTGTTTTATTTAATATAAAGGAATATAAGGAATAACAAGAGTGTTTAAGCAGTATACTGCTTAAACTATCTCATTGAAGTCTCAGAATAGTTTGATAATTGATAACTATTCTCTCAATAAAAAGTCACATTTAATTAATGACACCAATTCCTTTTTGTCTCTCATCTTGATGTTAGGAAAGTGACATGTCACTATTGAGTTTCATAAAAGAATGGATGCTTTTCATATTTATGTAACATGTAGTGATTTAAGTATATGGAAAGAATTAAATATATAACTTTCTGTTTCCATGTCTTTAATAGTTTGCCTGTAATTTGATGTGATGATTTCAATTAAAGGGATAAATAAAACAAAACCAGTGTTCCATCTGCATAGTCCAGTAAACAATTAGCACTTATGACATTGCAATAGACCCTTGTTTCCAATTTATCATATATTTTTGAAGACGGTGTTGCACTTGGTATAGACAATGCCTAATGAGACATTAATGTCCATAAATAATATAATTAGGGTAAAAAAAGGTGGACCAACCGAATTACCAAAATCTTTTTCTGATGTCATAGATCATAATGTGACTGTCTGGTCAGGCAAGTTTGGTGTATTTCAACCTGTTTACTTCTAAAATATAATGCTGCACTCGTGTAAAATTTATTGGACTTCTAAGAATCGAGGTTGCTGGAGTGAGAACTGCAAATATTCTGAAAATGTGCCTGACAGAGTGCAATGTTTCATATAATCCATATTCTTAGTAAATTTCTTTTGGTTTTGACGGCAAGGGAGGGATTTTGATGTGTGTGTTTTGATTTGTCATATTCAACAATGCAGGAAGCCAAATCTGAATAGACTTGAGGCTTCATCATGATGAGAATACAGAGAGGAATAATTGTAGATATACTTCATAACAGTTGGGATTTTTTAAGAAGGTCGATTAAATGCTGTACACTTTTTCCATTTATCACTTCAAATTATTCTATTATGAAACAAGAAAGAAAAAGGGGATTAGGGAGTTATGGATGGATTATAAAACAGGATTTCTAGAACTGTATTGAACTCCTTTGGTTTTGGATTTGTGTGTCAACTTGTTAACTCCCTAGAACATAGCCAGAAAATATTTGAAATATTTTCACAAAACATACTTAGAAGAGATAATTTTACACCTAATTCTGTAATATACAAAAGTAATGCTATATAGCTATACATTAAATACCACTTTCTCAGAAGATTATACGACACAGCATTAGTCATTAATCTTTATACCAAAATTTTCTAAATCAGTATATTCTCACGGTTTCATGGCAGAAAGCTTTCTGTGTGAGAAAAGGTTGCACAGGCTTATTTATATTTTAAAACAACCTAAGTACTTATGGTCCATTTTCTAAATAAATATTATCAAATTTCAAAGCTGTGAAACCACTGTGTTGATAAATGGTGAGGATAAAAACATCATCAAGAGCTAGTCATGTTGAGACAGAATAAATAGGAATTTTACTCTCAGTACTTCTAGCCTAGAGCAGGTCATTGTCTGACCTTTCCTAGAGATCACAATTTGTGTTGAGTACTGGTTAATGAAAATTCCCTCTTATCTGCCAAAAAGTACTTGATTTCACAAGACAACTGCTCCAGTGGCCACTTAGAGCCTTTCTTGCAACTATTGTGCACTGCACAAGCAGCATATTCACTTAATACTTTAGAAACTTCAAATTAAATGTGCTCAGACACAATGATTACTCAAAATCAAGGTAAACAATAGATTCCAGTCTCCCCAGTGTTCCCAGTGATCTCTTTCAGATTTTAGAGTGCAAGTAGTCTGGGACTCTAGGCACCCGCAACCGCAGCAAAGGGAAATAGAGATTTGTAACTGAGACTTGGTGAAAAAGGGCAAGAAAAGGGGAAGAAACTTGTTCTGCCCCAACAATGAGGTTGAAATCTGTGGAAAGTTAGGATTTGACCCTGGTTTCCTCCAGGGCAATTTCCTGAGACAAGTAAAGAACTCAAAGCTGTAAAATGTATCTACATGACAAGCATTAGGAATTAATTTGGTGAGGAGTTTCATCTGCTAAGGGTCAGGCAAAGGGAGGATCTGACAAGCAGCTGGAAAGAATTTGGCAAGGCTGGGTGAAAAGGATAGTGAGGTGACAGACTGGGATTAGTGTCTGGGGAAAATAAGGCTGGATAAGAAGTCAGTGAATGGGGAAGAAAAGAAGATTCCCAACTTCTAGGGCTGGAATGCAATGAACTTCAGTCTGCTTCTGCTTTTGTCTCGTGAGATCACCAGACAGAGCAGCAGTTTCCAGCACCAGTGCAACACCCATGGTAGAAATACTATTTATCATTTGACTTCTGTTTTAAACTAGAAAACTGGAAAGAAATACTACATCAAAATTTTGTATTTTAGTTTGCAAAGGCAAACCCTCAAACATCAGGAAATTAAGTTTGTCCGGTCCTTATGTAAATTCATCAGAAGGAAGTATTTAATTATTTAATTGTGCCAACATGACATTTTTCTCCACAGAACCTGCCACTTATTTGTTTGACAGACATATCTCCTTTGGTGATTAAGTGGGCATTTTGTAGTAATGAATGTAATGTCTGTGGAACAACTAACCTTAGTTGTCCTATTCTTCTGGGTTTAATTTTGCTCTGCTTTTGTTCAGCATCAGCAAAATATAAATAATGCTGACCCATCACATCTTCAGTGTTCTGAAAATAACACTGTGCTAGTGGGCGTCTGATAGTCATGACAGAAAGATCTTAGGAAAAATGCCAATTCTGTTTTAGTAACACTTTTAATTAGTATGTGGTAAACAAAACATAGGCTCATGACTGGAACAAAGAGAATAAAGCTAAAAATACCAAATAGCTCCTCATTAAGGAGTTTCCAATCTGTGAACTGAAGGAGGAAGGGACCCAGTGGAAAAATAATAAGCATGTGATTAGACAGTTAAAAAACCCTGCATTATACAAAGACAGCTTTAATTTTGGCATTTACTGTTTGGTTTCTTGACATAGTTTTGGGGGTAACTTGTAGATTAAGTATGCAAATCTTGCCCTAGGAATTATCAGATGTTTGGGTCTAATTTTATTTAGATGTCCTTTATTGGTACTGGTACTATTCTAAGAATAGCAATTTGCTGGATGAGTGTTTTCCAGAGAAAAGATATTAAGCAGAAACTACATGTAATCTCTTGTTCTGGATATCTCAGAATTAAGGTGTTTTATTTAAAGAGGGGAAAAAGACGAATTACATTAGCTAGAAGCATCTTATCTATTGTGGGAGGCTTCTACAAACCAGTAGTGAAAGGGAACCCTATTTTCAGGGTACAATTGGTTTCTGTGAGAAGATGTCAATCTACAGTGAAATATCGCTGATTTCTGTGACTTTAGGACTTGATTAGCTTGGATAAATTATTAATGGAGTAGAAAAGTTGTAATGTCCTTATACTCGCAGAAGTGTTCCCGGTTTTTTTGTTTAGTTGTGACAATGTTATTGTATTTCCTTCCACAGCATAAGTTTATAAGATGTTGTGGTATTTACCTCTGGTTGCTTTCCTGACAGCTCCTTCTCTGAATCCATACACTTAGAGGCTGGGAGAAATAAAAAGTCAAAAGGATGGGTTAGTTTTAGTCTTCTGGGGAGGAGTCAGCTATGAAAATGTTTCCAAAGGAGAAGATTAATTTACAGTCTGAGTTCCCTAAAGGCATGCTGTGCCTTCCACTTGTAATGATGAGAAGATACTCATTGCAAGATGTTCATAAAAAGATGTTCTCCAAAGACTGCATTTTATCTGCCAGTAGTAGGACACAGACAAAAGCATCCATGAAATTAATTTAAAAGCCATTTCTCAGAAATGTACAAACATGACAGTGGTAGTGATCTCTCTTACACCTCTTGGGTCCTATGTTTTAACTGTGATTGAATTGAGCTGTCAGATTACATGGAGAGTGACAACTCTTTACTAGCTGCAGCTGGATGAATAATGTAAAGGAAATGTTTGCAATCATCTTTTGCCATATAAAATAATTTTTCTTACTCTCTTAAACCCCCTTTTGAGTTACATGTGTATTTGAGTGGCAAGAGGTATGAGAAATGTATGTGAATGCACAGTTGTAAACTTGCTGCAAATTCACAGTATAGTAGTGAAATACTAGATAACTGACCAGCTGAAAATTTCACTTAATATTCTGTCAAGACTATGAATCATTCTCTTCATCTGTGAGGTAAACTTTTGCAAACAGAGAAGAATAACATTAAAATGTTGGTGGCCAAATTCTAGAAAAATACTGCACTACTGAAGTAGTTATGAACTCATTTACAACACAACTTCTTGGACTTTTTTGGCTTAAATGCATAAATTTATTAACCAAAGATAATGCTGAAGATTATGCTGAAAATGAGAAGCCTGAAGTTTGTGAAAGTCTTGTTGTTTCTTGAAAACCAGGCCATTTAAGGTAGCTGCTGAAAATACGCAGATCAGTGTAGGGTATTGTTGAAAAGACTGTGATGAGCACTGTCATTCTACTGACATTAGAGGAACTGTCACATTGTTTTCATGCTACTGTTTTTCTTGCCTATTATTTCCTTTTTATGCTCCTATTCCTAACTCATATCCCTGAATGCTAATCTTGTTCAGATCAGCACATCAGTATTCTCTTTTCTAGTCAAACTGGTTTGAAGTCATTGACATTCCATTGCTCTTCCCAAACTTGGTCTTCAGGTTATTTTGACCTTATTGGGTGGGAGGGGGAAATGCATAAAAGAGCACTTACAGTAAAATACCTGTGGAAACTTTTAAAAGTTTACAATAGTCTATGTGTCCATATCTGATGAGTTTAAAAATTTGCTGAGAATACTCAGCAGTGAAAAAATAATACAGTAACTTCCAGTGATAAATAAAACATCTTGTTTTTTAAATAAGCAAAAAGAAACATTTCAATAAAAAAAAATACATGTTCAATTTTGAAATCCATGTATTTTAAATCCTATTGTTACTAATATTCAAATAACACCATCACCATTTTTAAAGCCTATGAAAAGATTTTTCTTCACGTTTAAACATGTGGAGCTTCTGTAACATCATAAAAACAAATAGAGAAAGTATTTTTAATCTTTTTTCTGGAAGTCATACTTTTGTATAAATTTGTTACTATATGAATTGTAGCTTGATTGAGAAAAGTTTATGAGAATGCTCTGTTGATCTGGGAACCAGCTATATCTTTTTAAGGTGACCCGGTGCTTTTGACAAGTGTTTTTAGAAATCCAGTGTGAATTTTCAAGTGATCTCATCCTTGAGGTTCATAGTGTCCTCTTTTTTCCTTATAGCTCTGTCAGCACTTTTCCCCTCCTTTCCCCATGCTGCTAAAATGGCCTATTGGTTTGACATATTGATCCCACTTGGTCCCATGACTAGTACTGATTTTATTCTCAATGGGACCATAGCCTGTCATCAAACTTATTTTTTCTTTCATATCAAGATGACATTTGATTGGCTTATTTGACACTAGAAGGCAACTCTGCTTGGTTATGATCAATACACTTGTATTCTCTGTTCCTTATCATTCTCAGTAAGACTACATTAGCAAATGAACCATGAAAATGCTTCAGCTACCTGTCAAGCAGTAGGAAAATTTTACTCCTGTTGTTAGGCAGTTTGTGGGTACTCTGCTGGAGTCTTTATTAGAATTATTGAACTTCTATCCCCATGGTACAGGTCTACTATGGCATCAAGGAGATTTTCAGCTAAAGGCATATCGTGTTTCAGTTCCTATTTACTTTACTTAGATGCATGAAGACACCTTCTAAAGTTGATCCAAATTAACTACAAAAATAATTACTTAAACTGTATTAAATGTGTTTGTGAATCCTCTTATTCGAAGTTAAAGTGGCCTTAATTCTATTTGTCAAGAATTTTCTCTTTCATTCTGAATGTTAATACAGTTAAATAATCTCCTTCAAAGTCCCAGTTTAATTAATTTGGATTAATTCTTCAGTACCCCTGTTTAGATCAGGCTTTTTCAGAGATACTGACTTCAATAGTTCATATACAGCCTATTTCATGCTGTTGAATATTCAGTGCTATCAGAAGTAGTGAAGAATCAAAGAAGTATCATCTGTAAGAGGAGGTTTCCATTAGTCTTTGATGCATAATACAAAATATGCACTCAGTAACTTGCAGGGTTTGTCAGAGATAAAAGGGCTGTGTTACTTTTTAAGCCATAGTTAGTGCTACAAGACACCCTCAGTGTGCCTTTGTGTGTGCAGTGAAGGAACTTGACTGATCTATGTATATATTTTGTAATTTTTTTAAACTGAGACCCTCACTGGTAGCCAAGGGGTTGCTGTATGCTTGAGGGAACCGTCACTGTGGCTGCCATCACCCCACCACTTAGAAATACAGGGAGAAACCGAAAAATCTTTTTCTATACTTTCTGAGGAAACTCAGGTTTTCAACCTGGATAAATCTAGCAAAGTATAGTGAAAATTTAGAAAGGGGATAATGGAATAAGAGGTGAAGCTTCAAAGTGGTTACCATAAAAATTTAAGATGGTAAAAAGAGAACAGTTCTTTTTCACTTTTCTCAATCTCATTGAGTAAAGTCAAGCCCAAATAAGAAATTTTCCCTTTCATGGAAAAAAGTCATGGTGTTTTGTTGGTTTTGGTTTTCTGTTTCGTTTTGTTTTTCTCCAGCCAAATACCTCAGTTTTCTGTGTATTTCTATGTTAGCAAAGTTATGGGGTATTATTTTTTCATACTGTTGTTTAATCTGGCCAAATGACACGGCATTTTAAATAAAAAATATTATTTAGGGAAAGAAATAATATTTATTTCCCTGGTTTTGATTGTGTCTGGCAAATTTAGACTCTATCTACATGACTGTAGTCCTGATAGATGACTCTAATATAAATGGAGGTACATGTGTTCTGTTATTACCAGACATGAAAATGGGATTACTGGAAGCATTAATATTGTATCTGAAGGTGTTCATTATGTTTAAGCATTATTTTTAAGTTACAGCCAAAGCATATGCAAAGATGTTTTCCATCTAAAGCAATTATAGCAGAAAATATCCATCTTTAAAATATGTTCTTAATTTTTGAGTCAGGGTTTTCTCTTTATTGTTACCATTGTTTCAAGGTATGGAGTGTTATTTTTGTTTTGGTTATTCCTGTCACTGTTTTGTATATGGTGCAAAGTTTTCCTGATATATTAAGGAATATTGACCTGGATTTTTTTATCAGTGACTCACTTTTCTTGAAATTTGCATGATTGAAACTTTGGATGAATTTAAGGACAGGGAAGAAACCTTATGACCAGAACTGTCTTACCTCTGGAGCAGGATGGTTTTCACATTTCCAGTTTTCCTGTAAACCTCTAGCAGGGTGTTACCTGCTTCTGCCTTTTTCCTACACAGTTTATAATATACTGTGTTGTGGAAAAGGTTAGCAAATGCAGGTTACCCTGTAAGCTGTAACTGAGCTCATTTACTGCTTTGGTTACTGCAAAGGAGCTGAAGTGTTCAAGAACTATTTTTGAATTTATATTTCTGCATGAATGTGGGGGTTCTTGAAGCCAGTGTCATCCCACTCATCATAATTATTTTTACCATAAGGTGATTAAAGAAGAAATTTGCACATAGCCATTAACAAGAAGTTATTGCTTGTAAAATGTGGTGTTTCATCTCATTAAGGAATAGAAAATAATAAAAAGAACATGATTTTTTTCATAAGTGCTAACATGATGTTATTTTTGATTGGAAAAACACTGGATATGGTGGGTTTCTATCTCCAGCTATTTTCCTGTCATTACTGGTCATTTGTCATTGCAAATGCTGGCTTTAAAAAAGAGAAAGTTAAAACCACATTTTAAAATTTGGTATTTTATTTTAAAAGTTATATGTATCTTCCAGCATAGGGAAAGGACAGCAGTCAATGGCCTTTTCTGTATGTCACTGGTTTGTGTGTGCAGGTAGGGTAATGATGTAAATAAGAGGAAGGTACCTGTGGTTGAGCTCTGAAGTTTCTCGAAAAAGAAATAGAAACATACATGTTTATGAAATTCTTAATGGGTTTTTTGAGTAAGTGGCCAAAGTATCACACTTACCATTTTTCTTTCAGTAAAGAATAGATGACTGAAACCAAAACCACAGTAAATTTGCACACACAAACCACCAGATCAAACAGTTTACAATCCTGCGACGTTTTCATATCATTAAACTATTAGACCAACTTCCTGTCATTTTTGCATAATGAACAGATGTGAGTAACCAGTGTATTTGTCTTCATTGAAATCAGTGCTGTTTCTACTTAGGCTTCTTAGAAGAAAACTACTTCAAGAATTAACCATCAACTAATTAAGATGTACTTAATTAAATGCAAATGCTACTTAGCAAAAGCGACTGAGAGAAAGGCATGTGATTAGGGAATTAGCCACTGATTTAACACGTGGAGCTACCAGCTAGGCACCTAAGCTTGGAAATGAATGTAGAAGCTTGACTTGATAAGAATAATACAAGGGGAAAATACACCATCTTGCACCATTTTGTTTGTTGAAAAACTTAGGAGTCAATGAAGTAGGATATATTGAGGTCTTAAATTGTAGTTAATGTTACTTTATGTTTGATAATTAGAGAGGTTAAAAATTGTTCCAAATGTTGACAATTTATCAATATTTTTTGACAGTCGATTCAGGAACTGTAATGGAAAATAATAAAGAAATACATTGTTGCTGATGTTTTGAAAGGTGCTGCCATTTTAATAACATTAAAGCTTTTTTCTGGAGCAGATATGAATAAATACCATGAACATGTTATGAAGGATGGTGGGATTAATAAAAAATTTAAAGTTTCCTATTATCTATCAAAATATATGTTATTTGCTAGTAGAGAACTGAATCAAGAGGAAAAATTATTCTGTCAGTCAGATACTGCTGCACATGCTGCTTTTTTTCCCCTCCAAATACTCTTAAGATTGTTGAGCTAAACAAGGTAGTCAATGATGAATTTCATGTAAATATTATTGTTTCCCCTTTCTGTGGCTTATTTGATTAGGTTTTCAGAGATTAACTTCTAAATTCTCCCCACTGAAAAATCTGGGTCAGCTTTTTGAAGTTGTGTATACATTTTAATTAGAGACACGTGCTCTAAGAAAGACAGCATTCCTCAGAGAATTCCTCCAGGATAAGGAAAAATAAACAAAACAGAATTGCAAAAAAAAAAAAAAAAAAATTAAAAAAAATCAGTTCTGAGTCCTTTTCTGATAATTTTAAAAAGCAAACATCACACTACTGCTGGAGCTTCTACATTTGGAAGGAGAACATAATTTGCTGTGACTGTTCATGATAGGCAGGCATGACTTTTCCTGTTGTGATCAACTTTGGTAATCAATTAGTGATTTGAAAGAAAAGCAGAAATATTAGAAATAAAACAATAATTTCAGTTTATCCTGGTGATTAATTACTGTCTTCTCATTTGCAGTTATAAGGTATTCTAGCATATGAAGATGTATGGTGTTTTGATAAGTTTGATAGCTTTTCTGTAATGTGAAGAATTTCCATTTTGCATTAGACTAGTCATCCAATGTATTGACCAGGTTATTACTAAAGAAAATCTAGTATGGAATTTCACATTTGGATAAATTTGTATGTTTTCTTATTTAGTGATTTTCTTGATTTTTTTTAAAATTGTATTTCGAATAATTACAGTTAAACTCATTGATGCTGCTTCTATACTCTTCCAATCTAGTAATGACATTCCTGTTACATTGAGGCAGGTGGATTATGGACTGATGACTTTTTAGTGGAGAAGGAAGCGCTTTACTAACTGTGACTGTGGTTAAAGTTAGTTTCAAGTGAAAACAGGGCTGAGCACATAGCACAGATCTGGTTTTAGTAAGTTTCGAATATAGGTATGCGTATTTTGTTCTCGATGGGCAGAGTGCACGCAGCATTTTTGGCTCAGCCAGTTTGACACATTCTGAAATTGACAAGGGAGTCAGTGTAAGGACAGGTATAGGTCCTCGTGTGAAAGGAATGCATATGGGAAACTGCATGGGAGTTCAAGATAAAGAACATTCTCAGCCATTTCAGCCTTTACAACTCATACCAGAGGCAGTTCAATTCTTTCCTGTTGATTATTTTTCTACACAGAAAAGGAAGGAAACAGCCTGTGGCAACCAGCACAGCTCACAGATTTTGCTATCATGTGAAGTAATACTGCATTTTTCTCCTGTAGCCCCCATGCTTAGAGGCATTACTGAAGGCAGTTAAATAATGACAAGGCCTTCTTCACTCACAAACCCTTTAAAAGCTGAGCTCTGGAGTGCTTTTCCAAATATTTCAGCTACCCTGCAGTTTTGGATGACACATCATGTATAAGATATTGACAAAAGAGACTTTTTTTCCTTGAAGTTGAAAATATAATAATAAATTTGAACACACCGAAATAAGCAATACATAATCTGAAGTCTGCAGTTTTAGCATTTGGGCCCAGTTGCTATCGTTGCTTCTTTTATGAACTTTAAAATACAACTGCAAAATTTGTTTTACCACTGTGTGATATTCCTGTCCTTTACTGATTACACAGGCGTGTTAAAAGTAATGTTAGATATTAATGTTCAAAGCACTCATTTGATTTTATTCCATTTATTTTTATTTTATTGACAAAATTTAATTAGTTTGTATCAGGTTATACGTCAGTCTTTAAGAAACAATAGCTGATTTTCTCATTCAGAACTGAGACCAGGCTCATTGACTTATTACATAGGGCTCCAGCAGCAGTTTTGTTTTATGCTGATTTTTTTAAGTTGTTCTCTATGCCTCATTGAATCTTGCAGTGATTTTACTGTTCATTTTAAAGCTTAAGAAACATTTTACTCTCTGTTAAGCACTTGCCTTCCCATCTACTACAGGTCAAAATTTGACAATAATTTTTTACTGTGCACTGTAGCGTGCACCATGTTAAAATATGTGCAATAAGCAAGAGGGTTTCTTTACCATGTCTCTCTAGTGATTCCAGCTCTAGGAATGCTTCCCATTGGAACTTTCTTAAAGCATTTTACAAGAAACTTAAATATCAGACATATTTTACAGATGACTAGACAAAACCACATAGGACTGACATGATTCAACTACATTAACCTCAAAATGTGGTCTAGCCCAACCTTTAGCATCTAGACTAAATTTTCACGGAGACTATCTGTTTTGGGAATGTAAGAAAACAAGAATGGTGATATGGACATAGTCTGATGCTTATTAGTCAGCTCCTCCTGCATGCTGTTCACAAACTACCTCTCTGATCTGTAAAAATTCGCCTATTCAGCAGGAGGTTTGGGGTTTTTTAATTGATTGGCTTGGTGTTTTGTGGTTGCTTTTGATTGTTTTAGAACAACTAAATAGTTGCGTAGTTCAATAGTGGCTCTCGTGTGCACACATACCAGGAAGTCTTCAAGCCAACAAGTTGGCCAAAAGGAGGTTTTATTGTAGTGAGTTGCTTTGCTGATTGACTAGCTAGATCCAGCATAATTATTTGAAGAAGCAATGTGGATTCAAGAGGCTATCCCCTTGGCAGTCCTCACTGATGTAAATCTGTAAAATAAAAATCCCAGGAAAAGTTTAAACAATTTTTGACATTTTAAATTCTTAGAAAACAAAACTTTTTTGCCTCCTGCCATTTTTACACGCTGTCATTTCCTTAATTGTAATTTGGAGATTTTAGTCCAAAATGGTTCTGTTGCCTAAGAGAGAAATATAATTCAACAACATAGGCATTGTTTGTAAATATGGAATATTGCTGGATTTCAGATTTTAATGAACAAGTCGACTGATAAGTGGTGAAGAGTCCTCTTGACAGAAATGTTATATTCTGTTTTCATCTCTCTGCTTTTTACTTTTTGTCATTCTGTTGTTTAGAGTATAAGTAAGCCTGGGCAGAGGCCTTTCAGTAATGTTTTTTGGAGTTCTGTCTTCAACACTTGTGCAACATAAATTTATACCTATAATGTTCAATATTATTCAATATTATTTATACCTATAATATTGAAAATCATAGAGTTGTAGAATGGTTAGGGTTGGAAGGGACCTTAAAGATCATCTAGTTCCAACCTCTCTGCCAGGGGCAGGGACACCTTTTACTAAAACAAGTTGTTCACAACTCCATCTAACCTGGTCTTGAACACTTCCAGGGAAGGGGAATCTACCATGTCTACAGACAACCTGTTCCAGTGCTTCTCCCCCTTCACAGTAAAGAATGTCTTCTTTAATCATCTCTCTTTTAGTTTAAAGCCATTCCCTCTTGTCAAAGAGCATATCATTATATGCTTTTCTCCCAAGCTCCTTTTCGTTTTCCTTGTCAGCCTTTTTTAGGTCCTGGAAGGCTACTATAATGTCTCATTGGATCCTCTTCTCCAGACTGAACAACTCACATTTTTTTAGCCATTCCTCATGGGAGACATATTCTAACCCTCTGCTCACCTTCATGGCCCTCCTCTGAACTTGTTTTGACACTCAATGGCAAACATTTTCAAATGGGACTTTTTCTAAGTAGTCTTTACACTGGCGTTGTTCCCAGCTTATGCTTGAGTGGTTCCTGGTGGTTGACTACACTACGCACTTTAAAGAGGAAGGCAGCAAAGGTCAAGTTGTTCATAAAATCATTAGTGAAATGTCAGAAACAATTTAGTATAAATAAAATATTTCCCTGAAGATAAGTACCCATTGTAAGACATTCCTTCCAACTACATTTCTATGCTGTTGAATTCATCAGATAAGAATTGGGCAGTTGACAAAAATGAAATGCCAATATGTAAGATAAATATCTCTAGAATATTTTCTCTGTAAGAGCAAAGAAAATATAAGGGCTTTGATTTTGTGAGAGAGTGAAGGTTTCATTTGAGACGTAAACTCAGACTGAAACGAAGTTAAAAGTATTCTTCATTGTGTGTGGCACCAAATTTAGCTTAAGTTTAAATTTAAAAGCCAGTAGGTGATAAATAATTTCAGTATAGTGTCATTTGTTTATACTGTGATACGCTTTATTGTAATAGTAGCATTTCTTGCACGGTGTGCAACTGTCCTATTATACTGAGTCTTATTTGGCAATGGAACACTTTGAGAGTAGGGTTCACCCGTTTTCTAGCGCTTTTTTCTGTCTAAAAGATAAGTTTACAGTCCTCTCCTCCATCTCTTGTCCTTGAACCCAAACACATGCCCTTCTGATGAAGCAGAAAGGAGTCCCTCCTACACTGGTGACAGGGTGTGATGATCTGCAATATAACAGAAGGAGCAATTGATGCAAAGAGATCCAGTGAAGAAAGCAGAATTTCCAAATATTTCAGCTACTCTGCAGTTTTGGATGACACATCTTGTACAAGACATTGACAAAAGAGACTTTCTTTCCTTGAAGTTGAAGATATAATAATAATGGTGGGAGAGCTATGAAGCCTTTGACAGGGCTCAAGTTTGTATTTTAATAGGGGAAAATAAAGCTGTTGAAGCTAACTTGGTCTCAAAGCTCTTTATGATTCAGATGACTGTGACTACTTTAGGCTATTTTAAAAACATGAGCTGCAGGATTTTCCCTGGTTTTCAGAACCAAGGAAGATTGATGTTTGTAGTTCTGTTGTGCCTAAATATTGTATATGAATAAAATATTTGGCACTGGTTAAAAGGATCTAATATTGAATGGATGGCCCTCATATTTCACTCTTTCACAAACAATTTGGCTAATACTTCTGGGACTCATGATCTGATTTAGTACTAAAACACCTCCTAGTTTCAGGAGCTCAGTTTAACAGAGATTCTTATTTAAAGGATTCTAAGATTGTAAACCTTGAATGACAAAAAATTTAGTTTATGTAGTTTCTGGTTTTTGATTAGTATTTGGATCAATTTATTATTATTATTCTATTGAGCAAGAAAGCCTAATTTGAGACTCAGTAAAGCAGTGTTGTTAGATCTTTGGCTTCATTTACAGCATCCTCAGTTCTCACTGAATTAACTTTCAGAATCCATGTGGAATTTACAAACAGTAGCTGATCCTTTATGATTCAATTACAGGGTATTTAATCAATATATCTAACAAATATTTTTTTGTATTGAAGACTTACATTCATTTGCAAATATTGATAAGACATTCTTTTGTTGACATTGGCTATTAAAACAAAGGGGTTGACATGATGGATCTTAGAAAATGCATAATGTTGACAACTCCTTTTGGTCCTGTCAAGATCATGTAAGATTCAAGAGTGTTTGAGTAGATGAATCGTAACAGAAGGTTTTACACCCTAGTAGAGCAAAGATCATATTGCACAAAAGGCATTGAGATGCTTTGAAAAGTTATCCTCTTTAGAAAATAAAAAAAAGGTTTTATGTCTACAACTGAATTGGCTCTTTCATGCCTTAATTGTATGTGGTTATCAGGGCCTCAGAAGTCCAGTGTACTCTTAGATGCATCATTTTCACTGTTCCTAGTAACAGGCATTATGTTATGTTTGCAAGGCTAGAATTTTAAAAAGAATCTTGCTCCTTCATTTTCTCCATCATTTGCTCCAACATGAAGATATATCATGAGACTTACTGATATCAGAATATGTGGTCATTTGTTCACCCCTCCCTTAATAAATATTAACTTATTTGCTAAAGAAATCATATCACCTCACAAAACTATCCATGTTGCAGTTAAGGTCCTGTTTAGACAGATCTCAGACATAGTGCTCCCACAATTATCTGATTGAAAACAAAAGCAACCCTGCTATTTAAATACTGGCTAATATTTCATTAGGCAATTCACACCAGCCTAGATCTTTCTATTATAATTAAATGTGTACCTACAGAATACAAATGCATAGATCTCGTTATACTTCTGTGACACAAAGAGTGATGTGTTGCTGGTTTGATAACAAATGAAGATCTTTTTAACCGAACAACATTCTGACTGCAATTTACTGCAGCTTTTCATATTTTGATGGATAGCTGCAATTCAAAGGGTGAATTGTGGGTTATAAAACTGGCTAAGTTAAGATGTTTTTCCCCTTCTCCCACAAATGTGGATGAAAACTAGGTCATTACTATACATGCATGTACATCACATGTACACAGTTTTCCATATGTGTATTGCATACTGTGTTGCATGTAGATTTTGTGTGACATCAAGTATATATTACAAAACGAGAGCCTAAAGATCACCTAGGCTGGAATTCACTTCATAAGAATATCTAATCAAACTAGGTTTAAGTATGCTCTTCTAGAATTGAGGCAGAGGAGACAAGTAATTTTAATAAAAAATCTATTTACCTTGTTTATACAGAAGAATAGAATCTAATTTATTTGTTTGCCCATCTGGACTAGATTGCTCGTTTTAAGTTAAATTAGCAAATGATAGACTGCTACTGGCCTTTTTTTTTTTTTCTCCCAGGAGAAGAGGTTGACAGGCAGCTGTGCAGAGATGCCATCTACCCGATCCCGGTGGCGTGCGAGGCGCCATGCCCCAAGGACTGTGTGCTCAGCACGTGGTCTGCCTGGTCCTCCTGCTCACACACCTGCTCCGGGAAAACCACGGAGGGGAGGCAGCTGCGCGCCCGCTCCATCCTGGCCTACGCAGGTGAAGGTAAGGGCTCGTGCTCTCCTGTCTGATTGTGAATCCTCAGCTGTCTTTGTAGTGTCAGAGTAATTTCCTGATTGACAGCAACAAATTACAAGATCCAGTTGTGGGGTTTCAAATATAGCAAACTTGTTTAAATGGTTATCCTACATTTATTCCTGGTACCTAAAGCTGTTTGAAAGAGGTTTTATTTTGCACATTTCAGTTGATGTTACTATATTTTTATTAGTGTGTTTAATGTTACTGTTTTTATTTCAGTTATATGTTTTTCTCTTTTTCATTAAACTTAAACAAGGCAAACAGTTTATCATATACAGATTAGGAACCCTAATTTATTTCCAGTTTGGAAAGATAGAAGTATCCTGAATGATGAAAAGAGGAGAATTTTAATGGTTCAAATGTTACCAAAAGGGTTTTGTAGTTTCCTATCTCAAACTGATTTGTGATACCCCATGAACATTGTTATTCATAGCAAAACTTTGAATTTTACCCTGCAAGTCTTCACTTGTGAATGGTTTCCATTTACTCAAATGGTTTCCATTTATTCAAATGGTGCTTATGCAGTGTCTGTAGCAAATGCAAAGGGAAGACATAGCTGGAATATAACGGAGAAGAAGCAGGTTTTAGATATAAGTTCATGGCTATTCTTTGATGATTTTCCATGGTTCCTACAGCTCTTTTTGGTTTGGTTTTAAGTATTTGGAGGGGTGGGTGGGTTATGGAAGAAATGTATTCTGTATATAACATGGTTCCAAAATGGCCATGTCAGGTGTGCCAGGGTCCAGCTGATAAAATGTCTTGTGCAACACCAGGAGCCAGGAGACATATTGCCACCAAATAGCTCTTGGAAGATGTTTACTCACACATATTACTGACAGAAAAGTTAAATGCCTTCAATATAAAAGGATTACACGCATGTGTTAGTTCTTCTTTTAAACTGTTTAGCATTCTATTACTTTGCATTGAGATCAAATTTAGCTGAAAAGTGAAAGCTGCAAGGTACAAAAGCAGTGAGACAGACTATCTGTACACTTTGCTGTTTGCAGACACAGCTAACATTGTTAAAAGTGTTCTGTGTATTTGACAGAATATGGGTGATTGTAAAAAAAATTAATGCAGCAGAGCACTTTTAACCTTTTCTCTGAAAGGAACCTTTGCCAGAGAAGTGGCAATAAGAACTATACTCTATTTTAGTAGGTGAATCAAATTTAGATGCATCTATGTAACAAAGTAGAAACACTTTTAAAATTATAAAAAAATTGGGTTTGTGTTGTCCTTTTTTTTTACAGTGTTCCAAACAGACTCATTTGGGGGGAAATACAGAGCCAAATAATTCAGATAAACATATATTCATGTGCTTCTTGCTTGTCCATGTAGGCCAAGACAATAGATTTTCTATATAATTTTGTGATTTTACTGGGGACAGAAATTTAAATCTTGACAAGCATGCCACAGAAGTCAAAACCTAAATTGCTGAAAAAATTATTCCACTTTCTTATGCTTAATCTTTAAAAGTACTCCTTATTCTGACTTTGATACTTAATACAGCGTAGGTTAATTTACAAGGCTGCAGATTGCAGCAAAGCTGTTCAACATCATATGGAGTTTGGGTATGTGAATTTCATTCATTTTTATTGTGTAAGGATCAGAATCAGCACAGAGTGATCACAAAGACTGACAGATCTCAAATCACAGAGGCTGTAGTGAAGAAATCCTTAAAGTAAGACTGAGAAAGCTAACTCATTACCTGATTGTCAGAGTGCTTCAGCTTCGCTCAACCCTGGCTTCTTTCCCACTATTTCAAATGAAGTTATTCTGTAATTTTTTTAAGTATAGAAGCTAGTAGGTCTACCCAGCTTACCCAGGAGTGCACTCACATCTTGATCAGTTCTCTTCAACACTGTGCTCCTTTGCACTCTGTACAAACTCCAAAGAATTAAAGTATTTAAATAAATGAAAGAACCTTCCAAGGCTTAGGGTATTTTTACAACTCTTGCTGGAAGGTACTTTTCACCTTTTTTTGTTTACATTCAAAATTTATCAGTTTAACTTTTATGTTTTATGCTTCAGTGGAATTAGAGTTATTGTCATCTTTCTCCTCATACGCTTGTTATGCCTCCTAGTCATTTGTTACATGACAAATAACTGAATGACTTTTCACCTCCAGAATTCCATGACTGAGATCAGCTGTGTTCCCAAATCATAAAATACTGGGTGCTGGGAGGTAATTTTGTATTCTAGGAGCACAGAATATATTTGTGTAGATGCATGAATACATCTGTATTCCACTGACGTAAAAGGAAGCTTCACAAGAACGTTTTCTTGGAAAATACACAGTTCTCAGTTCTATTCAGAACTTTGAAACAATGCACAGAGCTGTAGATGGAAGCTCTGTAAGCATCATGTAAAAATAAAATTCCAAGTCTCATAAATCTAAGACCAATAGTTCCATTTACACATTAAAACTAAGTTCTGGAAACAGCTATCAGTTCTGTTCAGATGAACAGTCATACAAATGTTTTCTTTTGGATTTCTGAACCTTTCCTTGAACTCTTGGTATGAGAGACAGACCAGGCTAGGTGAGCTATTCCACAGTAATTTCTGTATCATGTTGCCATGCGTTTTTACTCAAAACACAATAGGAAAAATATGTTTTACATAAATATATACTATTTCTATTATATATCAGGATTGGATATTAATAAAAAAATGTGCAAGTCTGTGACAAATTCATGAATAAGGCTAAATTTGTATTTTAAGATGACATAAGGAGCCCAGGTGTGAGTCCTTGATCACACACATCCTCATGCTAGTCATTCAGTCCACAAGCCTAGAAAGATCTAAGCATTGCAGGCATTACATATGCAATAAATACTCTAATCCCTCAAAGTATCTGAAGTATTTAATTCTTGTTCACTTGAGCAGTTAAACATGAACACCCCATTGAAGTTTTTGAGGATCTATAGATACATGTGAAATAGGGTTTTTTATCTGGCTTTCAGATGCTTTTTTATCAAGTATTGTCTGTGATTATTCAATTTCTCTCCTCTTTGAAATGAAAAATACTGTATTCTGCCATTTTTCTTGTTAATGTTGGCAGATTACTGTCTGTAATGGAGCTATGTCATTTCACACTTAAGAATTTATTTTTCCTCTTATTTCCCAGCTATCTCTGTGCTGAATGGATTTGAAGTAACCATCAAGTTAACATAACTGGTGACCGGGAAACAACCACAGTCTAATCAATTTTTTTTTAATGACTTAGAATAGGAATAATTCAGTAGTATTATAATAATTCCTCAGTGTCAAGAATAGGTTCTCAGGAAAAATATGAACCATGTGTAAATTACAACAGTGAAAAAGTTTTCTAATGAGCTCTGGGATACCGACTGCCCCTCCAACACCACACTGATTTCTGCTTGAGCCAGGAGTTGACCTCAGTTGTATTCCCTCATCATTTCCTCACTCCAAACAAGACCCTTTTCTTGTGGTCACCCCACGCGGCAGAGCCTCAAGCATGGTGTGGTCATGCACATCTGGGATGTGCTTATTTACCTTCACTCAGGGGAGAGAAATGAGTCTCTTCACAAGATAAAGACTTACTGTGCTTTGTGAGATGACTCCATGTGGAAATGAGTGTCACAATAACCATTTTTGATATTTTTTCTGAGATCATTGTCCTCAGCTTGAAAGTTTGAAAGGCAAAGTGATTTATAAATTTGCCTGTCCGTGAGGCTGCCTATAGTGTTAGCTCATTTGTGTCACTGTCAAATATATCTTCATGCTACAGTAAAAAACTCAGAAAAGCCACTGTCTCAAAATAAAAAATGACAGCAAAGGACATAGTGATGTTACCTGATACATCATATAGTTTTTCTGCATAAATCTAGTAAGTTATCATATACACCTCAACGTATCTCTTGAATGTAGGGTGTGTCTATTTTTGTTTTATATTCTGTTTAATATTTCTGGTTTGTTGTTTTTTTTTTTATTCCCTGGTTACAATAAATCTTACATAATTAGTAATGTGCACTAGGATTACTTCACATTCCTACTAGACCTGAGACTAAAAGTACTAAATGAATCTTAGTTTTTCAGTAAGTAATATATATGTAGATTGCTTCTGTATTGATTATACACTGCCATGGAGTGACACTGGCAAATCAGTGCAATACAGCATAACACTAATGTTGTGGATACATCCTAAGTTTTATTAGTAAAACCAATTTTGGAAAAGTAAAGATTTCACACCTCACCCTCCCAAAAAAACCAAACAAAAATCAAAACCAAAAAACCAAAAGTCAAATGAAATGAGGAAAATAAGATGACTTAAGAGCTTAATTTATTGAAATGAGAGGGAAGGGAATTTTTCTTCCCATATTCTCCTAGGGCAGGGATGCATATGCATGGCAATGTTTTACTATGGGTATTACATGCTCATAGATTAGCAACGTGCCAGAAGGACTGTTTGGTATGGCCTCATATATCACAGATTACTAAAGATCACAGTTAGATAGTATAGAATATCAGTTGTCCATCTCATCAGATACTCTGTTTGACAGGGACCAACAGTTCTTACTTCTCATCTATCTGCAAGACTGATTTATTGAATATTTAAGAAATAGCTGGATCAAAAGAGTTTCTTCTCAATACTTAGCAAATTATTGTTGTTATGCTTTAAAACTTTATTCCTGTTAAGTTCCAGTACAGTTTGATTTCAGAGTTGCAAACAAGAAGTTATGCTTATGGCTTTTTAATTTATTTACTCTTCCTACACTTATTAGGCTTGTTTTTTATTTCATTTGTTTTCCTGGCTTGAAATAACAGTGCTTGGTAATGAACTATGAAAGCACAGAATTAAATAATTGTTTTACCAGCAGATTGCTAATTCACAAAAGAGTAAGTTTTGGAGAATATGAGATTTTTCATGAAATAGGAGTTAAAAAAAGGCCACTTAGTCTTGGAACTGCGCAACCTGAATTTTCAGGCAAGACTTACTAAGTGACCTAACACCAGTGTGAGAAAGGTGAGCCAGGGCAGGTATGTTACTTCTTTTGCTCAGGAGCCCATCAGCTCAGATTTCTGACTGCAGTGAGGGGTCGGGAGTTCAAATCCTATCCTGAAAAACACTTGAAGACAGACCTCTCATTTCCCATGGGTCCATTCTGCATCCTGACCTGTTGTGTATTTAGGACAGGTCTGCTTGGTTTGTGTGACAGATCTACACCAGAGGAGGAAGCATCAATGTTTGCAGAGCAGAAACAGTCTGACTGGTTCTGACTGTGTCTCTCTTCAGGCAGTGCAGCTGCCTTGAGAAGTGCCTACCTTGTGCCTACAGCAAAGAAGTGAGCAACACCTCACTCACTGGAATACAAGAGACACTTCAGTCACATCTGTTTTCTCAAACTTTAAGATTATTCCAGGTGTTTTGACATGCATTTATAAAACCACATGTATTTGCAAAAATAGTGATATCAAAATGATTAGTTAAAATGATCCTAAATGCTTTAAAAAATGTTTAGCATTTTAAAATTTGAAAGTTATCAAGTCAATGTCATAAAAAGATTAATAAAACCCAAACACTGAATATCCTAGAGGGAGGTGTCTAACCCATTAGCAGCTCCAAGTCAGGCAAAAAAGCAATCAAAGTGTATGACAATTCTGTTAAAGCTTTCAAGGTAAACATATCATATCTCAGCTATTTTATGAGCAATAGGCAAGTCCCTCTGCAAAGCTAGTCTTTCACTAGTTTCCTTAAAAATTGAAACCCAAAACTGAATGCTTCAGCTCCAACTGTTTTTTGTATCCTTGAAATGGTTATTTTTAGTACTGCCAAGCAGTTATTTGCCATCATCTGATCATCTATTATTTAAGGATATGTTTATTACTGTATGTCCCTTTGTCACATATTCTGATGAATTCAAACGTGTATTTTATTTTTTTTTCTGTGATACTTATTAGCTTTCATATTCCTGTCAAACCTGTCCTCTACTGGGGATATGGTCATGAAGTTGTTACCCCTACACAGATGTTTTAAAGGGCATCTCTCACTGCCAGTGTTCCAACCTCTTCTGCATTTTCTGTGCCTAGTTAAATTTGAGGAAGCACAAGAGAATGCTGTTTTCCTGGAGAGAATGGCACATTGATTTTTATTTTAGTAGTATTATTTCCACATTTTGTTCAGTCTTTGCATGTTTTTTTAACTCCTGGTTTACTCTGCACAGAACTGTATTCCCACTGAGCTGCAGACATTTGTTGCCCTGGTTTTACAGGGCCCCATAAGTTATAACACTGTAACTGTAGTTTCTCATGCTTGTTTTATAAACATGGTCCTTGTTTTTCCTAACTGGCCGGGATTGTTTTGCACTTGTAAAATTGTTTTTTATTCTTTTCCCTGGGGTGGAAAAAGATAATTAACCATGTCTTTGTCCTGTAAACTTTTAGGAGTGTTGACCCCTTACGCCAATCTTTGACTGTCCTTAGAAACATATAAAAATAGGTAAATAAAGAAGGGCAGGGCTTTTAGTCAGTCCTGCCTGGAAAATCCACTGCTACTCTGAAACCCACGTGTTTCTTCTGTTGCCAGCTAAACAACAGACATTCATGCCCCAATGTTTTTCATTTACAAGTCAATGTCAATCTCTTTTTTTTCCCCTGAATATATATTCTTGCATAGATGTTGAAATAGAATCTAAGTTGTCACTTTATTCTCAAATGTCTTAATAACTGGTGACTGTGGCATTCAATTCTGGGAAAATATTTTTTCTCACACATACCCCCTTTAATTTTTGAATTTCCTTAAATATTTCCCTTGGTTTTTTTTATTGTGCTAACATCAGATGGAAGTACTTAATTTATTTATTAACCTTCCCTATATCTTTTAAATTTTCCTCATTTAACCCTATTAATGGAGGAACATGTCTAGACTCTTCACATGGATCAATTTTCTCTTCCATGACAAATGATTTGTGACTTTACTACTTTTTCCCCTTCAAAATACACTCATTTTCTAATTTACGTGCTTATATTCCTATCAGCTGGTGTTAGCTGATTTTTTTTTCTTGGAGGATGATAATAAATTTATAAAACTTATTACATAACCATCATTTTATTTTACTATTTGTTTTTTTATTTCCTTTTTTAATAAAATGCATCTGGCATTTCATTTTCATGCTCTGCACATTGACATATATTTTAAGCAATTCTGATAGACTTGAGTTGCATCCATTCTGAACCAAAAAAAAAAAAAATCAAGTTATTCTTTAATTATATTCTCATATTTGTAGGTTTTTCTAATCGCCCTTTGCAAAATCTAAGATTAGCTGGTCTGTGGCAGTACATCTCAAATACTATAATGTTTACTGTTGCTTGGTTACATCAATATTTTTATAAAAAAAGCCAGAAATTAAAGATATTCCTAGAGAAATGAATTGAGAATTATGATTTTATCTTGTGTTTTCTTTAGAATTAACTGTTTCTCATGTTTGCTGCAGATCTAGACCATGCAGACCAACTTGGGGTGTATAGTATTTTTGTAACAGTGACTTGACTTTCTTCTGTTGTAGTATTTGAAGCATCCATTGTTTCTTTGGTTACATTTACTTTTTTCTTTAATTTCAACAATGAGTGCTTGAAACCCCTTCCCTCCTGCATATATGTAGAGTAGACAGTCAGCCTGCAGTTCAGTGCTGAGATACAAAGAATAATATACTCTACAACGTGCTTTTGGTGTGAGCACACATTTTTCTTTTTAGAGAAAGTCATATGGCTCATCAGCATTAACTAATAAAAAGCTCCTCTTTTGATTGTCTTTCTTACTTTTCTTATCTTTTAGGAGAGGCTACAGTGTTGCTTAGATTTTTCACTGCCTTTCCATCAGCTGGAGATGGGAGTCCCATTGTTCCTTGTAGGCCAGAATCTTTAAACTAGGCTCTGCATGTCTAAGAACACCAGATATTTGGTGGAAGTGATGTCTGCCAACAGGGCTGAACATTGAATGGCCTGTGATCAACTCTGCTAGGAAAACCTCTCCATTTCTCCTGGAGGACTGGGAGGCCAAAGGAGTTTTGAAGTGCTTGAATATAATAAACTGAACATACCTGAAACCAAAGAGAACAAAAATAGCATCATCTAAGCTTTTCTTCACAATCATTGACACTTGATTGTATTTTAATCTTAACCTGCAATAGGCTTTGTTATCTTAATCTGGATCTGAAATTGCCAGCTGTGCCATCCTCTTTGGTTTACGTGACATGGATAAACATCCACTGGGAGCTAGGACAAGAGTTCCAAAAATCTTTTTAATTGATCTGTGAATTAGACATAAACAGTGGTCTTTACACATGCATAACGAGAGTCATTAATCATTTCTTCTGCCTAGAGCCTTCATATGTCCTTATGTGATCTCTTGCAGTCTCTTCTGGAGAACCCCAAAATAGTAAGGCTGTAGATGACTCCAAGCACGAGTGTGTTATAAAAGTTATGATTATTTTGTTATCCTTTTGGTACAGACTTACATACTGTCCATGAACAGTCTGTTCTGTGCGGCTTGCCGACTGAAATTTGTCAAAGTCAATATTGGGCATATGAATAGGTGGAAAAAGGAACAACATTTCTTTAATGTAATCAAACAGATAATATATAACTAAGACAATTTCAAAGTGGGTTTTTGTGGTATGTGTTTTTTTAAATAAATTTTAAAAAATCTATCTCCTTCCAGTGAATGATCTTTTGCCCTCTTCTATTGTTCCAGGAGGAGTGCAGTGCCCAAACAGCAGTGCCCTGCAGGAAACACGCAGCTGTAATGAGCACTCCTGCACTGTGTATCACTGGCAGACCGGCCCGTGGGGACAGTGCATAGAGGACACGTCTGTCTCTGCTTTCAACTCCTCTGCCAGCTGGAATGGGGAGGCCACCTGTTCCGTGGGGATGCAGACAAGAAAGGTCATCTGTGTGAGAGTCAACGTGGGACAAGTAGGCCCGAAAAAGTAAAGATCTTTACAAATATCTTCATGCTGTAATTATCTTTGGATTTTACTGCTTTGTATTTTTAACACCAATGACTGCGTGCAAAGGCAAAAAGACCCTTTTCTTTGTGCTCTCATTGGGAACATTTCATCTTCTAAAAATACAAAACTGTCATGACAGGAAGACTAGATAACACCTTTCTCACTATGGATTTTAATGGGTGGTATTTACGGTGGTGATTCTGCTGACAAGCTAAATCCAGTTGGCTCCTTGCCACCATCAGGTTGAGTCAGGATAACATTCTGGGAGTCTGTGTGTGACATGCAGAGCAGCACCATTTCCAAAATCCTTGTGTTGCATCCAGGCAAGTAGTGCACTGTATGGATTAGTGCAGTTCCACTCAAAAATAGTGATATGGATCTAAAATACATTACAGCACTTCTGAGAACCAGACCAAGGAGGTGTAGCATGGTGGACACTGACGTGACATTAATTTGAAACCTTAATTTGAACATTAGTGTGACAAACTTTGTGATTTTTTTCCTCCCATTTATGTGGTTTTTTTTAAGTTATTCCTTTGGCCTAATGATTTGGATTTACAGTTTTATGTGTGACCAGGGTTAAATACAGATTAGCTGCTAGTAAAACACATTTGATAATATCTTTGTAGGGATTGGCAGTTTGTAAAGATATCCCACGCAGATTCAAAACTGGAAGAACTGATAGCTGAGGTTGTTTAGAAAGTTCATGGGGCAGCTATTTTCACTATTTTCACACTAAATTCAATATTGATGCCTGCCATTTGTTGCTTTATTCTGCAGTAGATTTAAGCCTAATTTACTTTAAATGGAAATGTTGGGAGTAATGTCTGCACATTCAGTAATCTAAATTGTGTATCTGCATTAAGTTGCTGTTCTACTTAGTCAGGATACCATTATATCTTTTGTTTGATACATTTACATAAAAAACCCCACAAACCTCTAATGATTTATCATCCTTTTTAAATCTACTGTAAATGCCTCTACCTTTAATGTGATGTTAAATTCTAGGAGGAAGACTGTTTCATTCTTTCATAAATGAATCATGTGAAATGAAAAAAAGTCTTGGTTGATCCTTCAAATTGTCACATCAAAATCACTGAATTGTTTTTGAAGTCCCAGACATTTAACATGAAAATGTAAATAGGAACCTTGTTTTAAACTCCCCTTAATAAAAAGGATTACTGTGGTATGATACAATCAATATTATTGGCCTTATCTGCCTCACAAGTTACAGACTCCACCATGTATCTTTTCTGTTTAATTTGACCTTGAGTAAGGACTGCAAAAAATCAATACTTTGCTTTAAGCCACATATAGTAAATACAAACAATATAAAGCATAGAAATGGTGTTCTAATTGAACTAATTGCCTTGCCTAAGTATCTAAAGAGGAATTGTAGTGTTTAGCTCTCCTGAAAGATGAAGCTCTCAGTGAAACGATGAATGCGTGTGCTTTGAATGCTTATAATTTCTCCTGTTTTTTAAGGAAAAAGTCAATGCGAGAAAAGCCATTAATAAGCCAACATTGAAAGCTTTTCAAAAACGTTTTTTATTTTAACCTTAAGGAATATTTCTGACAACTTCATCAATATATATGCTATCAATATATGTGTAGCAGAGGTTTTTTCAAAGTGTATCTGATCATATCTAAATACACCCTTGCATATAGAATCTGATTTTATGAATGACATAGAACTAAGGCAGAGGTTGACTTAAAGTCATAGAGAGGACTTTCAGATATGTGATAGACATTTGTGTTGCTATAGCTATTTTATTGCATGTTTTTTCACAATGGTAGAAGGGGAGAAAAGAGAAAGGGTGGAGAACCCATTTTAAGAGGGCACCAAGGAATTAGTGCTGGTTCATGGTAATTGGTCATGTACTGAGAAGTGATTGTGAATTGACAGGAAAATTCAGAGACAACTGATGGGAAGCGTGCACAAGCAAGTATTATTGCTGAAGAATATGTTCCTGTAAAGCTGCAAATCAGCTTTTCTCCTCACATTGCACAGGCATAGTTCTCTGCTGACCATGGAGACTAGATTTTCCTGACAGTTTACCATTAGACTTGCCTCTCTCACATCTCTGGTCCCAGTTGCCCAGCACTGAAAAGAGGAAAAGTTAGTCATAGTAATGTTTTTCTGTAATGATTCAAAAGCTCCCAAATACAGATGTGATGTTTTTCTTACATCTGTACATAATCTTCAGACAACCCACAGTCTGTATGTTTTTAGAACAATAGTAATTTTGAAATTATTTTAAATATTTTCAGTACTTCTGTGGGAGTTGTTGTATCATTCTGAAACAAATACTGTGGCATAGAGTGTTGTTTTTCCTTGATGAAAAAAGACAGAATCCCCACAGAATGGGGAAAATGACCTGGGTAATGAGTCCCATATGTGGCAGTCCAATAATCCTTTTTATATGCTGATCAAGCCTCTTCCTAAAACAAGTAAGGTTTTCTGCCTTTTCTGACAGTCTTTTTCAGCCTCATTGATGTTACAGTTTTAAATCCTTTTCTGGTTTCCCTAATAATCACAGCCAGCTTATACCTATTTGTTCCTGAGTTAGCAGTGTTATTTATTTTAAATACACCTCCTTACAGCGTTTATATTTATGATAAAGTGATGAGACCTCAAAATTTATTTTACAAAGCTAAATGAGATGATTTTTCTTCATAATTATGTGGAAGCTTGAAAATAACCCTGAAAATACCAAGTCTAGCATGGTGAGTGAGGGATGATGATCATTTAAATCCTGAGGTGCAGAATACATCAGGTTTGGCTTGCTTTCACCACATGTATTTAATTGCTGCTAGTTTTTTTATCTGTGCTCGATCCTGGTGAATTCTGGGCAACAAGCACTGTCTTCATGTGCCTGCAGGCATTCATTCATTCAGTACCTCACACGATTCACTACTTCATTGCAAAGTGATTGTTTATTTGATAATGCTTCTTTGTAATTTTTTTGTTAGATGCCCTGAAAGCCTTCGACCTGAAACTGTGAGACCTTGTCTGCTTCCCTGTAGGAAGGACTGTATTGTGACTCCATTCAGTGACTGGACAGTGTGTCCTTCTTCATGTCAAGAAGGTAATTTTATCCATTGTGTGCTAATAGATTTTAAGAACAAAAAAATGGGGAGTCAGACTAGCAGTCACTTTTGGCAAAATGCTTATACACATCTCTTTCTGACACGAGACATGTAATAGCTGGTACAGCTGCTGCAGGGAGGACATAGAGTTTATGCTGAAAAGAACAGTTATTTCTGTACATTTTCTATATGCATCTGTTTGGAATTTTTCCCACATTTTGCCTGATGTTACAAACTCCAATTTGCATCTTACACTGATAAAGAGATAACTAGTTACACGGTAGACACATATCTCTTAACATCATCAGCTTATCGTCTTAACATCAATACTTGTACAATGTTAGCATTTTAATTGTGAGATTATATAATGGATAGATTTTGGGTTTGGAAACACCTACGTTTTTGCTGTTTGCTCATCAGAAAAACCTGAGTCTTTATATACAAGGAGATATGTATGTAGTTAAGTAGATAAGCAGTTGTATTTAATTTTGTCTGGCTGCTTCTACTCCAAGGAAAATTGAAAGACAGGCTTTAAATTGATGTGAATGGTCTGATTTAAACATAAAATCCAACACCATTTTAATACACTTGGCAAAGCTCTTTAAAACAGTTCAGGTCTCCCCTGAATTTCTATTACATTGAAATCACACATGAAGTTAGCGTGATGACAGGCTTAATACTCGCTACATTTTTATGCTTTATTTCTCTTTTTAAGCTTAACAGGAGGCATTTTTCTAATATGTACTATTACAGACAGACTCTATAATACCCCCTGTTCCACAGGGTGTTAATCCCTGTGTGGGACATGGTGATTACTCACAACTACCACCACATTGTCAGAATGTAAAAGACATATTTACGTCAAACATACAGACTTGGGCTATCACAGCCAGTTCTTTATGCTTTATAAAGGACACAAGTATAAAGACATTTTTGCAGTAATTCCTATCAGTGTTTAGTGCATTCTAACAAATGAAAAAAGGGGTTAGGAAGACTAAATTCATAACCTGGGAAAAAGAACAGGGAATTGAATCCATTAAATCTGAATCTATGAAATAGTTGTTCATTATTAAATATTTGTTATTTTACAGCAGTATTAATTGTTCTTTCTGAAATACTTTTGGTGGAGGAGATCATATTGGGCAAAAGTGCCATCCTTTTCTGTTCCCATTTCTGTGGGTTTTAAGAAAGTTCTTGATTCAGTGAGCATATCTTCATGGATATTTACCACGAACTAGTGTGCAGGATTCTATAAAGCAGTATATTTGTGAACTACAGGCATTTTGTCTATTCAGTGAGTCAAACACTCTTTATACTACACAAACAATTTTTATTTCATGGGGTTTACCCATTAGTGCCAGCAAGCAGGTCAGTAGCTTTGCTGGGCTGCACGTCTGTCTTGCCCCTGGTGCCAGCTACTGGCATCTCCTGGAGCTGTGTGACTGGGGAGTGAAGGGTTTCCTCTGTGCTGAAGGGTGGCCAGGTGGTGGAGGGCCACTCTGGGATTCTCCTGCAGCTCGCTCCTAATTACAATTGCCTGGCCGTGGTCCAGCAGGCTTCTGTGAGCAGACAGGCTGCAGCTGCTGCAATAACCCACCTAAAGCTGATATCAGCCCAGTCAGCCAAATGTCTGCTCTACTGCTCTCTGTGGAAAAAAAAGCAACAAACCTCCAAGATTTTTACCTAACATAGGCATTGCTGTGGAACTAATACAGATCTGTAGCTTTTCTCTTCATTTTCTGCCTGAAGAACTGATACCTGAAGATGACTGAAATAAAAATTCCTACAGGAACTATTTACTGTTTATCATTAATAATGGAGGACCATAATAATTAGAAACTGCAAACTGTAAAGGAATTCTAGAGTGGAACTTCTGTTTCTGGTTTTGCATGCAAATTATTAGGGCAAGATTACACCTTCAAACGGTAATGTGTAGCAGCAAACTGAGCTGGTTTAATTTTTGTTCTCTTGAACTGTTTATTTATTTCATCTGTTTGTTTGTTCAGTGTTGCTGGTATTGCTTTCTGTTTAGTTCTGCTTTCTGGCCTTGAGCTGAAATTGAAGTGTTTTTTCTATTAGGCTTAATTTTTCTGCTTATGAGCAAAATAACATGTCAATATTATAGCAATTGGTTCAGACACCTTGTTTTCACCCTAATTAGTTTCATCCCTGAGTAGCAGCAGCAGAAACAAGCTATTCTACTCTTTGCAGGGGGTGTCACAGTAAGGAAGCAGTCCCGTCACAGAGTCATCATCCAGCTCCCTGCCAATGGTGGTCGGGAGTGCCCAGACTCTTTGTTTGAAGAAAGGGAATGTGAAGCTTCTCCTGTCTGCCATAACTACAGGTATGTAAGACAATCAACCAGAAACAGCTCAGATGGGATTTTTAAATTTGTACTACCTCTAGAGCTTGCTGAATTCCATTTCTTAGCAGTAGTTGTTTTTCTAGCATGTACTATTTAGAAAAACAGGATGCAGAATTGAATCAAGGTTTCACAACAGATACATAGACTCGGTTGGGCCCATAGGCAATCACTGGTTCATTTTGTTCCAGTTCCTTTGCAAGAACATTGCAACAACTAAGAATTACATTGCAGAATAAATTATTCCTGGAAACTGTTTTGACATTCTATACATGTAAAAAATCTTTCTAAATTATCCGAAGTGCAGAACTGCAAGCTTATAGATTTAGGAGAGCTGAGTTCTGGTGACACACTGTTCAATCTACCATATCCTTCATTTTTCTATCCCTGTAAGCCCTGAGACAGCCCAGAATTGAAGATATCCCCCTATGACCTTTGCCCTCCACATTGCCCTGATCATCACCACAGAATGTTGAGGACTATTCCAGAAGGTGGAACCATCATTGCTTAAAACATTTGGATAGTTCTGTAATATCCATCTGAGTGTGTGGGGAAGTCTAGACATACAAGATCTGGTTATTGATAGAGACAAAGTTTAGAAAATTCTGATGCTGTTAGACTTACTTGACAAAATGATAAAAGTTTTTTTGTTGTTTTATGAATAATAATGCCCATGAAACTACTATCTGTTGCAGAGGTACAAATAGAATTTAAGTTTAGTTTGATGAAAAGAAATAGAGATTAAAGAAATGTGTTGCTTTCATCATCCCATAAGAATTATCATTGCAAATTCATTAGGAGATCACACTCTATGCAAGTAAAAGATATTAAAAGATTGAAAAGAGCATTGGGAAGCTACCAAAATCACTACTTTAAACACCAGAGAAATAGAGCTCAATAACTTTTTATAGTTAAAATGAGAGTCAGAGACTTATCTTTTAAAATGCTGGCTGCTCATTTCTTTAGTGTCTTCAGCATCTGAGCTGCATGATAATGTGCTGAGCATAACAGAGAAGAGTTGCTAGGGAGGGAGTGGTAGATGAGGTCATTTATATTTCATGACACGAACTAATACTAAACACATGTTCCATATATTTCCTTTAGCATCTTTCTGACCTGCACACATGCTGTGACAGATGGACTCACACACTCAGCTGGCTCATGCCTTACTTAGTTGCTGTCCCATAAAGGCAGGTTGCAATGAAACTCAAGGTGCAAAACCACTGAGATAGTTTAATACATGCAAACTGCTGATTGCTGGAGCTGTGGACAGTTGTGGATTATTTTAGAGTTGTGACAACAAACAGACTTGTCTGGATTTGTTACATTTAAGGGCTGGGGTATTCTGCAGCACTAACAGGGAAGTTTGGATTCATAGCAATTTATATTAATGATAGAATAATTTAAGCAGTAAAATACTGCATTTGTTATTGACGGTTTTTTGCAAGTTCTTTTAGGTTGTGTTTTATTTTTGATATGGTGGACCCATTGTGTTGGTTTTCTTGGCTGGCTCCACATTTGTAAGGTGTTGCCACTCAGCGACCCAAGATCCCAGGAATTTCTGAGGCACCCTTGCAATCACTCAAGCCCACTGCACCAATACTTTCCTTCAGTTACCTTTCCTTTCTGTTTCTTATTTCTCCTTTTTGGAATAGTATTTGTCAAGTGAAGCTTAGCAAAGGAATTTGTTTGTTGTGACAACTTTACCTTTAATCATATCCTTTAAGATTTGTGAAAACAAAATAAAAATCCTAAAATTTTGCTCATCCTACCGTATCTTAGTAGCTCCAAGACTTGTCTATGTTTCAAAAAAGGTGGAATTGCTCCATTTATTTTTGTGTTGGAAGGCATGCTTAAGGGAGGTGGTGAAGAAAAGACCTGGGGAAAAGAACTAGCACGTATAATGATAGTATTTATTGCCCAAAGACCATTTCTGCCTGCTCAGAAATCAGCCCTGGAGTCTCTCTGGAATGTGTTTGGGAAACTCTAATACACCTTTACTTCACTGATATAGGTGGGAAAAGGAAAGGAAAGAAAAGAAAGTGGGGAAAAAGGGGAGGTTATTAGAGTGTGATACTATTTAAAATTTATCTTTACTTAATTGATTCATGTTGATTTTGAGATGCTAGTTCCTTCATTAAATCCACTTTTCAAATTTTACTGTCATTTTGTTGAATCATAAAAGACTCTAAGCATGCTCAGATATAAATTCATTCCTGTTAAATGGGTATTCAATTCACACGATTTTATTGTTCTGTATAGTTTTCTTTTTTGAATTTTCTTTCTCATATTTTGTATAACTGCGTTAGTGCTTTGTCTTAATATATTCACTGGGTGTTTTTTTTGGCACTGTTAATATAACTTTCTGCTTCAAAATCCTTGAAAATGCGTATGGTTTGCTTTCTCTTTCCACTTTTGCTTCCTTCATTCGTCCATGTGTTCTTAGTGGCCTCATCCTAAAAGAAGAACAAAAGTTAACAGAATGGGGATATATTTATGGTACTGTTACCTGGTTCTTTTGCGAATTGCCTGTGACCATTTAGGAAAAATAAGCAACAGCTTATGGTGATTTATAACACTGTCTGGCACTTGTCCTGCCTCAGGTTTGATAGCTACAAGGTTTAGATGGATTTCTGCCCCTCTCATTTCAGGTGGAAGACCCACAAGTGGCGCAGGTGCCAGCTGGTACCATGGTACGTGCGCCAGGACAGTCCGGGCGCACAGGAGACTTGTGGACCTGGGCTACAAGCAAGAGGTTAGACCCTTTGTTTCTATCATTTATTCCTCAGAAATCTATAGATGCACTGGTGTGGGAAATTACTTACATTTTAGTCCTTGTAACCTAACATTAAATTAATCTATCTTTATGTGCATCAGCGAAGGAAAATACTGAAAGTGCTCAGGGCCATGTCTCAGTACGTTTGGGGTCTCTGCCAGTGTGGAGATCCTATAGCCTCTCTGGCACTTGCTCCCTGATGCAGTCTGTGTGTGTGACCCCTTATCCTTTCACTGTATATCTCTCAGAACAGTTTGGCTATTTTTTCTCTATACTCTCAAATTAAAGTAGTTACAGAGAGCAATGGGAGCAGGAGAGATGCAAGACTTTGCATTTACACTGTTAAAGTTCAGCACCAGCCCATTTCTCCAGGTTGTCAAGGTCCTTTGAATGGCAGTCCTTCCAGGCAGGTACTGGCTGCACAAACTGCCATTGTCCTCAAACTTGCTGAGCATGCTTTCTGTACAGGCTGTTGAAGAGACTAAACAGAATTGCGCCTGGAATTAACCACTGAGGTGAAACAGTCTTAACCAGGTTCTGGTTGGACTTCTAAACCACTGACCCTTTGAGCCCAGTGATCCAGACATTTTTGCACTATTTCCATTTAGCAGCAAATAATTTTTACATCCAAATCCAGCTGTTCTGTCACCTGTCTTCATAGAGAATTTTGTGGCTTTAACAGAATTGTGTATGTGTGACTCTATTAAGTATAGCCAGGATAAGGGCTTTAAGGGCTTTTCAGGTGCATTAAATACATTCAATAGGAAAATAAATGCAGTTCCTATTTACTGTGTTACAGTAATTGAATTGCTTTGAACTATTGGTCAACCTTGAATTCCAGGAAGGTTTTTCTCCTTTGTTGTTTCTGAGTGCAAACCTCTATTTGTTAAAGCACTATTGGCTCAGCAGATTGTGCCATTCCTGAGGAAGGACATTGCTAACTGCAGAAGTGAAATGTTCAGGTCATTAACTTCCTTGCAGTACTAAAGGAGGTCATGGTATACTTAAAAAGTTATGGAGTAAATCTTAAGCTAGTAGCTCGTACCACTTACTTAGAAAGTGTTATAGGAGATCAATTTAGAGCTTACCGCAAAATGAAACCTGAAGGCATTGCCTGCTCATACAAAGGACTTCTGGCTGTGGTAATTATTTCAAAGGTCTATCACAATGGAATCTATTTCTAGCAACTCTAGAGGATGCATTCAGATTACACACTGAGAAGATAAGATTTCTGTCTTTGATGGTAGGAATTCAGATAATACAAAGTGGCGTGTTCTGTACTTGCATGGTAGTACCTAAATCTCTTGACTTTGCCTCAAAGTCAGTTAATAAAGAAAGACAGCTAATAATAGTGCATGCAGATTGGATTTTATTATTCTTTTGTGTCATGAGAATTTATTTTTATTTTTTTAAAGTAATTCCAATCACGTACAGGGCACACATATATAGAATAATACATGATTTTGGAATTAATGGCCATGTAGTTTTCAAATCTGTTAAAACAGACTGGCAGAATTTCCCTTTGGTACTACACAGAGTTCGATCTTGTGAAAGATGATGTATTCAAGCAGTAATCTTGTTCCCACAAGCAGATATAATGGAAGTAGCTCTCCAGTGTAATGTGGTCAAGTGGTAGGATGAGTAATCCTTAATTAGGAACCCCCAGGGCAGCTAAGCCTGAAGAAAGCTGGTGTTTTTGATAGAATTCTGTGAATGTTTCTGACATAAATTATTAGAAAGGAAGATTTTTGTTTACTCCTGCTTTTGTCAGGTATATCCCATATATAAATTCCATTGCAGAATTCACAGATCAAGTTATTTGAGTTGGACAACAAAAACTTATTTGTGCTTCAGTCCAGATATTTCAATATGAATCCAAATATTATTTAGGCTGTAGAAGTGGTGAAACGTACAGGCATTAAAGACAGAGTGGTTTTTGCCCAATATTTTTTCCCATTTATGTAAGTGATATAAGTTAACATAAAATGTAAGTTTCAAACTCGGGTTTGTTGTGTATCATGTCTCAGTGTTGTAATGTACTGACTATATCTTCTGCTTTGGTACCCAGTAATGTAAACTGATAATCTGTAGGAGCTAAACAAAGTACTACAGCTTTTCCTTAGACTGGGACACATAAAATATTTTACCTTTACAATGAATATGAATTGGAAGTACAAGTTCAATTTTTGCACAAAAGAAAATGTCACTATGGTAGTGAAGTACATGAGGTTAATGTACTTCTCTAATTCTAGAGATGACCAGCTAAAGTTTTATTTACGTCACACCTCAGGAAATTGCATTTTGAACATGAATAATGTGTTTTACTTGATAATATAATTTATCTCCTACACAGGGTGTCAACAGATTCCCCATCCCCTCTTACCTTTCAAATTCTGCAATCAAAATTGCTCCATGTGTATTTTTAATGATACACATTATTTTGTTTGGTCCCCTGCACAAGAGTTGATTTCATGCAAGGTGCTCACTGAAGGGTGGCTGACCTGAAAGCAAACATCTGCCTAATTGAGCTCTGCCCTGGACAGTATTAGAAAGATTTCACCAGTACCTGAAGAAAGACTCTGGAGGAGGTTTTATCTTCTCTCCTTGTTAATTCTTGGCTCCCTCCTGCATACTTGGCTACTCCTAAATAAAATTTCTACAGGATGTTGAAAACTTAGCATGATAATATGTAATTTAAAAATTCCATTCTATAAGTAGTTTCTTTAATGGCTATTTTGTGATGTAGGTAAAGAAAAGAGTGGGCTACTACTGTGCAACTCCTTTTAACCACCCCAAAATCATGAAATGCTGAACACTGAAATATGAAATCCATTTGGTATAACATTCTGATGCTGCATTTATGATTGCTACTGTAATACAGATATTTTGAACAGTACATTTACCTGTTTGTTGTTGAATTCTGTACAGATGTTGACCATACTGTGAAAATTGTTGACATACCAGCATTTCTTTTTTAGCTGAGAAAAAGTTCTCTTTCAAGTTTCTGGTGCTCATGAATGCAGAAATCACATGTTCATCCATCTGTTTGTGCTAATTTGCTGTTGATGACAAAGTGAAACAATAATCTTACAGAAGTAATCTCTCCCCTTTTATTTCCTGTGCATTGTCCTTTCATTTTGTGTTGAGACTCAGTAGAGCAAGTAATTCCATTCTTCTATGTGGAAAGAGTTCTGAGTTCCTCTTTTTCAGTGCAAGGGGACTTTACCATTGCTATCAGCTTGTCCCATTTCTGATCTGATTGCCCACACATAACCACTGTAACACATAGATTATCAGCAAACGTGTTAAATGGGAAAGTATAGGAATGTACACCAGGGAAAAGGCACATCTGACCATGCATTCATTAGCAGTTTATTTTGAACAAAATAGTGTGCTACTGTTTAATATTTTAGTTAGAAAGATAATTAAATCTGAAGGAAAAACTAGAAGTTAGAAATCATTAAGAATGACTGGTTAGATGTCTGATCTTAGGAGTCTGTGAGTAACTAGAGCATATGCATGCCTTGCTGTATATCACAGCTTTACTATTTACACTTCCATTCTTCAGCTTTTTTTATCACATTTGGTACTTCTTGGCAAAAGAGATACTTGGGTGAATAATAAAATTTAGAATTGTGATTCGTTGTTAAAGACAACTTTGTTTCTATCTGTCTTATGTAATGAAGGTTTTGTTGCAAATCATGTCAGTTTAAATGAATGTCATAAAACTGTAACTTGGGTCAATGCAGAGGAAAGAGAATAAAAGGGTTTGGTGGTTTCTGGGTTTTGTTTTAAAAAATATTTATTTTAGAAGCGCTGGTAAAAAAAGTTTGTTAGCTATTCATGCAAATAATGAGCAAATATTTCTATCTAATCCTAAGCACAGTAAAATAGCATTTAATACTGAGCAGTGAATTCATTGCTGTACTCATGAACTTTATTTGAAGAAGACTGGTGGTCATGACAATCGTGTTGAATTTCTATGATGAATGAAAATCTGAATGTGTACCACTGATAAAATGCCTTTTAACAGAGGGTGAACAGGGCAGGAATGTATTACAGAACTGAAGCAACTTAAGACTTCTGTCTTGTTCAAAACCCTCAAGAGGAGATCATATGGGTACATCAGCAAGGAGTTTGAAACTTCTTTCTGACCCCACCCAACAAGAAAAGGAAATACTGAGAAAAGCCGTATTTTACTGCAACAACATTTAAGTTTACTTCCATAAGCTGTTTCTCAACTGACAAGATTAATTTGATCAGATGTATTGATGAGTCACTTGCAATCCAGGAGAGGCACAGTGGTGGCAAATACAAAATACCTCCTCCCTCCCCCAAGAAAATACAAATAAGACAACAACCAGCCAAAAACTAGACAAGAGAATAAATGCTTAATAAAACCAAGCTACTAATATTTTTTTGGGATGTGGGCTATCACTCTCATGGTGGGAGGAGTCTGCTCCAGCTGGAGTGTGCTGAGAGATATCACTTTGTATTTTTAAGGCCAACATTTATTACTTTATGGATCTAACTTCAGAATAGTAGTCTGTTCAATGAGAGAAAAAAATTAAAGTTTGAAATTGTGAACAACTTAGGCAGGTTTGTGTTATGTTATGCTCATATCTTAAATCTGTGTTAGTACATCTGATGTTCAGTGACTTGTCAAGGAACTTAGAAATACAGCTCAAATCCCTCTTGAATTGTATAGGAAAACCTAAGAAAGTTATTAAACCTTTTTTTGCTAGTAGCTCCTGCAAGTTTAAGTAGGGCTTGTTGGGCTGCATCCCACTGGTAGTGAAGGGGACATGTAGTAGATGAGAAGCTTGAGTGCCCAAACTGCAGTAGCCGAATCACATCATGATGCATATGGATGGATGCACACGGTAAGGGCCATCCCAGTGACCGAACAGAGATTTGCAGAACGGTGCACAGCCTACAGTCCTTGCCACCATGAATCTTCCTCAGAGCTTTGTAGGAATAATAGGATGAAACTTGTGAAATATGTCACCATATTCTCTAATAGCAAGAGGAAGGTTACTTGTAAATTTAAACAGAAGTTAAAGTAATGTGGCTGTCAGAGAAAATACCTGAATAGCTGTGCATGATGTCACTGGGAATTGGCCTTTATTAAAGACCTGGTCTCAAGCTCTCACTATTCTTTATTCCCAGGGTTTATGTAGTTATTTGAAAGACAGAGGAATGGGAGGAAGCTTCTCAGGATGGCCATGGGCACACAGAGAGTCCTTGCAGGCTTGTTAGAGCCATGGGGAGGCTCAAAGGCAGTGGTCAAAAGCCCTTTTCTCACTCCTTAGCTAAGCTGGGAGAGCAGCCTCCCTCTCCAGCCGTCACTTATGGAAGCAGGGAACTTTGCTGTTGTGGGTATTTCATGCTGTTATTGAAAACACAAGATTAAGTCAAAATCATGGAGTGCTGGTCTTCATAGAGTGATCAACTTCAGCAGTCATAAGTAAGAATTTGGACAACTGCTCAAAAGCAGTGTTTATGTGAGAAGGTAATTTTTTATTTGCGAAAAAGAGTCAATCTCCAGACAACTTTATTTGGCAGAAATTCATTGTTATTGTCTTTGGAACATAAGGAGCACTGAATCTTGTATTTTCACAATATTATGGGCATGTGCTTCTTCTTAAGATACTTTGTGGTAGGAATATTTTGTCACACTGTGTTTAGTCTGCTGTGTCCCACAAAGAAGTAAACATAGATGAAATCATAACTTAGACAACATGGATAGAAGGCATAAGAAAAGTTAGTGTGCTGAAATAATTATTTTTTTCTAGAATTGAAAAAGAATATTTTTATTGTTTAAAATACTTAGCAATTTAAAAAGTGGCATCACAAGTGCTGTAAAAGGACAATAGAACACCTCCATTTATAAAGAAATTTTTAGGTATACAAGTCACTGAGTCTCACACCTCAGTGAAATGTCAGTGAAGTATGCTAATGATGGTAGCACTGGAAAGGTTTTTATATAAACTCACACATGACATGACTTGCTAAAATACAGTCTCAGTGTTTCATTATGCCAACAAGAAATATATGAGCCTGTAGTCTCCTGTGGGGACTTGGTGGAAACAATGCTATCCGATAAAGTTTTAATTACATCAAAGTCCCTTGTCTGTAAAATTTAGACTCCTATTTATTTCACACCTTTCTTCTGGGACCTAATAGTTGTTAAATACCAGAACAATTTTGTAAGTGGATGGTTTCCATGTTAAATTTGATTCTTCTGTTAGCTGTACTCTTGTTTTATGTTTTCACTTAACAATTACTGTGTTTAATTCAGTAATGGAGAAACCATGCTCTTTCCACTTACTGCTAATGTCTGTAATAAATATAATGTGGTTGTATAAGCAAAATAATTAGCCTGGTATGGTATAGCTTAATAGTAGTTGAAGACACTTCTCTGTAGAGTGAGTAAATCATCAATCTCAGCAACTTCTATTTCAACAACCACAGGTTTGATCAAAGAGGCAGGGCATGAGTTTGCCCAGATTAGCTTGTGAGGGGAAAAAGTAACTCCTCTAACAGTGGGAGCATTTCAGATGTCAAGGCAGTTAGCAGGCCAAAAGAGTGTCTTAATGGAATGTATACAGTTGTCAAAATCCCTGCTTCTAATAATGGAAAAATACCCACTTTTCAGCAGTCATAAGGAGTATAAACCTTTAACACTGGCACTCGAATCTGGAAAATAACAATAGGAAAATGGACCGTAGAGCAGAGTATCCAGGTCTTGTCAGCTGGAAGTAACATGAATAGTTATGGACAGGCACTGTGAAAATTAAGACTCAGGAATTGATATAGTATGCCAAGCTGTCCTCTAATTTGTGTTGTTATTAAGGTGAAATATTTAGGTCTTGAGAAGGAAGAGTTTTCGTGCTTTGATTGCTATGGTACATCTGACAGTTAATCTGGAAAAAAACAAAGTGTTAATCCTCAGGGGAGCTTTTCACCTGGGTCTGCCTGATGTAGATTAGATGCATTAATACGAGTCTGAAAAAATTTATGACAGAGTGGATATCTGCTCATGGAGTAATGTTTTGTAACTAGGAAAGATGGGGGAGTGAATATTGGCTTTAGAAAAAGTCAATTTAGCTAGAAAGAAGGAATTTTTTTTGGTAGACAACATTTATTGTCCTGTCAAAAGACTAGATGGAGAGTCCGTAGGTAAAATGATTATTAAACTTTTGAAGAAAGTTTTTAGAGGATATTGGCTAATTAGCTGACTGACTTTTATCTCTTGTCTAGATATAGTTTTCATTGCTAAAAATGGTGGCCTGTATCTCCCTAAGAATGTGATGAAGATAATGCAATTAGTTTTGGTGACGTGTGCACATACCAAGGCCAAACTCAAGACAGAGAATTTAGATCTGACCTCTGTGAATTTCCACATGGTAAAACTAGTCTGAACTATGTTTTTGCCTTGGGGATATTGATGTGTGCTATTAGCAGAGAAGAGCATCTCACAAGAATCCAAAGCTATAGCCTGGGCTTCTGTTGGAAGATAGTGGCTTGACTTGTGTTTTTCCGGAATATTTGTGTAATCTTAGAAATCTGATAGTATGGATTTTCAGTTTTCAGATCTTTGATTTTTCTCACTCAGTCACTGTAATTATTCCTGAAAAAAAATATTTCCTCATGTAAACTACACTAATAGTAATAGGATTGGGCAGAATAATTGTATTAGACAGTGTGCAGCTGGTCAGTCCCCCAGTAAGCACAACTTAATGCAGTACTGAGCCTATTACAAACAGTGCTGGCAGCCCTGCTCCAAAGGGCAGTCAAGGATCAGGGAAGTTGTTTGCTTAGTATCTCAGGAAAAACACACCCCCCTCCCTTTCAGTGTTTTACCGTAGACGTGTGGCAAAAACAATTCCCTTGGGATTTTGGATATGTTTTAGTAGGCACACGGACTTGAGACAGAACATGTGGGTCATCAAGTTCAGCTTCCTAAGTCATCATGAGGCAGAAATTTAGTTTAGAGCTCTCAGACTAAAAAGCTTTTTTAAGAACTCATAGGTCACTAGACCATTATAATTACCTTAAAGCAGTCTATAAAAAAAAGTTTCCTTGACTCTACTTCCTTTTTTCCTCCAGGAGGAAATAGTTATAGAATCATGGAACATCCTGAGTTGGAAGGGACCCACAAGGATGATCGAAGTCCAACTCCAGGCCCTGAACAGGACGGCCCCAAGAGTCACACCATGTGCCTGAGAGTGTTGTCCGAATGCTTCTTGAACTCTGTCAGGCTTGGTGCTATGACCACTTCCTGGGGAGCCTCTTCCAGTTCCCAACTGGGTGAAGAACCCTTTCATAATATCTAAATTAAAACCCCCTGACACGTCTTCAGACCACCAGAGAGAAGAGGGATGGGCACTTGCCCCTCTTCTTGCCCACTTATAGGCAGTTTTCTCTTTTATTTCGAAATGTTGCATTCGAACTCCCCTTTTCTCCAACAGTTGAACTTGATGTTTTTTTCAATTCATGCTAATAAAGCAATTATTGTCAGCATAATTGAAGAGCTATGCTTAAATTATGGAGTTTAATATAAAAAGCTATATTTCTTCATATGTATACAGAATATTTGGATGCAACGCTACTGCAACAATAGGTGACCCAAATTATTTTACAGTCCTGAGCTACTGCATCTACTGTGTGCTGCCAGATGCCAAGAAGCATAAATATAATTCTATTGTGTGAACAAACAGCTAGAAGTTTCCTGTCTTGTTACTGTATAACAAGTCTTATGTGGTTTTGGGGAAGGAACTACAGTTAGGTTTACTGAGCTTAGGATAGAATAGATAAGCAACCATGCTTTAAAAATATACTTGAGAAACAATTATAGAGCATTGTTGACTTTGGTGAAGGGGTAGAGTGCCTCCTCAGCAAGTTTGCTGGTGATAGAAAACTGGGATGAGTGGTTGATGCCCCAGAGGGCTGTGCAGCCCTTCAGAAGGATCCGGACAGTTTGGAGAAATGGGCAGAGAAGAACCATCTGATATTCAACAAGGGCAAGTGCAGGGTCCTGCACATGGGATGGAATAACCCCATGCATCAGCACAGGCTGGGTCTGACCTGCTGGAGAGAAGCTCTGTGAAGGACCTGAGGGTCCTAGTGGACAATGAGCTTTCCATGAGCCAGCAATGCCCTTTGTGACAAAAAATGCCAGTGGTGTCCTGGGGCGCGTTAAGAGCATTGCCAGCAGGTTGAGGAAGATGATCCTGCCCCTCTACTCAGCCCTGGTGAGGTGAACTTGGAGTTCAGTTCTGGGCTCCTCAGTACAAGACGGACACGGAGCTTCTGGGGTGGATCCAGCTGAAGGTGACAAAGATGATTTAAGGACTGGAGCATCTCTCTTGTGAGGAAAGGCTCAGGGAGCTGGGCCTGTTCAGCCTTGAGAAGACTGAGAGGGGTTATATAAATGTCTGTAAATATTTGAAGGGAGGATGGCAAGATCTTCTTGGCGGTGTCAAGCAATAGGATAAGAGGCAACAGGCAGAAATTGAAGCACAGAAAGTTTCACCTGAACATGAGGAAGAATTTTACTGTGAGCATGACTGAGCACTGGAAGAGATTGCCCAGAGAAGTTGTGAAACCTCCTTCCCTGGAGGTATTCAGAAGCCTTCTGGGCACAATTCTGTGCCATGTGGACTAGGGGACCTCCAGTGGTCCCTTAACATCAACCACTCCATTGTTGTTAAAGACTATGTTAATGAAACAGCCCTTCCTATTCTTTGTAAATCCTTATGTTCCAACTCCTTACTTTTTTGTGCCTTAAGAAACTTGTTTTTCTTCTTAAGTAAGAAGCTTTTATTCAGGACCTGGCTATCCTGTTCTATAAAGTTGTACCTCTATTGGCTGACGATCCTTCCCTAGGAAGCATGCTGTATTCTTCAGACCTTTTTCAAGACTAAAAATTGCTGAGGAATATCAGGCAACAATACTGTTGTAAAGGGTTAAGTGATATCCAGAACTCAAATATGCATCTAAGTGTTATGTCTGTCCATTTTTCTAAAATTCAATCTGCTGATAAAACTTTGTAATGTTTATACAATTAAATAACTTAAGATGGCATTGCAGGTTTTTTAATGTCTGAGATGTAGGCTGTGTAAGTAGGAAAAATGATAATGTGTGAAGTAGTATAAGGGGTGTGGATAACATGGTGCAACCTTTATAATATTTACAGTTGTCTGCAATTTTTTTTTCCTGGTAAGTCCTGATAAATTAATTTAAACAAAATCTTAAGTGAGAAATGTAAAATGCATTCATTCAAGGTAAAACTGGTGGCAAATATTAAGTTGTTGTATCGGTATTCCTGGCTTTCTATTCTATTACAATGGAATATTGTAGACTTCACTTAATTGAATAGAGACATTCATAAAAAAATGCTGAATTAGATTCCATCTCTTTTTGCTTCCAGCAATTACTTGTCGCAGACAAGACGGAGGACAAGCTGACATAATTGAGTGCCTTAAATACGCTGGCCCATTACCACCCTTAACACAGATGTGCCAGATTCCCTGCCAGGATGACTGCCAATTTACAAACTGGTCAAAATTTTCTCCCTGTAATGGGGACTGTGGAGGAGTCAGGACAAGAAAACGCACTCTTGTTGGTAAGAGTAACAAGCAAAATAATGCATCTTTTATTAATTATTGATACTGTTTTGTTTAAAACCTGAGGACTTCTGAGGTTCCCTTATGACAAGTGTTTGTCATAGTGGCAGAAAGCAGATCCAGTGTCATCCTCTTTGTACTGTTGGTGGAACAATACCCAGGAGTAAAAACTCGTGCCATATGTCAGAGACTCTTGATACGGGTAAGTGGCCTGGGAGAAGATGGGAGAACACAGAAGAATGCCATTTTTTTATAAATATAGTGCACACAGTAGGGGTTGTTTTGTTCTGTTGGGATTTTTTTTTTTGTTTGTGTGGGTTTTTTTGCCAGACAAGTCAGCAGTCATCTCACCTTAACAGGATCAGATGTTAACCCACTTGCCTTGCTCTTCCCACATCTGGTCTTGGCTAAAGCAGACTTCCCTCTCTTATGGTAGTTTTTGGTGCATTTAGAATTACTATGGCAGCTGAGTGCCTTTCAACATTTTGCTATAGATCACCATTTTCAGCCTTAAGCTTTGGTTTAACGCTTTTGAACTTAGATGCAGTCTTGAATGTCAGATTTATGATTAAGCCAGTCCTTTCTCTGGCTGAATGCTTGCTCTCTCAGTTTTCTTTTGCCATTCTTCATTGTCTACAGCCAGCACCACAGGCCACATGAGGCAATACACTGCTTAATTTTTTGCCTTATTTCTTGAGACAAGTAATATTATTACTCTTATTTTGTGTCCCAAGAAGCCTCTTTAGGTATTACTTAGCAGAATAAAAAGATTTACCAGTGATGCCCTTGCCACAGACTTATCCCAGTTCTACATAATGGACACTGTTCCACTTTGAAACATATTTTTTCTTCAACTCCTTTTTAATCTGTTGTTTGTTGGTTTGTTTGGTTTTCTTTTTTAATTTTAATTATTTTTTCTTCTGTGTGAAGTGAAAAAAAATCATGCCCTGCTTCTAAATTATAATTGAAACCTCAAGAGTGAGGCTTGGCCTCTGTCACAGCACTTTTTGCCAATTAGTCTGTATTGTCTGTGGTGGAGGGAAGCTAGCTAAGGGGGGGTGCCCATTAGCAGCCTCAGAAAGAATGTGATAGGATCCAAACCCTATCCCTCTCTCCATCCCCCTGTAAATCAGAAGAGCAGTGGACAATGAATAATTCATGATCTTCAAGAAGCCTCACTGTGACTGTCTAATAATTCCAGTAAACTTTACGTCAGATTTGCTTCCACAAGGAAAAAAATGAACAAAACTGACTAACAGTATTTTTCCTTATTTTAAAAACAGAACAAGAAAGCACATATTCTTCTACCACATTAGTAACACTTCGTGATGCTTCCTGTTCTCATTGAAGTTACCCCTTCAAACTTGCTAACTGTGTGACACGTGCTATGGTGTATTCTCTGTGACAATGTGTTATCCAGACTAACTTGTAGTGCTTGACTTGGAGCAAATTCATAATTACTTCCAGTAAATACTTCCAGAGGAGAAGCACACATTTAGTAAGAAGTTGTGTGTCAAAAGGATGATAAACTTTTCTCCAAGTACCCATTTTCTGTTCCAAATGAAGGCAGTAGGAAATACAAGAGCTAAGGATACTGCAAAGTTGTGTCCAGTGCCTTCTTTTGAATAGGAAAATGCTATAGAATATTAATTTACAGTAGTATCTAAGTAAAAACGACTTAGATATTTCTTAGTAACAGCAAGTACTTTTGCAAAGACTACTACATTAATTTATGTGAACTGCCTAGCATGGAAAGGAAAACCAAGCAAACTTTACCAAAGAGAAGATTTAAACAGATTTAGTGGGAAGGCAAAATTGAGTGGATGGCTATGCTCCAGTTAAGGAAAGAAAACAAGAACAGAACTGAATAGAAACAAATTCAGAGAAGGAGCTTATTCTATTAGAGGGGAAGAATGGTAATTATGACCAAATGTACCGTAAAAGATGGTTAAGTTAAAGAATTTTGACGTTTTGGAAAAAGGTACTAGTGTAGCAAAGATGCATGTCACTTCCTTCTGCAATTTCATTCAATTTGAAAAAGCTTGATCCAGGTAGAATTCTTGTTATTGGGCTACACATTGCTGATGAAATAGAAGGAAAAGGGTGTATTTTGCAATTGCTAACTTTTTCAGACTTTACTCCTGAAACATTTTAATCCAAAAGGAATATGCACTACATTTCTTTTTAAAGAAGAATTGCTTTTGTGCAAATTGTAGATATCCACTACTTTAGAAATTTAAGTCAATAACCTAATTGAATAAAGATTAATGTAACTAGTATTAGGTGTATGTATGTGATTGCAAGCACTTGTGACAGAAATCTAAATGAAATTTTTGGGAGATAAGCTTGTAGCTCTGATACAAACTTGTTAAAATAACTATTTCTTCTTTCTAGGAAAAAGTAAGAAAAAGGACAAATGCAGGAATTCTCAGTTGTATCCTCTGATTGAGAATCAGTTTTGTCCATGTGACAAGTACAGTGCTCAGCCTGTGGGAAATTGGTCAGACTGTATTTTACCAGAGGGTAAGATGGAAGTGTTGCTGGGAATGAAGGTGCAAGGAGATGTGAAGGAATGTGGACAAGGCTATCGTTACCAGGCCATGGCTTGCTATGACCAAAACAATCGACTGGTGGAAACATCACGATGCAACAGTCATGGTATTTACAAACCTATTTTCTTTCATCTGTTTACTTAAGTGCTTTGTTCAAATTTAACGTAATATGTGTGCAAGTAGAATTAACAGATTAATATTTATTGGTTAGGCTGCCTTTTATCCTAAGACACCTTCAAACCCAGCACGTTTTTGCTGACTTTTAAAATAGTAAAATTGAGTAAAATCATGGTAAGCTACTAACTAGGTATTTTAATTGAAAAAACTAAAATCTTGGTTTTTTTCCTGATAACTGTACCTAGAAATTTGAGAAAAATGCCATTTAGAAGGGGCAATTTCACAAAAAATGAACAAGCAGAGGACTATTTTCAAAAGGCTGAAATTATTTCTGCGGATTCTTTAGATAGCTTTAAACTCCTTAAATAGCCTTTTCTCTACCATTTGCTCTTTAGCACCTCAACTAACAGGCATGCATTAACCTGAGTTCAACAGCACACAGCACTTTTTCTCTGTGTAAATCTGTCATGTGTAAAACTAGGATGGTTAAAGACATTATATTCTTTGTATTGCTACAGGAAGGAACAGTGTTCCTTCCTAAAGGGGATGCATCTGTAGCAGTAGGATCAAAACTGGCAGTTTCTGGTTTTCAGTGAGCCAGAAATGTGCTAATTGACATCAGTGGGGCTTTTGTGTTCATTTTTTTCCTGCTTGCAGTGCAAACTTGTATCTGAGCAATTGGTATGAAAAAATGGATGTTAGTGCAATTAAAAGGTCATTCGAAGTTTAATCCACATAGGCGTTCTACTGTCTAATGTTAAATTAAGATAACAGAAATTTCATTTATTTACTTGGATATATTTAAAATAACTAATCAAAGAAATTGAATTAAATAAAGAGATTTTAATTTGCACTATTAATTCCAGCTTAGAGATAAGATAAACTAGAAATTCAATGTATCAAGTCAAGGTGCTAGCATATCTTTCTTATTTGATGGAAAAGTGAGCATTCAGCTAAATTCCTCAAAGCCAAGCTAGAAGATAATTTGGTGGAGAATTTTCTCCCATTTCTTTTTTATTCAAAATCATCTTTGGCTGTAGATAACTCTTACTTGAAAGATAAGTTTGTTTAAATATATCTGAATGACAAAGTCTAAATCCTAAGTTGTCTTGGGACAGGAAATCTCTTTTTACTCTGAAAATGTTCTTTAATTCTGTTCTCAGCTATTTGCTCAGGAATGAGGTCTGCAAAGATCTAGTTTTGTTCTGTGTAGTCTAAAGAGGATGTGCTATACTTGCCCTGCCTGACCATGACCACTTGCCATCTTTGTAGTACCAAAAGAAGCATCTGCTTCTAACGACCAGCAGTTGTGTGAGCACAGATCTGCCTGGGCTGGGTAGTTGTCCTGAGAGAATTAGAAATCTCCTCAGAAACTGCTCAAAAAAAAAAGCTACAGAATGATCTGATTTGTTCTGAAGGCACCATTATAAAATTCAGAAAAGAAACTTTTCCCTATTTCTTTGCTGTTTTTTAAAGTTTAACAGTATTTGACACAATGTTAGAAATGAATGTTTTTTCAGTATTAAGTTCAGAGTGACCTTTGAAAAGTGGAAAATTGTGAAAGCACTTCAGTAAGTAGGAAACTAGGGGAAGTGATGGCCCATTGTCAATCAAGTTTCAATGACTTGAAGAATGGGGACTACCAGCTTTTGTGTCAAAAAAAGGGAAGAAATTTTGTCCAAGGGCAAATTGTAGGTGTCATATGTGGCAGGTAACATGCTGCTGCTAGGAACACTTTTTGTGTAGAACAAGTATGGATGTAGCTGCTTTCAAGCCCTGGCAGTGCATTTTGAGGTGCAATACCATTGCAAGAATCAGAGATAGAAGAGGAATAAAAAAATATTTTAAAAGGATATTCTAAACTATCATTGTTTACCCTGACATAATTCTGTCTTCATGATAGTAATTTCTGATCCAATAGATTTTATCAGTGAATGTGGCCTACATTCACAGTGACCACAATGAATGATAATCCAGTGGAAAACTGCTAACAATGCATTACTGTTATTCCTCCTATAGCCAGGGCGACTGTTTACATGCTATTAGCACTCACAAGCACCCTTCCAAAAACACAATATAGCATTGCTTTGTTGTGCTCTTTCTTTCTCCAGTTCCATCCCATTTTTCTCGTGGGAGATTTGAAGTCTCTTTTAATGTTATAAAATGGAAGTGTTTTCTTGTCATTACTGTGTTTATTGTAGGTTGGGAAGCCTCAACCCTTTGTTTTTAGATATTGTTTTCTTTTGAATTCTTTCTTTCTAGATCAGTTCATTAAGGTATCTGGTTCCTTGATATTCCACTACACCACCCACCACCTCAAACCCCTCCCATCTGTGTTTTCTCATCAGTTCAGTTTGAGAGGGAAAGTACATGTTACCTTGGTCCACGGTGTAGTGTGTGAGTAGATGAAACTTGGAATTTGTATTGAACTAATTCTGTATTCCTTCTACTTTCCTAAAATTGTTTGACAGGAATCTCATGCATACAGGGAATGAAGTATCTAACGTGATTTTGATCATAAAGGTTTAAACTGACGCTGATGAATGCATCACTAAATTTACGGTTTCCTTTCCAGTAGATTCTCTGTTATTCATAGGTATTGTATATACACATAGTATAGGCTTAAAGTTTGCCCAATTTATTGTCTGCTTTCAGCATTTTCCAGATTTAGCATACTTTTGCAGATACAAGGGAGCCAGAGCAAATGATATCGATTTTTCCATCTAATTTCAGTAGATGTTTACTGCCTTTTCTGAAGAACTGCTTTGTATTCATGGATTGCGTTCTGATGATTTTTATTTTTCTCAGTGTGTACAACTGCTGTTTTGCCAGTTAAATCTTATTTTATATCTTCCCAGTATTTATTTATGATGCTTTTCTTGTTATTCTCTTGCCCTTGTTGTGGGGCATGTTCTTCAGTTTGGCATCTTTGCTAGGTCTCAGTGTGCTCTTTGTTTTTTCTTTAAGAGCAAACATAAAAGCTATATTATGCCAAATCAACAAGGGACTTCTGTGGTATCACAATAGTACCCCACCTGCTAGAAAATAAAAGTGCCTTGTAGCTTCCCATCAATCTGCATTTGGCTTTTCAAGCAGAACTTGACAGGGCACATGATTCAAGCCTGCTTGGGTTATTTTTGTAGATTTTAACAGAGGTGCTTATTTCCCTACAGCAATGATTTTTTACTAATTTTATAACTGATTTTTCACTGGATTTTTCATTAATTTTGTGACTGATCCAAAGTGTTATAAGGTTATTCTGCTATGTTACCTGTTCTACTCTTAGTTCCTGTGGAACTTTTATTTCTTTTCCAAGTAATATGCTATGTAATTTCAGTTTTTATAGCATATGATTTGGCAAATTGGCTTGCACTAGAAGAGAAAACAAGACCAACATTTAAAGGAAGATACTTTCTGTCTGGTATCCAACTTTTACTTGAACTTTTGTTGTCTTCTGACACTATGAAACCCAGAGATGGGAAATGGAGATAATTGAACTTCTTCGGCTGTGACAGCATCTCTGAATCTGGCAAAAGGGACAGACTGCACCCACACCGATGTTATTAATACATCATGAGATATGTTTTGTGATCTATTCAAATGGCACAAGAAACTCAGATTGTGAGACCTTCAAAAGTTTTGTGTAAATACTGCCATGTAAATTTATGAGGCCATGAACAGGTCGGTGTTGCAAGTCATGTTGCTTTGAATGGAAGGAATGAGAAGACAGACCTGCTCTGCTGTGCCAAAAAATCTATGAGCTGCTTGTTTTGCAAAATACTGTGTGCTTATCATTACAGTTTAGTTGATTTATTCAGAAAAGGTAAACAGAAGCAGAATAATAAATAGTTCAGGGCTCTTTTTCCTGTTTGACACATCTCACATTCAAAAGATTTGTGAAGAGTTAGCTAACAGACTGTTTCACAGACACTGAGGAGGTAAAGGACAGATGTGACACAAGGTCCACCCTAAATAAGCATACCCATCAAGGATTCTGGTAATAATTTTTTTAAATTTTGGGTGCATTTATAAAGTCCCAAGTACAAACAAGTTTCTCAGAAAGACAGGAGTGACTGTGAAAGAAAAAGAAAGCAAAATATAGTTAAATAACTCTGTTGTTACTGCTAGGTTAGAACGATGGGAAGAAGAGGGTAGAAGACCTTCTGCAGAGGGTCTTTAACTTTTTGTAGCTTAACAGGTGCTTCAAAAAAAATCCCAAACAAACAGCTGAAAGTAGACCTAAGTTTCAGCTATAGAGAGACAAGGTGGTTTGTTTTTTTCCTTACTTTCTTTTGTATTTATGTCATATATGCCAAATATTTTGACTTTTGTCATCAAAATATTTTGTTTCAAATTCGAGTTAAATTTTTTGTTATGAAAATTTACACTATTCAACAGCCATTTGAAGTATTCTGCCACTGGTATTTTTCATCCATTCCAGTTCTGCAGAGTGTGGGCAGGAGCTAAGAGCATCCAGGTGCCAGCAGATGTGGTAACATCAGCTAAAAGTGGTAACTGAGCTGTTGTTTACCTGTTTCCCTACATGGAAGACACAAAAATTGCCCCTTCTCTGCTTCCTGCGTTTCAATACTACAGAGGTAATTTTATTGGAGAAATATAAAAACATATACTTAGTTTGTTGGTCAAGTGTGAGGGGTTTTTTTCCATTAGAAAAGCAGCAGGTTTTTTTCATAGCTTTATCCCTGCCATGACTAGTGTACTAGAGCTCTGTGGATAATGACATATGTCTGCCAACAAACTGTTTCAGGAAAAAATTGAGAGAGATTCTCTTCATTATTCCTCTGAACTGCACCTTGGAATTTTCATGACAAAAAGTCAAAAGCAAGCCACTGCCCTCCTTATGAACTACACAATTTGACCTTCAGTATTTAGTTTTTCTCCATGATATATCAGTTATGAATCATGACCCACATAAGCTGAGCCGTGGTTGTGTTTGTGTGTGCCTGCTGAAGGCAGAGAAGCATGGCAGACAGATGCAGCATTTTTATATAGGTCGTGTTACCCTTCTTAATTCATGTCCGTTTACTGTTAAGACCTTAGGCACAGTCAGGCAGTCAGGATAGTTTGTCTGCTGCCTTATTAGTGTGAGATTATTTCCCCTTTAGCATTAATTAAATGAGATGCATTGATTTGTGCTGACTTTACAAAGCCCTCTGTGGCTACAAGGCTTATGTGGAGGATTAGAGAGGAATATCTGCGTATCAGTGAATACTTTTGCAACAGCTGCTAGGAGTATCAGTGTGAATCGAGGAATTTTGTATTTAATTGCTTATATGTGCAATAAAATCTTGTATGATATAACAGACTCTATATAGTACAAGATGTCTTGCATTTTTCTTTATCCACTTTTATTAGGATTTTTTAAATGTGTTTTTTTCACTCTCAGTATTCTAACCCGAAGCAATGCAAATGTAGCCAGAAAAAAAAAAATCAGTGTTAAAATTTAATTGAGACTTTCTGTTGAATGTTTATTCAAAAGTAAATCTGTTTCCCATAGGAAATTCTAATCTATTATGGTAGTAAGCCTACATTCTCAAATTGTTATTAAGACATTTCACTGTTTCATAGCCTATATATTTTCTCATATTTTTTAAAATATAAATGTATTTATGTCATGTGTTCTCTTGCAATATGCTACATACTGCCCTGCGCCAGAAGTCCTACCTTAGGCCTCTGTATTCTGGTGCCACCACAACTGCCTTGTCAACAGGATATCAGTCTTAAAGCAGGAATCCATCAATCCAAAACCTGTAGTTAGTTCACCGAAGAAAGAATTACTGATGCAGGAGATAGTTAAGCATGAACAATTGCTCTCAGATTTTGAGGCTTTGAAGGGTAATCCTGGAAAAAAAAGAAAAAAATCTTATGGTGTTCAATCTATCTTTCCATGGCTCAGCATGAATACGAATAGTCTCTAGAAATACATATCTTCTGATACAAATGAAATGCAAATGCTTGTACATTTCTTTGTCCTGGAAGATGAGATCCATGGACTTTATATTTCATAGAAAAAAAAAGAACTATGAGCACAACATAAACCATTTTGACACTGCAGGTTTTTTCTTTGAAACATAGCATGACATTTAGTCATGAAAGTAGGAGCATAATTCTGTCAGTCCTAGGGACAAAAGAGTTCACAAATATTCTGTGAGATGTTTATATTTGCGCCCTTCAACTGGAGTAGTCAGTCTGCTCCTACCCATTGCACATGCAGTTTGTGGAGCAAAGTCTTATATCCACCTACTTATCCTGCTTTGTCATTAGAGAAAGCGTGAAGTCCATTAAAGTCCTCCCTTATAAATTATCTATCACATCTGTTAATGACTTTGCTCTAGGAGTCCAGATTTTATAGTCAATTAGCAATGGGACAATAAACTTTTCCCTTTTACTAATGAGTTCAGTTCATACTCCTAGTGGTTCAAAGCCATTTGTTAAATTGTGGTTCAGTAATCTTTAATGATAGAATAGCCATGTTCTCACTCATAACAGACAACTGCCCATTTCACAGCCTTATAGGAGCTGAAATAATTGAGAAACTACTGCCCTGGGAGCAGACATAGGCTCTTAGATGTAGACAACTCTTTCCAACAACTCTCTGAACCATGCAGGGCCTGTACCCTGTCCCACAGCACACCAAGGTCTCATCTCTCCAGCACCCCTGAGATATAACAAGGAGAAGGAGGAGATGCAGGAAGCATGCGGTGAAACACTTCTGTTAGGATGAGAAACAGCAGGCAAAAAGTGAACTGCCAGTGTCCACAGAACGTACCTTCAGCCCTTAAAGTATTGATCTTCTATTTCACTGTCCCTCCCTCACCTTCTCAGCTTTTCGTCATAGATGTTTCACTGCTCTCACTCTTTCCTTCTCTCTGCATCTGTTGTACTTTCCTTGGTAATTGCCTGCTTGTTCTTTAAACCTCAAAGCTCTGATATGCCTTTTGGTGCAATTATATTAACCAACCAGTCTGTGTGATATAATTGGGTGATATTCCACCATACAGATGTTTACCCACACACTAGAGGTTTGTTTCTATAATAAGGTTTGATACTAACACACACAATGTTTGTCTAACGCAAGCAGCACCTTTTCAAGGGTGATTTGATCAGATTGAAAACAACACTGAAAATTTTTTAAATGGCTCCTTCACATCTTTTTTGTGTCAGAAACTATGTATCTGCATCACCAGTCCCATTTCCATGTAGTATTTCTGGTTTCTGCATTTCAATATTTTTCTATATAACAACATTCTGTCTTCTCACTTGTTAAAATTTTTACAGTGTGAACAAAGGTTACAAATACAAACATATGAAATTTAACAAAAACAACAACACAGCAACAACAACAACCAAGTATAAACTTTTCAATGTTCCTGAACATCTCCTTTCTTGGATTTGAGGGAGGATTGCTACGAACTTATGAAGATCATCCTTAGTTACCCTAAAAGATATGCTGACTTCATACACAAAGAAAGGCATTTGAGGTGATGACAAGTCCAGAGAAACTTTTCTTGAAAAGTACCATTTGATAGGTAATAAGTGGAGTGGAGCAAGTAATTTGCAACAAGGAATTTATTTTTTTAATTCACTCTTCTTTCTTGACTAAAGTGCTATCTGTATGCAATTTGAAGTCTGCTTGTGCCTCAGTTCTAAGGAAGTCCGGTAGCATAGCTAAATGCTAAATAGTCTGTTGAGCAAAATATTGAGGCCCCTGAGAGGAAATACACCAAGGGATGAATATGCCAAAAAGTTTTTGATGTCATATATAACAAGGTCATTTTCATTCTGCATACTAATTACATACGGAATGCAAATCAGAGAGCACAGTGTTTGTATTTCTTCCCTTTGTCCTCTATTTTGATTTGTGAGAACATTCTTTGCTACATTTCACTGTCTGGACAGAGAATACCAGTGTAAGCTCTTGAGAGCATTTTGTTCTGTTTGTGCTTTACCAAGATATTACTTTTGGCAGGATGTTTATTTCTTTTCTCCTCTTTCTTTGTTTTCTATCCCCATGCAGTGTCTCCTTACAATTCTCGTCTCTACATTCTGAGCTGTTTATTTCCACTGCCCTCTCCATGTCTTTTCTTACTCTTTCCTCTATTCCTCCTTAGTCTCTCTTTTGTTTTGCATTTCCTCTGTTGTTTTGAATCCTGACTCCTTGGCACGAAGAGTAACTTCATAGAATTATAGAATATGCTGAGTTGGAAGGGACCCACAAGGATCACCAAGTCCAACTCCTGGCCCTGCACAGGACACCCCAAGAGTCACACCAAGAGCATTGTCCAAACACTTTTTGAACTCCGTCAAGTTTGGTGCTGTGACCATTTCCCTGGGGAGCCTGTTCCAGTGCCCAACCACCCTCTGTGTGAAGAACATTTTTCTAATACATAATCTAGTCTTTGTGTTCTCCACTTAATTTATTTTCCTTCTGTTTGGAAAAGCTCTGAAATTCCTTTGTGGACCCCTTACAGTGTTCTTAGTATACCAGCAGTTAGGAGTTTTTTAATGCTGGTTTGGTATCTTACAAAATAGTGTTTTTCTCTCTGCTTTCCAAAAATGTTCCACAGTTCCAGAATCTCCAAGCCATCCTACCTTCTTAGAGCTCCTTTTTGGTGCTTTCATTGATTGACTCCATTCTTGTTCTCTTCTTAATATGTCTTTTCCATTCTTCTTGTTAACTTTCATATGTGGAGTTCAGGTCTTGAAGCTTTTCTGAGAAAATAGGAAAGAGGGAGAGGAGAGCATTGTAGGCCAGATGTCATGGAGATGGCATAGGAAAGAGTTGTATGGTGAGGAGAAGCTGTTCCATGAAGCCTGCAGGATTAAGGACCCAATATAAGATTGCAGTCCAGTGTTTCTTCATTATAAAGTGCGGTTATGCATCCTCTACAAAATGCATTAACACATCAGCAGGTTGCAGTTTTCTATGCTGTAACTCTTACTAAGACTCTATATCTGTAATATGATGCTGTTCTGCCTTTTTTGCATTCTATGGTAAGACAGTTTTAGTGGCTGACTTCGATGTAGATATTTCCTGGATAGTATAAAGGTTGCTCTAGTGATCATTTGATAATTTATGGAATCACTTGGAATATAGCTCAGGATGCTTAAAATGTTACCTGGAAATTGCATATAATATAATGTATTTGATACAGCTTCTGTCTGCAAGATTCTAAATATGTTGTTAAACTTTTTGCCCTTGTTTTTATGAGTTGAAGGGAAATGAAATAAAATAATTTCTAATTTGTCAATTATTTTAGCTTAGTATGTTCCACACAGGCTCCTTTTGATAGGCTATGAAGTGCTATCAAAATCCCAAAATACCATGGGATCCTGGAGAAGATCTTGGCAAAGACTGGGAAGATCCCTTTGAGAGTTATTAAGACAAACTCAGAGGTCTATGGAAGTCCTTAAAATAAAGTCTTCCTGAAGCAGCCAATTCAAGTTACCTACCTGATGTACAATATATCTAGAACAACTTGAATTTGGGTTTTTAATTACCAGAGACAAAAATTTAGCAAATGGTAAATGTATAACTGTGTTATAGTAGAAAGGTTTCTCCAGAAAAACAGTGTTTAGAAGTTACGGTGAAAGTAAAAGCAGCATTTCAAAATCACAAGAAATTTCATAGAGCAAATCTTCTCTTAGTTCTATCAGACAAAAACCATCACTAAACATTTGTTGTTTGGAGGGAATTTTTTCTTTTAACTTGCTTTGGGTTTTTTCCATTTTCATTCAGTACCTTCCTGATTGTGTGAGTACATGGTTTTGTATAGCACCTGAGTGGACTTGCTGAAAGCTCATTTCTAGTGAAGGTACAGGCTTTGGTATTTATGCAATGAAACTTCAGTGTAGGATGGAGCTCTGAGATAGGGTGCATCAGATTTCTAGGACTCAGAGATGTCAGGTAAGGTGAAGTGTAATCAATTTTGCATCTACTGCTGCAGGGTAATCTATGTCAGCAGCTCTGATATGTAGGGATCTTCAAAAATGTGTTTTGTCTAACACAGTGTCCCTTTCATATAATATCACTGAACTGGTCACTCAAATGGCAACAGAGATTTAATATATACGTTTGTAATTCAAGGTAATGACATTTTAGCAATTTTATTTGGGGCACAGTAGTTTCACAGTGCTCAAGTGCAGGATGTGCTCTGTATGTTTATTTAAATATTTAACAAATCTAGACAAAGTAAAACCATACAGAATAAAACCTGAATTTAACCACAAAATACTCTGAATGCTACTGTATGTTTTTAAAAAAACCTTCTTTTCTTTATGTCTAAAACAAATTAACTATGTCTTAAACAACAAATTAACTAGAAATAGATATATAGAATTGAAATCTAAGTGTTTTGATTCTTTGCAGACCTTGAGACTGGTTGTTATTGGTTGCTTTTAGAAGAGACAGAACAGCTTTACTTAGAAGCATAGGTTAAGAACAATTCAGCTGTAATGAAAAGATCACTTTCAAATTATAAAAATTCTATTTTTCTGACAAAAAGTTGAAACATTTGAAGTCTAGCAAACTGACAATCTTTTGAGAATGATCTTAGCCAAGTATGTGCCAATTTTGCAACTGTTTTCATTAAATATTTTAAGGAAATACTTTAATACAATTTTAAATGCACTGAGGTTTTTAATCTGTAAAGTGAACATTTGCTAATGGTAAATACTTTGCAGATCTGAGACAGGAAAGGGGAGAAGAGAGTTCAGGATATAGTTGTAGTAAACATGCAGTAAAGGCCAGCTTTTTATTTGATGTATTGTAGCTTCTCCCTTAAATATTGGAATAAATTACACATATTGTAGAGCTATGGCATATGTTGCTTTTGAAAGAAAGACATTTTCACTTATTCAGTGAATTGAGGCCTCATGTTACTCCCTGTAGACCATGTCGTATCCCCTTCCAACCTCTCTGGACCAATGACTTATCCAAACCAAACATCTGCTTTTCCATTCAGTGCAATTATTCAGTGTGCTACTGGGGGCAGATGGTTGTTAATCGGCAGATCATTAATGTGGCAGGCCACTCTCTCTTTCTAGCCTTGCAAAGTTCACAAGGTGTTAAGTTCCCTTGCTCCAGGCTGGCGAGATGCATTTCTTCTCAGTTGGATTTTTGATGTATAACTGCAATTTAATTACTTGATACAGTTGTGGAGTATCCTTTAATTAAACCTTTTTTCCTTAAAAAAATTACATATCATTTATACAGAGTGAGAATGATGCCGCCAAGAGATGGTTAGTGTCAATTACATTGTAGCTGTCAGAAAGTTTGAATGCTGAAATCTGGAGAGTGTGAATCCTAATCAGATGGGATGATGAGCAGTGAGGATGCTCAGCTGCTACTCTAACACAGTCTCCAGCTAGATGTGTCAATTTTCTGCTGAATTTAATTTAGCCCTAATGATGAAGAAATCTCACTATTCACACAGTCCTGTCAAGTCAAACTTTGGAGAATCTAAATGAAGTAGACGAGGGCTTCAGGGAGAAGTCGCAAACTGACATGCTGAAGAGATTTCACTTTCTTTTCCATTCAAACAGGTTATATTGAAGAAGCCTGTATTATTCCATGTCCGTCGGACTGCAAACTCAGTGAGTGGTCCAACTGGTCTCGCTGTAGTAAATCCTGTGGGAGTGGGGTAAAGGTTCGGTCTAAATGGCTCCGTGAAAAACCCTACAATGGTGGAAGACCCTGTCCAAAGCTAGATCATGTCAATCAGGTAATTTGATTTATATTTACATTATTGATACAGCTTCTTCCATACCTCACTTAACACTTTTATCTGTGTTTTTTGCTGTAGGAACACGGTATAACATAGGGGGCAGATAGCGGTAGAAGGAATATGTGTTGATTTAGAGTTCCTCAGGCAGCAAAGGATCTGTCTTCATTACTCCCTCATCTACAGAAATTTTGCATATTTTCTGTACTGCAGATTGGAGACAATGAAACATGCTCACATGCAGATTTTGGAGGCTGTGTTTCTGAAGATGTCTTACCTGAAAGGATTCTCCAAGAAAGATGCAGAGAAACTTTGTACAGGGGCATGTAGTGACAGGACAAGAGGGAATGGCTTCAAACTGAGAGCAGATTTATATCATACATTAGGAGGAAATTCTTCACTCAGAGGGTGGTGAGGCACTGGAATGGGTTCTGCAGAGAAGTTGTGAATGCCCATCCCCAGAAATGTTCAAGGCCAGGTTGGATGGGGCTCTGAGCAAACTGACCCAGTGGAAGGTTCCTGCCCATAGTAGGGGTCTTGGAACCAGATGATCTTCAAGGTCCCTTCTTATCATTCTCTGATTCTGTGTCAGGGGGTAAAATGTCCCATTACAGTTGCTCAGACTGGCAAGATTTTTAGTGCTGCTCCCTGACCATCTTAGATCAGAAAACAGAACTGTCAAACAGTCAGACAGTATCATTCCAGTGTCCCTTAATTGGTCCTCATCAAGCTGGAGCTCAACCTTCTTGTCTATGCTTGCCCTGGCAGTGCAGTTCCAGTCACAAATGCACTTCTGAAGGCAGTCTCCCTGTTGTCCCACAGCCTGCACTTGATACTGCAGTATGGAGCAGGCTGACCATACAGTCTGGATCCTCTTCTAGTGAAACTAAGCCATAAAATGTGATCCAAGAGCACCCTGGGTGTGCTGGGAGGCTTGGACCACTTATAAGCATTTAGTCTTTGGGACCAAGTTTAGCACTAGTCCAAGTTAAACCCCTGAAGTTTCTTTCCTTGGAGAGTTTTAGAAAGGAAAAATTGTCAAATAACTTATGCAATTCAAAGTTGATTTATATTCATATTACTGTTGAGCTTAATTTAGTCTGCAGAGGCATATTAAACGCAACCACATGGTCTTTTCTGTAAATATTGAAAGATTTAAAAAAATGTGCTCTCAATTTACATTTGAATAAAAATGCATGTACTTAATATTATCCTATTGACATTTTGCTAGAACAAAATGAAATGGCTTGTTGATCTAATTTTCTACTTTAGGGGATGTAATTAGTTCTAATTTAGAAAATCATAAGTGTTAAACCGCAGCTAATAAACTAAGTTTGTGATCTACTTTAACAAAATACAAACTAGAATGAGGGTTGCTGGATTTGGGTCAGCATGTAAATGTACTTTAAATTAGGAGGAACATGTTTCAATAGGAGCAAATTATAGTCTATACAAAAGTCGTTTTCCTTCTTTAATATTCATGTAGTACATAATAGCCTTGTGTTTTTCTGCATCAAAGGTGATTTTGCTGGAGGTCTGGTCGCCACTGTTATGCAACACTATTGCCCTCTGCTGGTACTTTGCCTCATTTGATTTGTGGCTACATGGTACTTGACAAATAGTAATAGCTGATTCGAAGTATAATTTTTGTAAAAATGAAACTGAAATATAGTACTTTAATGAGAAGAATGTTCCACAGATAATACAAGGGATGTTGAAGAATATAGAAGCTGTATTTTTCATTTTTAAATACATCCCCTATCAATTCAGAAACATGCTGAGAAATACACAGATATTCCAATTTTGAATTAGTTATTTGAACTAAATTTGATCCTCCATTCAGCTGGAAAAGAATTGATTTTTCAGAATATCTATTTTATTCATTAAATATTAGGTATTTTAGTTACATATTTATTACTTATATATGTAACATGCTTATTTGCATGCATACGACCCATAGTGGTAAGTTTGGGTCTTTGGTGCCCACAAGTATATGGACTATGATTTACAGAGGAACTGTGCTGTTAGATGCCATCATCTAGGAACTATGAACCTGGGGAAAGACTACAGCATGTTGTCTAGCCCAGGGAGTCGGAGATGGAAGGGGAAATGCTGGCAGTCTGCTACCACATACATAAAGGGCTGTTGCAAAGAAGGAGGAAATAATCCATTTTCCATGGCCATCATGGATAGGATAAAAAGCAGTGGGTTTACACTGCTGAAAGCAGATTTGGGTTAAGCCTTAGTAAAACTTTCTAATAGTAAAGCTGAGGAAACACTGAAATAAAATGCTTAAGACCTTGTTACAAAGTCGTTCAGTGTCTCTCAGGGCTGACATGTGTGCCTGTGGTTTGAGGAAGGACTGAGCACAGTGAAAGCTGGATGTGTCACTCAGTGTCTCCTCCTGGGCTGTGTATGCCAGGGTGGCTCCCAAACCACACTCCAACTGAATAAAGCTTGCTCAGTACTCACTTCAATAGTCTAAAAGACATCATCATTACAGTAATAATAGAATCAGGATTGATATAAAATCGTGCCAATGGCCATCAGATGATTTCAAATGAAGAGACTTACCTGAGACTGTTAGAGAAATTAAGGACATCTGCCTTTTTGTTGATTACAGGCATTATTTTCCCACTTATCAGGAGCAGGATGGGTATGCAATTCTTATACCACCCAACTGCTGTGGCCTGCAGTCATAGCTACAAAAATGCCAGTAGGGTCAGGAGAACACTAACATGTGCAATGCAATATAGAGTCATCCTCTGGCTTTCTGTCAGGATATCCAAATTTTATGTTACTGTAAAAGCTGTTAAGTGTGTGGGGTTTATGTATTTCTTCTCATGCTAACCAGGGTCAGACATGTAGACATTTCTCTGAATTAAGGCTTCCCTAGTCTCATTTTGGAAATTCTGGAGAAGAACTCTAAAGAGAAAATTTTCAACAGAGTCCAGTACCTTCCTTAATATACATTTTCACCACTCACTTTTATGCCTTTTATTGTTTATGTAGTTCTGAGAATGCCCAAGTGTACTGACTATGCTGGAGGCCTTGTGCATGGGCTGATCAGCTGCATAGTGATATGATACCAGACTCTACACATTTAGTGTTCAAGGCATTATATTTTCTGTGGTATTTTGTTGCAGGTTAACTGTCAAACCATCAGCCCTCTTTTTCTATGCAAGAAGGGCTGCCGAAAAGAAATCAAGAACTTGTTTAAGACAAGTCTTAGATTGTCCAGCAGTTTTGGTTATGCTGACTTGATGTCTAGAATGATAAGTCAAATTAGCTCTTATAATTTCAAGGCAATGGGCTTTAAGTAATTTATACGTAATTAAGATGTTCCATGAAGGACTTGGGAACTCTGGAAGGATGAGTACTGACAGTTCCATTTATTTCCTTGACTCTACTGCACTTAATGCTGTCAGAAGAATTTCAATTAATAGAGAAGTCCAGAGTCCTCCAAAAACACTGAGGATTTTCTTATCTAAGAGAAACTGGATTTCCTACTGTGTGAAGGTTGGATGCTCATTATAGGCAAAAAGGGAAAACAGTTCTACTATCTAACGAAGAAAGAGACTAGGTAATACACAGTTTCTTCCCACCAGCTGTGATTTATAAAATTTATTTTTTTCCAAGGACAAACTTTTTGCAAATTACCTTATGACAGCAAAGGAAATCCAAGAGAAAAAAATGATGCCTTTTGCTTTGCAGAAGTAACAGAGTATTGTTTATAATAAAAGCTAAATTGATGCCATTTAAATACCTATGCTTCACTCTAATAATTCTAACTTTTTCTCTTTGCTTTTTTTTTCTTTTGGATTCATGAAAATACTTTCTTCAGGCACAGGTAAGTGTTTATAAAATAGAGATTTAAGCTCAACATGTGCTTCTTGCTCAACGTGTTCTGTCTGTCCCTTTTTTTGTGATATATGTTTGAGTCAGTACATTGAATGCTGTAGAAATTACTGTATGAGATGCCATTTAAAAATTTGTATTCAAATCTAAGCATAATACTAATGCTAGTACACAAATATATTAGAGTGATTTTAAGCATACACAATGAATAAATAAAGTGAATCAATATCTATTGGTATAATTTCTCTTGAGGTCACTTCTCCTTAGAAATACAAAAACCCCGTAACTAATAACTGGGATAATAATATAGTAATAGTGGGATGGAATCGTGGATAAGAGATGTGAAGGATAGAGGTAAAGTGCTAGCAGAATTTTAACAGCATTTTTTTGAAGTCATGAGCTAGCCTAGTTACAGACTTTATTCTAGCTGTATTGATGTTTTTGGTGGGAATGGCACAGCATGGGCTTGTGGCAGAGAAAACCAGAGAATCCATCATTCGATAGTTTCTGTCTTTTTGTTATTTCAATAGTTTTCTATCAAGTATTTAATGTGTATTATTACTATGGTGTCTAAGTCAACAGGTTCATATTTGTTATTCTTACTAAAAAGAGCATTACCGCTTTTTCTGTATGATCACTTCTGCATGTTTATCTCACTTGTGTGCACCAAAACTGACACTGAGTGTGGATTCCAGGTGTATGAGGTAGTCCCCTGCCACAGTGACTGCAGCCAGTACATATGGGTTACTGAGCCCTGGAGTGTCTGCAAGGTGACCAACGTGGACTTAAAAGAGAATTGTGGAGAAGGTGTTCAAACAAGGAAAGTCAGGTAAAACAATATTGCTCCTACTTCACTTAGAAGAACCTTCACTTTCAGCTTTGGCTGTATTTAATTTGATGTAATTCTATGTAATGCCTAGTCCAGACATTGAGTCCAGACCTTGACCCTGGCTGATATAAATCAGAATAGATTCAGAGAGTGAAATATGACTCTATCGTCTTATTATGGATATAGACCTTGATTCCTAATTTAATCTATTGGTAATTAAAATGAATCTGTGTAAATTAAGGATTAATGCTAAGAATATAAATCTTTTAAAGTTTAAATAGTTCTGGATTTAAAGTTATCAGCTGAATTATGCACAAAATAAGTCTAAACCATGATTGATTTGCATGGTTTAGAGGTAAGCTAATGACAAGCAAATCACCTGCCCAGGGGCTCTCAGCAAATCACTGATAGGGTCTGTCTAAATTATGTGCATGCCTTTATGTGGCTGTCATCTGTAAAAACAAGAATTGTTTTTGTCTCTTCAGCTTTTCTTGGATATTCATGAACCAACGCTTATTTCATTTATATGCTGACAAAACATTCAAATGCCTCAGAATACTGTAGAACACATACTGTACAAAATCCATGGCAAATAAAGTTTATGTGCAGTTCTTTTTTCCAGGTGCATGCTGAACACTGTGGATGGTCCTTCTGACACAGTAGAGGACTATCTGTGTGACCCTGAAGAGATGCCACTTGGTGCTAGAAAATGCACGTTGCCATGTCCTGAGGACTGTGTTATATCTGAATGGGGATCGTGGTCTCAGTGTTCTTTGGTAAGAAGTATACTGAAGTGTCACATCTATAATTTTGGAAGGATGCCTTAAAAGTGTATGTGTGATGTGTTTTGCAAAGATGCTAAACTGGTTACTCCTGTAAGTACCTATATATAGTGTCATCTTTAGGGCTGTTTTTTGTTGGCTGCAAATAAAGTGTGAAAGTATTTTCCATTAAGCTAAATTGCTCCAGAACACAGACTAAAATGTCCCCAGTGGTCACTCTTCCCAGTGTGGGGGCCTTCAGTGTGGTGGAATAGCTCTGGCAGTGGCTTGTGAGTCTGTCTTTGAGCCTAGCTCTGAGCCTCTCCATAGTGGCACAGTCACTGAACTAGAAATGTCACTATCATGGTACGAATGAAGTCTGTAGATCAAGACTGAGTCTAGACAGTTAATTTTGGGTCTCATCTCCCCTTTCTTCCTCACAGCAATTTAAAATAAAAACATGTCAAAAAAACTCAAAACAGAAAATCAAAGCGTTTCAGGACCTCTGAGTATTGAAGCTTTGGTGCACTACATAATATTTGGAAAGTGAGCACCTCAATATCCTGTTTATGAGTGAAATAGTTCCAAAGCATTCACTAGTTAGTAAAATATAGTGGTGTTACCAGGTTAAAGGAAAAAGAAAAGGGTTTCTCTTAAACAGTAACATGAACCTGTTATTATACATGTATTTTATGAAGGGATTGTTTGGAAGGTTGTTGTAATGCTGCATAAAGAGGTATCTGGGTGCCAAAATATCTGAGCTGTTTCCAATCTTACCTTCAAGCCATGCAATGGAAGTAGTGTCCGTGAAAGGTCAGCTGAATCCCTGAGACAACCAGATGATGGGAAGCCTTGTCCTGCTGCCACCGAAACAGAAGCCTGCACTTTGAACAAGAACTGCTACCACTATGACTACAATGTGACAGGTATTTGTGTTATTATGCTCTAGTGACAGCCTGGGACTACATCTTACAGCTCACTTCCATTCCCCTTACAGGATGGACTTCTCTGTTTTCTGTTCTTACCCAGAGGCAGCTGTGAAACTTGTACTGAAAACTGATTCAGGCCATTTGATCCAGATAAAATATTAAATGGAGAATTTGCAGGTGAAATGGGCATGCTGTAACTCCAGAAAAAGTATTTCTCCTATCATTTTGTGATTTACTCAAAATCCATACAGACAAAACCAAAGATGAACTTTTCAGGAGGGTTCCATGTCATTGACTATTTGCAGTAAAGGTCACTGTTTCCAAAAAACTGCTGGGCTCCGTGAGCCTTTGCATGTGTAAAAGTTGCTTGTGAGGGTTATTTTTGGCCATCAGAATTAGGTGGGAGACTGGGTCATTATGAATTCTGTCTGGAAGTCTGCAATGCTAATGAATTCCTGCTTTGCAGACTGGAGCACATGTCAGCTCAGCGAGAAGGCTGTCTGTGGCAGTGGCATCAAAACGCGGATGCTCGACTGTGTTCGCAGCGATGACAAATCAGTTGACCTGAAATACTGTGAAGAGGTGAGTGGGTACCTGTGAGAAAGCTTCCTTCTAATGTTGCTAATTAATACTGAGCCAACTGAGCTGTATGGCATCTTCACCAGATGTTTTGCAGCACTATTCATGGATTGTTAAGTACCTCTGAAATGAACCGAGCCATCAACTGATTTTTATACGATTTCCTTTGGTTACTTTTAAGTGCCTCTGTGAACATATGTTAATTATGTCCTGAAGGAAATGATTTAGAAACAATAATTAATAAAGTAGAATAAAGGTAATAAATCTCAATCAGAATACTAATCATAATTCTAATTTGATACAACTTCTGCATGGAGTCTTGGACACCTGCCGGTATCAATCATTTACTCAATGTGTTGGAAAATATTTCTCACGTGTCATTCTGCAGCTGGGCTGAATGCTAACTTCTTGTATCCAGCTGTGTGATGCAAAAGATACCCAAGCTAGTGTGAAAAAATGTGCAGCATGAATGTAATATTAAGTAGGAGCATATATGGAGAACTAGCTAGCAAACAGCAGCCCTTCAGTTTTGAAAGAGCCATTTTGCAAATGTTCAAACTAACCTCCAATTTGACAGCACTGGTTTCCTGACATTTTGTGAGTCAATCCTAATGCTTTCAATTCCATAGAGACTTTAGTATGAAAAAAATAGTGAAGACAACACCAGTACTCCACTAAGGGCAATCCTACATGAATTTCTGATGGAAAGTAACTGCACTTGTTTCAGCTGCCCTTCCCCCACCACCATGATATCAGAAATAAAATTACTGGCAATGGGGGACAAAGGGGGAAAGGTCCCTACAGCAGTTTTGGCACCAACAGCTTTTCTGCAGGACCCTTCCGGCTACTAGCTACTCTCAGGATGTGCCAATAGAAAAGAGCCTCATCAGAAGTGGAGAGAGTCAGGAAACTCATCCTTTACTTTGGACTATAGTTTTGTACTGGTAAATCTGACCTACTTAAACTTCTCCAATCTCCTCCAACATCCTGGATTCCTGAATCAGTAAGTTCTTATCAAAGGCAGAGAGTTTCAGCTGAGACTTACTTCTGTCCCATGTTCCACTTTCACACATAGTTCTTGGGTTTATAATTGAATCTAATAATTTCATAGAATCATAAAATGGTTCAGGTTGAAAGGGATCTTAAAGATTATCACCTTAAAGATCAAAACCCCTTCTCTGGGCAGGGTCACCTTTCACTATACCAGGTTGCTGAAAGCCCCCTCCAACGTGACCTTGAACACTTCCAGGGATGGGATATGAGCAAAAATTATGTCTCAAGAAAAAACTCAGGATATGTCTACTTACAAACAAATTGCTATGAAGTGAATTAGGCAATGCATTAATGCATTTTGTTAATGTTTCAATGTGTTAAAAAAAAAAGAAAAAGTCTTTCACTTCCAAGAGATTACAATATTGATTGATTAATACTAAGACATGATGTAAAATATCTATCCATATAAATATTTCAGCAGAAAAAATTAAGCTTTATTTGATTTTACAGGAAAATGCATTTCTTCTATCATAAAGCCAAGAAATTATTCCTGTTAAGCAAAGATTTAAAACAACATTTAGAACTGATTACATTTTGCACTGAAATCTCATTTCAGAACACCTCTGGAGTTTTCCTGCATTTAAGAAATTAAAAGTTATTACTCAGAAAAATAATTAGGACAAGAATATATTATCTCAGAAGCTACTTGCTGTAAATGACTGGCCAAGAGACGTCAGCACAGTGGGACCCTGGATTTATCAACAGCCACTGTGCTACATTCTTATTCACCCTTTTGATTTTCTAGACCTTACAGAGATACACCTTCTTCTAGAAAGCACTGATCCCCTCCCTAGTCTCACTGTTAAGACTATTTGTTGAATTATGGATGTGTAAGCAGTTGGCCAACGAGGTCAAAGGCTGATCCAATAACTGAGGAGTAAAACCTGTTAAACTGATTAACAGGAAAGCTGTTCAGGTCTTAACAGACCCATCACTCTAAAGATGTGAAAGCCAACTCTGTGACTTTCCAGGTCATGAGAGGACAGTATTCAAGAAATTATCAAGATGTGAATACATACTATACATTTCTTACTAATGATCCTTCAGGGTAGGGGTTTCTACTGTGTTTTTGCATTATAAGGGCAGTGCAGAAAGATTAAGTGAAGTTCAAAATAAGGTGCATGTGGTTGGAAAAGTTGATGAATAGGAGAAATACAAAATAATTTTGTAATTATCTGACTAATGAATTTTCTCTGGACTCTCATAAGACTTTGTACTAGATGTATGAATAAATATTTGCCTAATTTATGTGTAGGTACATTTACTGAATTATGTTTCTTATTATTGTAAGAAAAAGAAGATAGATCATAATAGATAAACCTACACCGATCCCTAAGAAATTAAGACACATTATTGCAGTACCTGAGTTTCTGTATAATATATAGTTCAAGAAACTAATAAATAAAGTCCATATATAAAAAAAAGTTCATGCTGAATTTTGTCCTTCACTATCTCCAGGTATGAACATCAGCGTAGTTAAATACTAACATTCCATTTGAGCCCCTGTGTTCTGGTTTCCTTATGTGTCCATATGATCTTGTGTTTATTTGAGTCAATCAGCTAAAGAAGGTAGCCAGTCATCCTGATTACTGCCAAGATAAACCAATTTCTAGAGCTTATTTCCAAGTCCTGGTTATATTAATGTAGTTCTCTTCAAACTCTCCAAGCATAGTAATACTGGATTACTTGGTTTCTACTAATCGTCAGAGCTTGACTTCTCTTTCTTTGAATATTTGAAAATCAAATCACCTAAAGCGAGGTGATCCTGGTCATATTTCTACTTATAGACTTATTTTAATTCATTTACCATTAATGAAAGATGAGAAAAGCCTAGAAACCAGCAGTTGTGTCTGCATTAAAAAGCAGGCGTTGCTGGTTTATTGGTGAATATTCTCCTTGTCAGATTACATGATTAACATGTAATTAACATGATTAAAGCAGCAGGGTTTAATCTTTGGTGCTAAACATTCGTATAAGCAAATACAGATACTTCTTGTGGATCACAGGATTTAAAGAGCATGCTGGTCTGGCAGCCTGCTGACCCTGACATATGTGCCCGGGGGCACAGAGTGCACAGGGGTAGCTTTCAGTACTTGACGTTGTTGAGTCAGAAACCACAGCTCACCCAGAACAAAGGCTTTAGAGTAAGGGAGCTACTGAACACTTTTTCAAATATTTTCTAAGTTCTTCAAGTTGAATTATGGTTCACCAGTTCAAGGAAGGAGAGGGATGAGAAAGGAATATGTGAATACTATCAAATTTCAGCCTGTCAGTTGTTCCCCAGATCTATTTAAGCAGCACTTCAGTATCTAAGACATGCAAATAGGAGGTCACTGTGGGTAATCTGGCCTTCAGCTTTCTCCTCTTCACTGTTAATATCTTTCTTGGGCTTTTCCCTCTTGAGCTGCTGAAGACCAGCTGAGAAGACCAGTCTTGAAAGAGCAGTCATGTTTCTATAAATGGCAGGAATCAATTCAGCAGACTTTAAAGCCTTTGCTCAGAAGGTTTGACCCAAATATGGACTTCAAAGAGAGTTCTCTAGCTTCCTAATCATCCAAATTCCAGATTATGCAAAGGTTTCAGGTGTTGTCTGTGTGTGATAGCTGTATAATCAAGGCTATACTGAACCACTGAGAAAAGCCAAGAATTCATTCTTTGAGGTATAAAAGTGAACAGAGGTCTAAACCTTCATTTGTCTCAATAAATGGTACTGCAAATGCAAATTTAGAACTTGGTGAGTCTATCAGGAGGAGACATTTTCAGTACTTGTAGTAGTTTATTTATGGAGGGCATGTTAATGTTGTGCCTAATTACTGCTCTATGTTTGTGTTTAGTAGGAAATAGTGGGTTTATCTCCTTTTTAAAGTCTTAAATGCTGGTTTTGTATCATTAACTTTTAATGAAAATTAATAGGTTTTTGAAATGTCTGGTTTGCTTTTTTTTTTTTACACTGTGTGGGGATTTTTTCTAGTTAAAGATATTCACAACTGCCTGGCATTCTGAAAGGTCTCAATGATGATCAAGGTCTGTTGGTGAGGTCCAGTGAAGAGGGCAGTCCTTTTTGCTGGAAAGCTGTAGATCTGTTCACATTGGCAGGACTGATTTTCTTTCACATTTTATTCCATACACCCTATAACTGACCTGCCCTTTTAACTCAGCTGTGCAGGATACAGGTGTTATTATTATTATGCTAGTATTTTTGCCATCAGTCATATTTCATCTTGCATCATATATTCTTACGTGTGTTAGTGAGAATATCTCTTTCCTTCCATGGATGGGGAAAATCTGGAGCTTGTGAGTTTATAAGAAAATAGAAATGGCTGTCCAGGATCAGACCAAAGGACCATATAGTTGTTGTGCCATGTCCTGAGCATGATTATAAAACTCTTCTTTCCCTGGGGCGGGGCATTAGGCTGAAGCTTACCTGGGGAAGAACTGAGCACAGAATATATTTTTGGGAAAACTTGAGTCTGATTAATTTCTGTCCTCTGTCAACTGGAGCTTTTAGTTTATGGATGTTAGAGGATTCTGGTTTTTGCAAAGTTTTTCAGAAAAAAATGCAAAGATGTATTTTTTTTTTGACAAATCATATATATAGACTAGACTAGAATAGAACAATCATGTGCATTAGGAAGAATTATACAGTGCATTAGGAAGAAAGTAAGAGAGGCATAAGCAGATGCCAAAAGAGTAAGAAGCACAGACATACAAGAGTTTCCATCTACTCTGTTCACAGACTCCACCTGGTTTCAGCTCTTGGACTGCATTTGCTTGGTGGGGTTTCTGTGTGTTTAAACTTTCAGATTTCTCTTCCAGTAACTTGTTCAGTCTCTCTTGAGCTTCTGTAAACTTTTAGCATCTGCAACATCTTCTGACTATCCAGTACTTGTTCATCCTCCTCCTTTTGCTAGTTTTGAACGTGGCTGCTAGTACCACTTCATTTCACTTATTAGTAGCTGTTAAGTATTTTTGCATTCCTCTTTCAAAATATTTCATAAATTATTTTGGCCTTCACCTATTGTAAAAACTAATACTCTAGAGATGAAGTCCTCCATTTATAGGTTCTAGTTTAGAAAATTATTGATGAAAATAGGATTTATGCATGTAAATAAAGATCAGTATATGCATTAGGACTTTCTTGAAGTGGGAATTTTAAAGGTCCTAATTATTTTTTTACCTTGCACTGATGATACAGGCCTGCAGTTAAGTGCTGACCATTTAATATTTTCTTTCAGCTTGGTTTGGAAAAGACGTGGCAAATGAATATGTCCTGTGTGGTGGAATGTCCTGTGAACTGTCAGCTCTCTGACTGGTCCACTTGGTCTGAGTGCTCTCAAACATGTGGCCTTACAGGTCAGTAAATATCTCTGGCATAGTTTAAAGACTAAGTTCTCTTTTATTTTTCTTTAATAAATGTAATAGCACCTCTCTTTGCAGAACTAAAAAAATGTAGCTAGATAGGGAGAGTTACAGGGATGTAAATCAGCCTTATTCATGGAAATAATATGCTTGAGTGAGACTGTGCTTGCTGAAAATAATGGGCGTTTTGTCCAAATATTTCCTGATTCTAGGAAAAAAAGTGAGATATGATGGATGATATATTGAGACAAAAGTAAACATTGATTTGAATATTTATTTTTCAGCTGGTGGGGAGAGGAAGAGGAGGGAAGGATTTTCTCCTAAGTTTCATTATTAGTGGTGAGATTAGACAACTAAATTTGTCTAAACTGGTGTTTTTCAGTAAGTTATAGCCATGTAATAAATCCAATGACCACAAATCTAAACTGCTTTTGTGCACCCATGCAAATATCCATCTAGCTGAGGAAGAATTTTGTGTGTAAGAAATCTGCTCTTTGGAGTTTTTTCTCCAGTACTTTTCAAGAAAATCTTTTTTTCTCCTGTAACATCTCAGTTGGAGCAGCTGTGAACTGAAGAGTGATGAGGCTCCATTTGGCAAACGTCTTTCTAGCTGTCTGCAGTGAGCACAGCTGTCTGGGAGATTGATATTGTTCTGCTTGTGCATGGTGGCTTGTGTAGCTTGCTCTCAGCAAAGGATTCGTGTCATTATCATTAGAGTACTCACTTCCAAATGTGTGAGATTGAAAAGTGGAATTAAAGATTAATTCGTTTGGCTGGCTAAAATCAGGTATTATATAGGTAAATCTGTGTAATGCCTTAGTTTGTTATAAGCGTCACAATACCAATTTAAAAAAACACATCTTTTTTCAGAGTCAGCTCTTATGTTTATCTATAAATATATTAAAATACCACAGCTGTGTTGATTTTGTGGAAACATTTGTGAGGTGACAACTCTAGACCAGCCATCTGACTGTTCCTTCTGACACAAAAGGAAATTTTTGGTTATATCACATGAACCCTCTGTAATGAAGCATAATGGTCTAATGTCCACTGCAAGGTGAAAGGAGAAAAAATTGCCAAAAGGATGAAAACGTCTTCCTCTTTCAGTTTATATAAGTACTCAAAAGAGAACCTGTGTCTCAGTGAAACTGGGTAGCATATCACTCATGGTTGAAGAGCAGATAATTGTTGGATAAGCCTATTGTATTTTAATTTTCTTTGAGCCTGAGTGAAGAATCCTCCGTCTCCTGCAAAATCTGCATGTGATGTTTTCCACACAGACAGTGACAGAAAGTTGCAAGTTCTTGTTTGCAGGAATCAGGCAATTATAGGACACATTTCTGTGTTAACTTAGGGAAGAACAAAACATGCTGGCCTCTTCTAGCAGCAAGCTCCAGATGAGGAGCAGGAGTCTCCACTGAGATGCCACAAACACATTGTCTTGTTCATAAAGGATATTTTTCTTCAGGCTTCTGAACTAGGAAATTACTGCTTTTGTTTGCTGTTACAGGAGCCATCCCAATCAGACATCCTCCTGCACTTCTCACACTACAAACAAATGACAGAATATAAAGTGTCTGACTTGGAAAATATGAATCCACGCAACAGACAAGAGCCAACAGATCTGCTTTACAATCCAGTTTGTCAAGTCTGGAAAAAAAGTCTTTATTCAAATACAATGCATTTCAGCAAAATAGAACCATCTTGAGGAATAAATCAGTCTAACCTCTTCGTTGTTAGTTATATTGATGGTTTTTGTTGCAGGAAAAATGATCAGAAGAAGGACCATAAATCAGCCGTTTCAGGGTGATGGGAGGCCTTGTCCTTCTCAGATGGAGCAATTCAAACCCTGTCCAGTAAAACCTTGTTATCGATGGCAATATGGCCAGTGGTCTGCATGCAAAGTAGAGGTAAAAGCCTTATGGGCCTTTGAAGTTATGGAATGTGTGGATCCAGGCATATTTGTGATATGCCCAGATACTTCCTTCTCAACACTGTAAACAAGTCGCTTCCACCTCTCTTATGCAAAAACTAAAGTTTGATTTTTTTCCTTAGATTTCATATTTATCAGTGGATACAACAGTGTCCTACAGATATTCAGAGTATAAATGTAAACTTTGATACCTGAGCAGCATCTTTGCTAATAATTCAGAACCTTCTGTTGTAAAAGAATATCCGCAGAAATATATTCACATATTAGAAGATATCTTCGCTTGACATACTGCTCTGATTGCGATTCAAAGGCATAATTAGCTCCATAATTTAAGGAACAAGTAACAGTGACCAGACATTTTGGGTTGGGTTTTTTTTTTTCTTTCAGAAGTAATGAACCATGTCTTCTCTTTTTTGTCCTCTTTTTCTCCTTATTGGAATGAATAAGTAGTTAAGCAAAAATAATAGGAGATAATGTAACTCAGATCTAGTCTTTTGGCACTTTCTTCTGTCCAGTATCTATCAATATATGTTCTCCTTCCATAGGATGCTCAGTGTGGAGAGGGAACACGAGTGAGGAACATTTCCTGTGTGGTTTATGATGGATCCACTGAAGATGTTGGCAAAGTAGTAGATGAGGAATTCTGTGGAGAAATAGAGCCTATTATAGATGGTGATAAGAAGATAGTACTTGAGGAAACCTGCACTTTCCCTTGTCCAGGTAACAAAGCTGTTCAAATAAATGTTGTGTTTCAAGATTGGTTGGGTGTCATTACAGCTATTATTGCCTAGCATTAGCCACAGGCAATTAAATCTTTTTCACCTGCTTTACTGATTGGTTTCATCCATCAAATGACCAACAGAGTTACTTTCTAGGAGTGGCTTCATGACAATAAATCAGTTAGAAAAAATACTAGGTTTTAAATTTATAAATTTATAAAATACATGGTCTCTGTCACAGATTGTATCTAAGATGTTTCAAATATTCAAAGAAAGAGAAGTCTTTTTTCACAAAATCTATTGAAATAAAACCTGTGTTTAAGTCTATGAGAAAGGGTGTTGGTTTACAGCTAAATATTAGTATTTAGTGCATAGATTACCTAATAACTTTATTAATACTTTTACCAGTGGATAAAAACTTGATGCCTTTTATGGGTGTCTAAGGAAGATATTCTAAGGCATTTTATTTTTTTCTTTAAAGGTTCTATGCCAAGTGAAATTAAAGTTTTGATCTCTGAGAAAACATGAATGCCTCTTAACTTGTAGTTGTTTAACTCTGGATATGACATGCACTGTCATTGCCTTTGTGAACTGAATCTAAAGGAGCTGTTTAGCATTATCATGTCCATGATGCTCCTACAGAGAAGGATTAAGAGCATATAAGAGCTGTTTAATTTCCAGTAAAAACCCTCCAGTTCATTCCAAACACTTACTTGTAGGATTTAACATATATTGCTGTTGTTCAGTAGCCATTAAGGATGAATCTTCAGAAGAGGTGATAAACTCTTTCAGTTCTAATGTAGCTGTCATTTCTTACCAGTACTCTATTTTTGTTCTCTTGAAAGGCTACTCTTTCCCAGAATTTTTTTCCCAGTTCATTTCAGATTGGACTGAAGGCAAAGTTGCCTCAATTAATAGAAATTAATAAAAATTGAGAGATTTCCATCACTGCTTTGTGCATAGCATTCCAATTGCGTCGTTTTCACATATTTTTACTTCTGAAATAGAAACTGGAAGAAAACAAAGACTGTAGTTGTGTTTTCATACTAGTGAATTTTATAAAAAAATTATAGCTGCTTACTTATTGCTTTAAAAATTTTGCTGAACAGGGACCTGTTCTTCAACAATCTCACATTTAGCCAGCAAGAATAACTGCCCTGTGGGGATGTGCTAATGATACGCTCCAGCTAATGTTTCCAAAAATCACTACTTGTTTTCCTATTATGTATACGTCAGTTCGTCAATTATTCATTTCTTTGCATGCTTTCCTAAGGTTGGCAAATAAAATTCCTTCATTAATCAGGCATCCGGTCAACACAGTACTGATTATATCTGTCATCAGTATAATGCAAGGTATCATGAATTTTTAATGGCTTTCTCACTGAAATAATAAGAACTAAGAGGTTTATTTATGAGTTTGTGCATAGTCTACTCCCATTTTCAACTGCAGTTTTAACAAAATGGTTTCTTTGTGTTGTGCCTCAGATCTTCCTTAAATGTTCTTTAGCTGATTGTGCTAATTAGTGTCATTAGTATAATTTTTTTTTCAGTTTTACACTATAGAATTCTACAGATCTATTATCATAACATGAAATACTGAAAGCAGACATTTTAATCATGTTTTCATTTCCCTTTCTTGCAAAGAATGTTCCATCAGTTGCTTCTATGTCTGTTTAGAGAAAATCTGCATGGGGATAAAAAATAATTAATCTTTTTAATACTAGACAATGTTTTCTAAGATCAAAGATGAATTGAAAAAAGAGATGTAAATTTAGCATAAGACATACAATGCACAATATCTTAAAATGTACAAAAACCCAACACTGGGTGGAACATTGCAAAGAGATTTGTGAGGGTGATCTCATGGGAATGCTACAAGAAACTAAAACTGCTTTAGAATATATAGGCCCTTTTATAATCTTTTTATAATATTTTCTATGACACAGACATTGAGATAGTATCAATATGTTATCCTCTCTACACTATGAGTCAAGTTTAAAAAGAGGAATGAAAGGAACTAAAAAGAAGGAAAATTAATAAACTGTATTTGGACTTTTTTTAAGACATGCAGCACAAAAAACTCTTCACATACAGTGGTCATTCATCTTATAAAATTGTTCTTTGACAGGGGATTGTTACTTGAGAGAGTGGTCAGAATGGAGTCTTTGCCAGCTAACCTGTGTTAATGGTGAGGATCTTGGTTTTGGAGGAATACAAGTCCGATCTAGAGCAGTGATCGTTCAGGACTTAGAGAATCAACATCTCTGTCCAGAACAGGCTTTGGAAACAAGACCATGCAATGGTAAGCACCAAAACGTATGTTAGGCTGGTTCCTGTAAGAAAAAAATACAGAACAACCACTATTTTGTTTTCTTTCTGTTCATGGCATCAGTTTTAGGCAAATGCAAATTTGATAGACAGAAATGTACTTAAATTGTTGTTTTCCAAGTATCAACTGTAAACAGAAAAACTTTCAAGTGGTAACTGTCATATGCCTACCCCTTTAGAATTATCCTTTTTTAATAATGACATTTCTTTTTATATGGGACAAACAATTTCCTTATCTGCTTAGTAACATTAATAAAAAGAAATCTTTGAGTTCATTGATTCATAACCAGATTTAGATTTCTCTCTGCCCTTGAATTGTTACTTGCATGACAATGTCATTAAAATGCCTCAGCCATGCTGACCATTGGTAGTAGACAAATTATTTAAGAAAAGTAGTTTCCTGTACAGACATTTCTTGCCCATTCAGAGGCCAGAGCAGACAAAAAGGAATTTTATATTTATAATAAAAAGCTAAGGTGCAGAAAGACTTAATGATTCATCCCAGACCATACAAGATGTGCACAGAAGAGCTGGGACATGAAGCCAGATGCAGCCCTGGCCACTTCCCCAAGCACTGGAGCACTGGCTGAAGTGTTACCAGGAAAGGAACCTGATCTCTAAATGAATATTTCACAGCAGATGGGCCACAACCATTATGATGTTACCGGAAATATTTCTTTTACCCGTTAAATACATTAGGCTTGCTCATAATCCTGGTTAGTGTCTAGGATACATCTGGTCTGTTCTCTGTGTGTCCAGTAAGTGCAGGTGACCCTGGAAGCTCCACATGGGCAGTGCAGTGCTGGATGAAGGAGAAAGGACTTACTTAACTGTACAAGTCATTAATCATAATGAGTGTGGCCACAAAATGAGTATGGTCTGCTGATGAGTGCATCTGCTGCATGTGGCAGTCTAAAACCTTGTCATTAAATTTTGAAATGCAAATGTTCTCTGTGCAGATGGCCAGTGCTATGAGTACAAGTGGATGGCAAGCCCATGGAAGGGATCTTCTCGGACTGTGTGGTGCCAAAGGTCAGACGGTTTAAATGTCACAGGTAACTACTCTTCTTATATACACAAAAAAAGCCTGGAAAACGGGTGGATTATGTGTTTTCCCAACACAATGAAAAAAAAAAAAAAAAGAATCTGCTAAAAACACTTCCTGGGGTATGAATCAATATCATCAATTTTTGCGTGTTAAAGATATGGCTTCTTTTCTAGAATTCTGCAGCCTGTAATGCTAAAAGTAAATATAAATATTATCTTCTATAGTGAATCTGAAATGTTTTACTTTGTGTATGTTTGGGTTTTTTTACCATAGGCATCTTTACACTTCTCAATGTAAGTTTTTAAATTTCAAGCCTTATAACAAATTAAACTTTTATGTATTATAGGTCATTTCAGTGCCTATACAAGGGCAGAGAAAGTTGCAGAGCTTGATAATATCATTCATGTATGATACATCTCCTTAAAATTACAAAATGTAAAATTTTACTAAATGCGCTAATATAAGTTTATTTCTTTACTTTAACACCATAAATCTGTATCAGGATACATCGTGGACTTCTATGGGATGTAGTGATTTTTTGTGCAAGCCAAGCACAAAAAACCATGAATTAAGAGCAACTGAGATCTCAGAAGAAAATCTTCATATGAATCTATTTATATGGATTTATATATTGGCAATAGGGATTCATTTTAACTAAGAGTTATGCATTTATTTAAATAATTTTTGTATCAGACCAAGTGGTAGTAAAAGAATCCCAGAGACTGTAAACAAATCCTCAATGCCAGCTGCTGTCAGGTCAGTCACAGGAGGGGAGCTGTTATTTATGTATTGCCACCACAATACTTCTTGATGATGGAGTCCACCACTACTGTCTGTTGTAACAGTAGAAATAAAATACTTGTATTATTTTTACAAGATGTTGAAATAATAGCTCTAAGTCTCTTGCAAATCTCATCTGGTGATGTTGGACTATTAAAACACATATTGTTCACAAGAAATGCTACAGGGCATTATTTATGCACCTTGATTTCTTCCTGCTTAGCTGAGATATGTCTATGGTAAGTAAAACTCAAAGTAAGAATTCTTACTGAGATTAATATAGCATATTATCTATGAAAGGTCCTATAGGATTTGAAGTAAATAGCATCTTGGAGATTATGGCTCTGAGATGTTAAATTCAGAATGTATTCATAAATCACAGTCAATCACATGAAAATAGTAGTTTCTTCTGATGTGACTGAATACAGCCGTGTGATAAATTCTAAGAAAGACAAATGTATGACTATGTGTTATTGGCAGATTTTTAATAATGGGGACTCCAAGGCAGACAAACTTCAAACTATATTGTATCTCTTTTCTTTCAAAGTTTGTTTGTATGTGGCTTAAAGCTGTGGTAACTTTCTGATTTGAAAGGAAGACTAATGGAATATTCCAGAACATGCAATCACCAGCATCCATGCAGCACAAAACTGTATTTTTCATATATTTCTGTTAAACGCAAAACTCTAGTTTTCATGGGTTTTATGATAGTTTTCAAACACAGCACTTAAATATAATATTCTATTCTATTAATACATAATGCAGAGGGAATTTCTCTACATTAAATATACAGTAGTGAACCAGATTTTAATTTACATTTGTACACTTTCTAAAAGTGTTTTGTGTAAACTACAGTATTTACGAGCTCCTAGATGTGATAGACCCACACACATGATTGATTTAAATTGAGATTACCTATTTTGATTCAGAAGCAACTCATATCTCTGATTGCTGTGTCTTGTCTGCCTTATTCCTCCACATTTGGCTCTAACATAGTGTATTTGAATTCAGACATAATTAAATAATTATTGTGAGTTCTGTTGGCATTTTAAGGTCTTTTTCTGTTTACTTACTTGCATAATATCATTGTGCTGAATAGTTCTCTTTTACTTGAAGGTGTTATTTCCCATGGGCGATGAGGCAACTCTTTCCTTCTGCTTCCTTGGATGACTGATATTTTATTGCATAGATTCCCACAGGCATGTGATTTGTATGCCAGGATGTATGATTTTCTTTTCTGGGGGTGGGGAAAACTTCCGGCAACCAGCAGGGTTTTCTTTGTTGTTCACCAGCCATCCTGTTAACACTTGGATCTATGTAACCACAACTAACTGCATCTGCTATGGTTGTGACCAACCTCAGCTATCAGGATTTCATCATCATATCACACCAGTATAAAAATGGTATTAATTTGGGAGATGCATGATAAGTTGTCTTGCAGCAGTTTAAATTTTAAACAATGTGATGCATATACCTCTTCTATAAGCTAAAAGGAAACACAGGTAAATTCAAACTGATTCTGAATGTATGTTTTAAGTCATTCTGGCTGAAATGATAGTGAAAGCCTGATTGTGTGTATTGGTCCATAACAATATATATATAACACTATATATAAAGCTGTAGAAATGAAAACTCTGTCTGTATAAAAAGAGAAAAGACTGAAACCCACAATATTATCAGAATTGTAACATTCAGTACATGCTTTACTGATAAATCTGCTTTTGTTTCATAAAATCTCAGACTAACATGAAGCCTTGGTTCATAAAGGCACGTGTAAAAGTGACCCAGTAGCAACAGAAAACAGATATCCTTTCATAAACAGGATGAGTAACTTGTTTTCAGTTCAACAGGAAAAGATATAAATAAAAAGGATTCTTTTTTTTCTATTGTGGCCACAGTTTTAATATGTAAATCATAAGGAGGGCACTAGAGAACCAAATCTGTTTCCTTGCATACAACAAAGCATTTAATTTGGTTTTTTGGGCGATCCACCAAAGGAACAAAGGGGAAAACAAGAGGCTCCATTGCCAAATATTAGTTCTCTAAAATGCACATGAAATTAAATACACTTGCTGTATCCTTACTCTACATATAAGAAAATACTTGATTCCAATTATCCTTCACCTTGGAATAAGAGTCCTTATATTCAAATTAGCAACAAGATTGTCATCCATGCTAGACTGCAGCAAGTAATGACATCAGTAATTTAATCAGTGGTGAGGTATTACCATGTGAAAATATGATTTTCTGTCCTACAGGGGGCTGTTTAGTGATGCGCCAACCAGATGCTGACAGGTCATGTAACCCACCGTGCAGCCAGCCCCACGCTTACTGCAGTGAGGTATGTGCTACTGCATTGGAGCATAGAGCACCCCCATGAGGCCTTCCCACACATCTCCTCATTACAAAGATTATGCCGACAGAAAGTATTTTCAGAGATTTTACTAGTCACGAGTTTGTTAAAATCCACCTCGCACAATTTTCTTCCTTTCAATTAAATGTTAAATAGTCTCTGTTGATACAGTATGAACTTGCATAAAAATATATAGAGGTACTCCCCAGGCTAGCTCTCATCAAAAATCTTCTCTTCCAGTCATTCATTTTGTTATGCTTTATAGCTCAGAGAAAACCTTGTTTTTCTGCCACACGGTGTAAAACACTTGTTCCCTACAGACTAGAACGTGCAGTTGTGAAGATGGATACACTGAAGTGATGTCCTCTGATGGCACACTCGAGCAGTGCACTCTCATCCCAGTGGTGGTGATCCCCACCATGGAGGACAAAAAGGGAGATGTGAAAACCAGTCGAGCTGTGAACCCTACCCAGCCCTCCAGTAACCAGTCAGGACGAGGAAGGACCTGGTTTCTACAGCCTTTTGGGCCAGGTGAAGTCATGCAATGAGCAGTTCCTAGTGCTAAGTACTGCTGCAGGGTCTGGCATTTATATTTTTGTATTCCTAGGAAGACAAGAAAAACCCTTCACTGTTCATTTAAGAAGGCAGACAGGTACTCTCACTGAAAACAATGAGACGTAAGCAAACCCCTAGCCCTCTCACTACTTCATCAATATATTTAGTGAAATCTTAAATTGCAGATTTCCTTTTAGCCATTCTACCTGTTAAAATTCACAGAAGCTATTTGAAATGTGACTTTAGAAGGGAGTTTGCTGCAAAAGTGCAAGCCAGCCTATTAAATTATGGTGTCTCAACCAATAATTCTGTTGACAGAGGAAGGAAAAGGTAGCACTGAAGACTGCAAAGAGTAAAGGCTCCTTAAAATTTGCAGCCATAGCATAAAGTGTAGGGAAATAATTGCTGTAGGTATGCTAATGCTTTTCTGACTTATCCATATTTAAACTAATTCATGTTAGTCAAATGCTAACCACATTATTGATATTTAGCATATGCATGCTCTATGTCTCTACAAGCAGTATTTGCTTTTATGATGGACCATGTTCTTTAGAGCTGAGCAAAGACTTATGTGCAAGAGTGGCATAAAATATAAATAAATGAGAGTTATTTAATAAAAAATACTTAATAAAGTCCATCATGTAGTCAGACATTAGTAAGTATTTCCTAGTGCTATTAAATATTTTAAAAAATTAAACTTTAATTAACAAAATACTTCCACATAAAGAGATATGTTGCTTGTCCAAAATATTATTCATATGGAAGAGAGCAATTGGTTATCATCTTAAGTGTCTCTTAAGTCACATAGGGCTAAATATACTAATACACTTGTGTATTAGGGTGGTCATTTATTTCTAAAGGGGTTTTGGATGTTTTTAATTGCAGAATTGGAAGCACTATCTTTACATGCATAATCCATAAGATGTTTCAAGTTGAGATTCATAAAAATATTTCTAATAAGCAGATTAAATAATGTTTGGGTTAGAAATTAGAAATATTTATGTTAGATCCCATTAGTCCTACTGTTATTTACTATTATTTGTACTTTGATATTATTTTTGATACCTACAGTAAAATGGTTTTTACTCCAAGTACTTTAATCAACAATAAAAAATAGAAAATTAAACTTTTCTGGTCCTCTTTTAAAAAACAGCATCTTACCAAATATGTCATCATTTGCTCATTCTAGCTAACTCCTCCTGAAAATGCCAGAGGGTGTGTTGTAGCAGCCAGAGTGATAACAATAAGCAAATATCAGACAGCCACCTTCAACGGTTTAGGAATATGGATTCTCATGTGAGCTCAGGGAGGGTTTTGGAGCAAGGTACAGTTAAGAAAATTCATTAAAACTCACCAATTTTAAGTAATTCAAGTTAGGAAGGAGACATAGTTCAGATAATCCCAAACACAGTCAATAGAACTAATACTTTATGCAATGAAGTTATGAGCAAGTGTGAGAGAAAGTGAACATTTTCCAATTCAGATGAGATCTAGGCTTGATTGTTTTATTTCAGGATTGGAAAGGTTGGGTTTACTTCTGACATGATTATTCCTTTCCTCATAGTTTCTGAGTCTAGAGCTAAAATAGTTCTTTCATTTTCTTTCACAAATTACATAGCAGTTCCGGAAAGGAAGGTATTAAAACTATCCTCTACAGTTGTCTAGGCTGACGTATTATCACAAACAGATGAATCTGAGGTGCCAACTCGCTTCCACACTTAGAAATAATCTGTCCAGAGGGAATTCAGAAAGCTGAGTTAGATGTCAGTTGTTGCATAATAGGAATGACCTCATTATCAGAGTTCCTTGCTTTGACAGAAACAAATAAATCTGTATACAAGGTATTGCCAGCCTTTTTTTCAAGATGTTACTATTTTAAAAGAAGCCAACCTGTAAAAAACCTAAGCTTCTTACATTTACCAATGGAAATAAGACAGGGAGAGAGGAAACTAACCTATTTAGCAGTCCTAAAGTCTGAATTCCTCTCATTGGTATTATCAGATCATAGGACATGTCAGGTCAAATCTACTGTTCCATTAATTTTTAATGGATCAGTTATTTTGGTTATGTCAGTTATTATCAGTTATAATGTTTCATTAGGTTGATTAAGGTAAAAAAGGTAAAATGTTTTGAATCTGATTAGCCTTGAACAACTTGTCCACATGACTGCAAGACTTTGCATTGCTACAGACCAGAAATCCTGAGCTCAACTGCACAGCAATGGAGAGCACTACTGTGTAACCAAGCAATCTTGGTCTAACTTCTATTATTACTGTGGAAATAGAAACTCCATTGATTATGTCTTTTGGTTCTACAGAGCTAACAAGAAGCACTAAGTGTTTGGTCAGAAGAGTTTTAGCTGTATTTGCTTACATTGAAAATACACAGAACTTCATGAAATAAAACTTGTACCACTTGTAAATGAAATAATTCAGTTTTATAATGATGATTTTTTTTTTTATTGTCAAGAAGATGCAACAAGGCTAACTAACCCCCTGGAAAACAATGCTTACAAAAAGCCATTTAGAAATTTGAAAAATGAGTTGGATTAGAGCTGTGAGTCAAAAAGTATGCACTCACTTTTAGTTGTGGCATGATCATTTGTGGGACAGCAACACCCCACAGACAAAGCCACATGATTTTTCTTGGTAGGCCTGGGTCCATCTGAGGCAAGGAGAGTGGTATGTATGCCTGAGCCTGCAGGGACATCATGCCCAAAATACAGACTGCACAGGCTGCACATAAATACAATCCTTATTAACTACAGGCAGTTGTTTTACTTATGAGCATGGGTTGTCTTTTTTTTGTATATTTTTATTCTGTGAGGAGAGGTTATTTGTAACAACAAAACTTGCATTTGGTAGGGAAAGGAATTTAAAAATTATACTACTTTATGCAGTAGTAAAAGTTGTGTATGTGCAATTAAGGTATGGGTGAGGTATAGCATGCTAAGAATATTTAAAAACATAAAATTAAATAGGAACAAGAATAAAAATAACAGGCAGATTGATTTACCAAAGCTAGAATAGGAAGTGATGGTGAATGAGTCCCAGGCTGGTGTACTGCCCTTTGGTGATACTGAGGGATTGCTCACTACCAGAGAGCCCCAGAGCTGTTTCTGCATATCTCACCTGCTGCCTCTGCCCCAGATCTCAGCTCCATTTGAATTATCCTGCCTTCAACTGAAAAGCAGAGCACAGAGAAATCATTGCTCAGTTATTTAAGAATATTTACTCTCTAATTGCTAGTGAAGACATTTATTTTGGATTATTAAAATATTTCTATGCTATATCAGAACTAATAATTCAACAAGACTAACTCAAACACTACTGACTAACATTCATTCCTTTTAGATGGGAGGCTGAAGACCTGGGTTTATGGTGTAGCTGCTGGTGCATTTGTTTTACTCATCTTTATTGTTTCTATGATCTATCTAGCCTGGTGAGTTCTTTAATTATTCATAAAAAACAGTCCCCTCACAGACTGTAATGCAAATGTTTACATCTGCTGCTACAGAAACTGCAGGCACTTCTGTGAACTACAGTGTTTAATTTCCCATGTCCGTTTGTCCAAACTCAGGTTAGCAGATTATGGTTGTACTCTAGATGATGGAGCAGCACATGCTCTTCTGAGGTTAGAAGAACTTACAAATATGGGGTAGCTTAATGTACAGTTCATTTTTGCTCAGTTGATCTCGGTTGTTATATACAGTGTCCAGAATAATTTTATTGTGTCTGTATCAAAAAATGGTCACAGAAATAGCAAGAAGGAAATTTAGTAACCAGGCAAGTCATATTTTATATTTGACAAGATATAGAGATACACAACCAGAAAAAATCTGAAAACTTTCTCATCTTTTTAAGACATGAAATAACTTTTTTTTTTTAACAAGTCACCTTTGAGAATGTGCTCCCTTAAGTTTTCTAGGTGTTGTTTGGAATTTCTGATCCAGATGACTGTACAGGTGAAAGGTGAGGGAAGTGTGGTCATATACATCAGACTCTTGGCTGTACTGCATTGATCTGGGGGGCTTCTGGGTGTGTTTGCCATTCAGTAAACTCTGCCCAAAACCTCACTTCTGTCTATGTAACATAAAAATTCATTTGGGGTTTTTTTTGTTTGGTTTTTTGTTTATATGTTTTTCTTGGTTGGTTTTTGGTTTTTTTGTTTGTTTTGGGGATTTTGTTTGTTTGGTTAGTTTATTTGGTCGACTGATTAGTTTTGGTTTTGGTTTTTTGTGGGGTTTTTTTGTTTTGTTTTGGGGTGTTTTTGATTGATTGGTTGGTTGGTTTTCTGGGCAGGGAGGTTGAGGAAAAGGAAATCCATTAGCAACTGCACTTCAGATTATTTGGACTGGAATCTGTGACTACTGCAAGTCACTGAAACAAAAGGTTTTGTATAAAAGGTTTTGTATAAAAGATTCAGATTTGAGCAGCCTAAGTGACATAGGTGAGATAAGATTTTGGACAAGACTGAGGATGCACAGGCCTGATTTAAAGAAATGCTTATGTTACAGTCTAAAAGAAGACAAGTACTAAAGCATGGAGGAGCATTCATTTTCCTTTGGCCTGGTTTTTTAAAACTATATCAAATGGATTGGAAATACCACTGGATTAAAATCTAATTCAGGGCTAGACAAGGAATGTTATGGCAAACTACCATACCTCTGCTATTAATGACTGGTTTGATTATAACATCTAGAATTAATTGTAGTCATTCCAGCAAGTATAATGAGATAAAACCAATCAAAAGATGAATCTTTCCTGTGGAAACCCTTGATGTGTCAAGAGCAGTTTAGAATTTGAGGCACATAATTTAAAAAAACCTGATTGCAGCTTTGATACATGACCAAATATTGCATGGTAGGCTCTGAATTCTTCTGAAAAGTGAGTGATGTTGCAAGAGTACCTGCCAAGGATTTCACCAGGTCACATCAGCACCATAACAGCTTGTTTCTGAACAACTGAGCTTTGAATTAGATATTGCTTTGGGTGAATAAAGAGATAATTAGTGATCCCAGTGAAGGTTTTAGGCTTACAGCTTTTATAAACAAACAACTGAATGCATTATCAACATGCTCATCTTTCATTTAAGACTGAAATACATTTCTGTATGTTATTAGCTACTTATCCTATTTACAAATTATCTTATTGTTTCAGCAAAAAGCCAAAGAAGCCCCAGAGAAGGCAGAACAACCGACTGAAACCTTTAACCTTGGCTTATGATGGAGATGCAGACATGTAAAACACAACTTCTCATGGTGACAAATGGAATCTTAACTATAAGAATGAAATCAGAAGGTGTCCAAAGCCACAGGGATTTTCTATGGAGTGGATTAAGTGTTTTTCTTTTTTGTAACTGCACCACAGATAAAGGATGGATTTCATAATGCCTACCAATACTCAAGGTATTATTGCTTTACTTTAGACCATCAGCACTGAGAAATCGGGCAGAATCATGTCAATGGACACTGCAGTTGGAGATCTGTGGTGTTTCCTCAGTCTTAGAACTGAGCACCACTTCTGCCTCCAGAATGACATAATACTAACACTTGGAAGCCCCTGCATCTTTAACCAAGTATAATCAGTACGCATGAAGAGTTTGTACCAAGCTGTCTATGACTCTTTATATTCAACCATAACATATATACTCAGTTGAACCATATGTATTATTCTATCAGGTTATATACATGATGAAGAGCATTCTAGTGCTTAGTACAATATTAACTTTTACTGGGATTAACCCACTGAGCAAGTTCAACAGTTTGCCATTTGATGATAACTTGTGTTAACCTGCGTTTCAGAGGGCAATGACTCACTTGCAAAATTCTGTCCTGTTACCACTCCAAAGTGTAAAGGCCTCATGTGTACATCCAGAAAGGAGGCATTCTCAGATTCACTATTTTCTAGTGGTTGCTGTCTGGAAAAAAAATATCTCCTGTAAATGTTACAATACGTTTCTACTTTCTCTAACTCAAACTGTTGCCTGCATCTTTTTTGCTACATGTAAGGCAAATTTTTGCACTATATTAGTGCAGCATGGTATGCACTTAACTAGTATTGCCATAGAAACTGCCTCTTTTCAGAAAGGATAATGATGTATCTTGTGCAAGGAGTGTCAAGTAGACAGATCTTGAATCCTGAAGAGAGTAGTGTTCAGTTTGGACTGTGACGGGATGGAATCGGCTACGATGTGTACTGTACACACCGTTCCTCATCGCAGCAGCCATTTGTACTCTACACCATGGCAGTAATACAAGTGTCTAGTTTCTTGCCCCATCTACCTATACTGGTATAGATTGTCCTGCTGGTTTCTAATTGTACTTTGAAGGCTGTTTATGACTAGATTTTTTATATTTGTTAACTTTGTTAGAAAAAAGAAGAAAAGAAAAAGAAAAGTGGTTGCCCTGTTATCCTGAGTGATACACTTCTTGTCTAAAAAGGTGTTCTGGTTGTCCAACTAAAATAAAATGTTTTTGCTTTTCTTTCCTTCTGCTAATGAGAACTTTTTCACTGTTACTGGCAGTGCAATACTCAGAGATGTTTTGTCTTTTCTAATTAGGTTAATTCAATACACTCTTTTAATTATTCAGGTAAACTCCTGAGTGTACTGGCAAGTAAACCATATGATCAATAGTTCTGCCATTTTAATACTCATGACTTTTTTAAAAACTCTGGCAGTATGAAAACTCACTGTTAACCTGTTCCATGCTTATGGCTTTTCAGTGTTAGGCTTCCAACATGAAGCTCATTGACTCGCCACTCATGTGACATGCCTGTTACGGATGTGATCCATGACCTGAGAAGGGTTATTCTCCTCAAATGGTTTCTATATGCAGCCTGAACATACAAGTGACTGTGCCACTACTAAGCAATACAAAACTTTAGCAGACAACCTCTCAAAAATAATTGTTATATAAAGTACAATATTAGGTTCTCAGGTCTTTTTTATAACCTAAACCACTTCTGCCTACTCATCACTCTATTTACTCAAGAAGCACCAGTTTTTGCACACTGAATGAAACTAGCTTTGCAAACTTTGGCCCAGATCCACTGAAATCAATGACAAGACTCTCATGGACATCAATGGGTAATATCAGGTCTTAAAAATATACACCTTTGTTCTATGTAGAGTAGTTCTTGAAACCAATGAGCGTTTTGTGGATGTTCAAGAGAGATTATGTTTCTACTTTAACTTAGCTGACATTACCAGTATGGTGTTACTGCATCAAGAAAACTACCTTCCTCCCACTGTGTGAGTATTTCCCAAATGGGAATGATGAGCAGAGGAGCAATGGTAACAATCTTTGGTGCAGGTTTAATTTCTCATTTTATACCTTGACCCAGCTGCAGCTGATGAAGTTTCATGGCCCCCTGCCACAGCAGTGGTTCATTGATATATGTATTTCAGGACTGGAGTCTTCAGTCTTACATTGTTTTGTAAAGATCCATTGCAAAAATACAAATCTTGATAATTTTAATTTTCAGCATTCTTGAGTAGAAAACAAGAAAAACCTGGCTGTGGTTCCTCTTTTGTCAGACATACAAAAAAATCCATGGAAAAATTATAAACTGTTAAAGAATGATAACCACATGTGGAGACAGATTTTAATCATTATAAGTCTGATTCTATGTCGTCAAATAGTTTTGGATCAAGAAGGCATTGAGGGAACAGGATTTCTTTCATTGGCAGTGAGTAATCTGTATTTATGACACTGACTGGTCTTAGCAGGAGCTGTTGGCAAGTTCTTGCCTTGAAGAATTTTATGTCCTAAATCTAAGCATTTAATAACTTAAAGGTATGACAAGATAAAGGTATGACATCTCCTTTTTCTTACCATATTAAATGGACAAACAAAAAGATAGGAGGGCTTTTTAAGTATGTTTGGCCTTTGCAATCCATGCAAGTATTTTAGTATGTGTTACATTTTATATCTGATCAGTGAATATCTGGTGCACATCTGCATCATTCTAGTGCTGCGTTTAAAATCTACAGTGCGTTTCTTTTATTATTTTTTCTATGAACAAAGTGCATAGAAATTTGAAGCCAGAATGGCTTCCCTCATTATCAAGAACAAAATACTAGGCTGTAAGGAGGGCTGAAATTTTATGTAAATCTAAAAGTTGCAAAGGTGATTAAGCCCTCTAGCATTGAAACTGAAATAAATATGTGAATTATCAGTATAGAATGAAAAGCAATTTGCTTTAAAAATCAGAGTGCTTCTACAAATCCAGTGCCTAAAGCAGCCACTACTGTAGATTATTAGTTTGTGAAAGTAATGTTTCCAGTGATCAAATAAACCATTCAGAAAATAGCAAAGTAGATATTTTCCTGTTGACGTGGTGGTTTATATTTTCCTTTTTAAATTGTAGCTTCTAGCTTACTGTGTCTGCTTTGAGTCCTGGAGCAGTTCCTTTTTGAAGCTTTGATGCAACTGCACAAGCTTGTTTATATTTGGTATAAAGCATCAATTTTAAAACCCCCTTCCTCCTGCCAAACTGTAATAAAATTGTTTTTCCAATCTTACAATTTGAAGAGACCAATTTAAAAACTCTATGTGTAAATCACTGTAAAATATACCTTGAATTAAATGGAAATCTGTCTTTTCACCTTTATGTAAATTGTTAAGAGTTAAGAGTTTATTTTGCCTAACTTAATTTACTTGAATATTTATTTTGTAGAATGAGGAGGCAGCTGTCTGAGGAATGTTTACCTTTTTTTTTTGTTAATGTTAATTTGTAAATTGTGTAATGCATTTTTATTTTTTAAATTATGTATATTTCTTTTTTAATGCACAAAATGTTTACGTACAATGACTACTGCAAATTTGTGTATATTGTCACTAAGCTTTATTCAGTTAATACAGATGATGTGAAAATGTAACAAGTCTTACATTTTCATCTGGGTTATTTTTACTTAACTGATGTATTGCTGATAATAAATATAAACACAAAATCATTTAATGTCTTTTTTTAATACATGTAGTATACTATGCTGGGATAGAGTAACAATAAAAGCCAGATCCCTAAAATACAGCCACCTTTTAAACAGTCTCTTTTTTTTTCTGAAAAGTGTTAGCAAACACATTCTTTAAAAATTAGTCTTTCTCTTTAAAAAGAAAAATACATTCTGATTCTATTGTAACAGTGAAGTCTGTTGCTACAGTCCTAGTTGACTTGGAAATTTACAAAAAATATTTAGTTGATTGACAAATATCCAATAAATTAAATAAATCAGTGGTATTTAAAGTTTTCTTCCTTGCCGTTTTGATGTCAGAAAAAACAACCCTTCTGTGAAGAATAAGGTGTCAATCAGGATCTCACTAAAAGATACCTATTCACTTCAAGTGAAGCTGAATCTGTCACTATGCCTACACATGAAGAAAAAGAAAAGAAGTCACTTCGCATTTTTTCATAATTGCTTATATTTTATCTCTTCAAATTTTTTCATGTCCAGTTCTGCTGTGTAATTTACACACCAGATCATGGGGGGTTTGTCCTGTTTCAGTGGTTTTTACCTCCCCAGTAACCTTTCCAGATTAACCCCTAGAAGATTTAAACACAATTTTGTAAGCACACAACTGATTTTCGAGGCATTTCAGGATGTTCACAAGTAACTCTTACCTACATAATCTCCTGCTGGAATCCACAGTAAAATCACAGGAGCATTGGTCTTGAATTCCTACCTACAATTTAATAGAGGGATACAGGAAATTTTAGATCATTTTAATGTGTTTAATTCAATATAGGCAGAATTTTATAACCAGTTAAAATCATCTGAGAGAAGAAAATTTAAATTTTCATTTAAACTCTGCAGACAAGAATTAGCTGTGGTATACTAATGAGGATTACAGAATCTTCACATTCAGTCAAGAAAATGTGGTAGGACTTTGGCAACTGTTTGAAAGACTTTTAGATTAATGGGAATGGTAGTCCTTATTTAAAATAAAAATCCCAAAACATTACACGAGAATATGATTTTCTAATACAAGTATAATGAAAGGATATGAAGTGAAAGGTAAACCAAGAGACTTAGATAAGCTTTGTAAATATTAGATACTGCTTAATCCTGCTTGTCCTAGTCTGGTTAGGTGACAGCTCTGCTGAAAGGGGATGGGTGGACAGCATGCTGACCACAGCTCAGCTGCAGACTGTGGCAGTGAGGGAGGCAGTTGCACACAGGCTTCATGGACAAGAGCTGGGAGGAGGTCATTAGTCCCCCTCCCAGCCTTCTTAAGGCTCTGCTGGGAGTCCCAGGACTGATTTGGACCCCATTTAGGCAGGGGAAAAAGTCCTTCAATTTGTTACTATGGTGAAGGTAAAACTTAGCCATGGGATCATAATCATAATCCATGATCATAATTCTTGTTGTTTTCCATTTTCAAAGAAATCTCATTTTGAACAGTTTGAGGTTGAACATTTTTAATTATCGTTATGGGTTTATGTATCTAAAAATCTTCATTTTTTCAGAGAAAATAAGATTTGGTATTTGTCCATTTATAGATGAGGGGTTAGAGATTCCCACATATTCAATATTTTTCAATATTTTGTGGATTTTATTCAGAACCTAGACCTTAAATTTGTTAGAATTATATTCTGAAATTGAAATTATAAAATTAATGAGGTTTTATTCTATTTTCAAAAATAACCTTCAAACTGTCATGTAGTTCTTTAAAATGGCAGAAAATTGGTTCTCAATCAGTTTAGTTCAGCTTACAGATAAAAAAATGTTTAGTCACAATTTCAGTGTTTCATTTGAAAGCAAATATAATTTTTTCCTTCTCTGAATAATTATTAAACCCTCTTTCTTACTTATACATGTCAAAATGTGATTTAATTCTCAGCGTCTTAACTCTTCCCAGTGCTGCTCATTAAGATATCTATATGGAAATAGCAATATGATTTGAGCCCATGACCAGAATTTAGTTAACAGTTCTGTGACTGGACATTCACTCTGTTGGTGGTCCAGTACTGACAGATTATTTTTAATGCACTGCCTAATGAAGTCCTACAGAAACCTCTCCCAAGCTGAACCCAAGCTAATTTACACAACTTGTGTCATGTAAAAACGATGAAATTGTCATATAAAATAAAGGATTAGATATTGTGTCTTGCTTTCATACTCTAACCCAATTCCCTTAACAGCTTTCTTCCTGTGCCCCCATTGTGTCTTGGTGCTTGACACAAATGCCAGACTTCAGCCTTATGTGGAACTTTTCTGATTTGCACTGAGTGCTATCACAGCCTTGATTCTCTTTTGATGTGTCTTCTCACTCTTCAGAGTGCAGTGAGACAACAATAGTTGCCAGCTGACAACTTACAAGAATGTGAAGACACGTTGTCAAAAGCAAAACTATGCATATTGAAAATGTGAATTTTGAGGCAGAAGTAGTTTTTTCCTCTCTTCCTGCAACTAAAGGTGCAAATATGTATTTAGAAACCTTGAAGATACCTAATTTTACGTATTTTAATCATGCCATTCTATTGCTGTTACTTTACATTTTTCTCTACTGTTCCCTCTTTATACTCATTTTATGTAAATTTTAATTGTAAAATCATAGTAAGGGCTCTCTCATCTGTGTATACAATCATAGCAGAAGGGAGAAGTCTCTCTTTGAAATCCTGGCTGTGATATGATGATAAACAATTATTAACATAAGCCCAAATCCTCAGTATCTATTATTTTTCAAAGAATTCTGGAGTGAAAACTTGGTGAACTAACTTGGAAATATTCTCGGGCTGTAAAGTCCCTAAAGAGTAAATCACCCCAGGAGTCAATCAAAATCCCTATTCCATGAGCAGCTCCATGGCAGGAGGTTATTCACATTTCCTGTTTTGGAATGTTATTTTAAACACACACAGATGTTCTGATTTTGTTTACTTTATCTCTAAGCTATACCAACAACTTAAAGTCATGGGTAGTACAGATGACCTCGAGGTGTGTTTACAAAAGTCTCTAAGAGGTGTGTAGCATCATCCATGTGTTAACAGAGCTGTGTTCAGGTAGGTATTCTGTATGCAAGGTCAAGAGGGACATCTCTATCCCTGTATTTTTCAATTTTGGGTCTCATTTTCAGTTTTAATATTTCCCAAAATGAAATTGCATAATTTAATTTGATTTGTACTGAGAGAATAGACATTAAAACACCCCATGTACTCAGGAATTTTACTTTTCAGCCACAGATCTGCTCCTTCTCACCCTGAGGGCCGAACCAATGTAACCTCCAATTTGGTTATTAGACCCCAAAACATAAACTAGCAGTTATTAATAAAGTCCCTGTGACCTACTAGTGAAGAACCAATGTCCCATACAGAATCTGACTCCCAAGATAGTCTGACAAACTGGTAGGAAATAAAGTTCCACTGACCCAGTCTTAGCTGTTTTTATAAAAATTATGTTGGTATATTCCTCACTGCTTTGTTTCTTCAGTCTTCAGAGTGAGGAATCCTGTAGCTCCATTTTGTCAGAGGAAATTGGTGATACCAGGATTCACTCAGCCAAGGAAAGAAAAAAATAATTAGCTGGCAGTGTTGTGACTGCCTGATGTTGGATTTAATGAACTGCAGCAAAAGCTTTCTGCAACATTAGAACAGCAGCTGGAGCTAAATCCTACATTTCTATCTTAAATGGCCTCCACTTACTAGTTGATGAGCAAAACATTAGTAGCAGTCATTTGTTCTGTTTTACATAAACATAAAAGGAAGCTTTGCAGCACAAGTGAGAAGTTAATCATCAATCTCAAGCTGTCTCTCCAATCCCATTCCAGAACTACAGTGCTGAAGAAGCCAGGGCAGAAGTCTAATGGCCTCGAGACTGCAAATGGGCTCCTTCAGAAAGGCAAACCATTATTTACATTAAAAATTGCCACAGTCCAACTCTGTAACTGCATTCTCTTTGAGATCAGGTGGGACTGCAGATGACAAGGCTTTCATCTGCCACCTTAGATCAATGAAATGGTAGCACAGTATGTTTCTCCACAATTTTTCATGGGTCTCATCAAAATGCCATGCCATGACATATTAAAAATTCTTTATGTTTGACAAATTCTTATAAGCTGTGAAGCTGTCTGCTATTATTTACGGATTTATGTACCAATAATAACAATATAGAGATTATAAGAAAACAATATAAGTGATAATAACACTAAATTTAGTGATAAATAAAGTGATTTACATTGTTTAAAGCTTTTTATGTTCTATTTAAGCAGTTGTCAATTAGCATGCAAAACATCCTAGGCAGCCTCTGCTTAACTGTATTGGATTATGCATATAACAAGAAATCACATATGCAACAAGATTGGGAGGGTTGTTGGTTTACTGAGGTTTTTTTGTAGCAGGGTCACAGGACAATTTTAAAAAAGTACATTAAATTGCTTTTAAAGAGGGAAAAATACTATTTTAAAGAATTCTCCAAATCACTGTATTTAAATTGCTTTTCAAAAAAACCTCCCAGGTTTTCCTCTTACCATACAATTCCTAAGGACGAGGAAGTTTGTTTTCGTCTCAGTTTCTCTGTGGAGAATTTGCACAACCAATTGCCTGTACATGTCTTCAAATTCTTAAAGCCTTTTTCTTTTTTGGTTTGTTTGTTGTTTTTTATTTTGTTTGGTTTGGTTTCATTTGGGAGTTTTCGTTTTGGTTTGTAAGTGGGTATTTTTTTGTTGTTTTGGGGGTGTTTTTCAGGTGTGGGAGGGTGAAGAATCTTTCCCTTTGTTCTTTTTGTCAATATTGTATATATTTGACTGTCAGACACATGTATCTATATCCATGTGTTTTTGTTCTATCATGTTCTGGAAGTCTTTAACCCAGGTGAACTGGCTGCTAAGAACATCCACAGAGGAGAACAAGTCAGAATAGCAGGAAGGGTACCAAATGTCTACATTTAATTTGTTTTTCTTTGTACAGTAGGACCATAGTTTTATAAAGATAGCAGTAAGAGGCAGCTGTTCTGTGCAGAATAGTGTTTAAGACTCTAACAAGATGATTGCAGACCTGCAGCTGGACAGAACTGGTTTTAGAGATAACAAAGAATACATAATATAATATATCCAATATACATAAAAGACACCATATTTAGTAAATTGGGTGTAATATGGAGCTACAGACCAATGCAGACAGAGTGAAGGTGTAACAGAGTTTTGGCAGACACATAAAAATGGCCCCAAATTGATCCTAGAGTGAGGGTTACCACAAGCATCATATTCCTCCCACTGAAGGACTCCAGAGGCTGGCAGTTCACCAACACCCCACCTTTGCCACAAGTATGAAACCTCACCAATGTCAGCACCCAGGGGAGCAGTGGAGACATCAGCCTAACACTGGGAAGTAGGCACTAGGAGGCAAATGTATAAACATTTTAACTGCATTAACTTCCTTTTTTGAACAATTAGATCTGGACTAGTAATGGTTAGAATGCTTCACTTTCAGTTGTGCTTACAATATTTTAGCTTTACTTATATAAAAGGTGTGCTTCTTCTATGCCCATGAGGAACATTTGGAATGTAACAACTCTGTAGCAGAAGAGAGAATTCTGGGGCAGATGGATGAGAAAAAAGGATAGATGACTTTTTGAGTTATATGAATATAGATACACTAATCTTCTCTTGGTACATCAAGTTTTAAAAAAGAAACAGGAAACGTTGAAAGCTAGATACATTCTGGCTTCAAATCATTAGAAAAATGTGTAGAAATGGAAGAAAAGGTTGTCATTACCTTAGAGGCACATCTTGCTATTTTTAATGAAGAAATTCAAGGTAGTTTAATGTAGAACTGAAGCAAAAATCCTAAATTTACTAAAACTGCACTATGTGCAAAGCAATGTGATTAAAGAAAAGAATAAACAATTATAATTTTTATAGGAAATATGTAAGTATTTATGAGCATGAATAAGACTTTTATCTGCATCATAATGGCAGAAGTTGTGTCACAAGGGTGACCGGTTGCACTAATTTTGTCCACCTGATATACCGATGAGCTAGAAAACAATTCAATGTGGACAGAGAACTTGCTAATGTTAAAAAAAATACTGACTGAGCAGACATGGTAAAGAAGCCTGTGGGCTAGTTATGGAAAGTTATTAAAATTATGAGTAACTGGAACAAAAAAGTGCCTCAAGTGAACTAAAGAGTAGCTAGAATTAACTGCAAAACACTGCAAGATAGCAGTGGGGGAACAAAGAAAAGCAAGGGAAAATATGTCATAAAGTAATGAGCCACAGCAAAATCTGATATGATCAAAGACATGACAAAGCATGTGCTGTGAGGCTTCTGTCCCTCAAGAACAGAGTAGAGTTATTTCAAAATAACTCACATTTGTGATAGTTAATAGACAAATAGTGCCTTTAACTACAGCTCAGCAAATGACCTGTGAAGACAGGGACAGAATAAGCAAAGAATTGCTTAGCAGTAGTACAACATCTTACAAAACAACTTACTGGCAAAAGATATTAATGAGTGGAAAAATTGAAATTAATCTTTAAAGAATAATAAAAAATGCAAAGTTTTCACAGCACCCTGGCAGGCTTTTTTTTGCATTTACACTCTCAAGCCAAGAAATAATTGTGTCAGGACTCCCTAGGCTAGCAGTTGTCCACCAGCCACTATATCTGGCAGACTTAGCTGGCTTTAACTTTTATAATGGGGACCAATTTGTTCTGGAACTTGTGCCATCTCTTAGCATCTACTGCCCTTCTGGTTCCAGGGTGGTAGGTTAGAAGCAGATCTGGGGTACGGTCTACAGCTGTTACCATTGCCAGAAATCATAAAAGATAAGAAGCAGGGGAGCTGGTTAGTCTTCATTTTCCTCAGAGAGTGATTGTTCCCTGAGCAAGGATCACAGCACATAGGGAAGCACCTGAAACATGCCAGCAACCTGAAGAGAGAGGAACAAGACTCTTATGAAAGGAGGATTTGAAGGAATTTAAATGTTGTCATGAGGGGAAAAAAAAACAGTCTAGAATTCCAGCACATTCAGATATTCAGTGTTTCTTCTGAATAAGGCAAGAAAAGCATGTAACTCAAGTGCATGTCGACAAAAACATACTTTGATGTATGGCCTTGAAGAAGTATCAGGGCAAATTTCAGCTCCAATATTTATGATTCTTACAATTAATTAATTCTTACTTCAGGCAGTAGAGAAAAGAAAGCAGTAGAAGTCCCATCTGGCAAAGCATTCAAAATAAACTGCCTACAGCAGTGGAACATTTGCAGAGACCAACAATCCTGCTGGCCAGGGAGGGCACCCAGCTCCCTTCCATTAGGGAGTGCTGTGCTGCTGAAATGCCAGGAGGTCTAGGGTGACACCTTTACAAATTTTACCATTGTGACAAGTTGTTTTGCTTGCTTACACTTTCATTGATCTTTCTGCAATTTAATATTGTTTTAAAGCTTTGGCTTACATTGGATACCACATAGTTTCTTTCTAAATAAAAAAAAAAAAACCCCACCCTGACAGTCCTTTGGTGAAAAGCCTTACTTTTTCAGTTGTCAGACCTTATCTTCATCTATAAGCATGATGCAAATTTTCTGTAGACTTTGGTGATGTAGTTGCACCTGGATGTCTTCTTTGGCAAAAAAAAAAAATATCTATTTCATAATATTCCAATAGAGAACAATCAGAGTCATGTTTCTGTTTCTTCTCCACAGAAAATCACTATAGTGCTGCAAGATGAATAGCTCAACTACCAGATTTGGTTTTACCCCCCCATATCACCTATAACCAGAGCCTGCACGGCTTCCCAAAACCCTCTTTAACACTCAGGATTCTCATGTACTGGACTCCCAGGCAAAGTACCTTGAGGTAAAATAATGTCTGTAGCCGTAAGACAGGTCCAATCTCATTTGATTCCCAAAAAATCTCCTGTGGTCTGGTGAGAACAGGGCCAAGGCACATGACTTGAGCACCGAGTTCTGTATATGTGTACAGTGATAGGAGGCATAACTGTGTGAACCTATGGAAAATAAACCATAGACACACAGTGGAAAATTTTATAAGCAATCATGTCATTAGGAAAGGGCAAAACAATTAGGGAAAACTTACTTGCACAGCAGAGGGCCAGAGCAGCAATACAACTCTTCTGGAAGCACGTAACAGCACATGATTCCAAGGATAAAAAAAAAGTCAGCCTCACTGAACTGGACATAAAAAGAACTCACTGGTCAGCCTGACTCACCAAACTAGATGAGACATTTAGATAAACACATAAACTTTACAAAACTTCCTAGCACTAAACTCCTTAATTATTGCAATTTCTTCTGTGTCATAAATAAAAGCTGGGGAAAAAATATCTGGTTACGTGGCAAAACAACAGAAATTATGAAAGCAATGACAGGTCGTGAGGACCTTAAATGACTCAGGAGATCAATTAATAGACAATATGTGAAATGGAGCAACACAAAATAAACTTTTTCACAGTATCTGCTTTGATCTTACCGCTTGCACTAAAAACAGCAGTTCCAGTGAGTACTGTGCTATGAAGAGGAGAGAGCTGAAACAGCATTGAGATTGTGCAGCAGCAGCAAGAACAGCCAGCCAAGCACAGAGAGAGCTCCCACATTTGCATGTTTTTCTTGTCCAACACTAACAACTGTTCAAGAAACAATAAATAAAAAACAGGAAGAAATGAGGTTATTCACAGAACATGGGCAAAGAAACATGGTGTGAAAACCCGCAACCGTCTCCCCCAGAGACAATACCAGTCAATTTCAGATTCATTCTGTTGTGATTGCAACAGATTCCACACAGTCCATACTGTGAGTATCTTTGTTCCTGCTCTACTTTTACAGAAAAGTAAATGTACAACACAAGTTCACACAACACCTTGTAAGTGAAGTGGCCATGGCCTGAATTCCAAGGATGGCTCACCCTGCAACATCTGGGAATTTCCCTGGTAATGCATAGATGGAGCCACCACAAGGCCTCTCTGGGCACTGAGGGATGCCCAGGGTTGTGGTGGGGTTCAAGGAGAAGCAAAGGAGAAGTGCAGCTCTGCCAATGCCAGATGTGCCATGCTGGTTGTTCTCAGCCCTGGAGAAGACACCAGTCCATGGGCTATCATTACTGCAGATGTATCCACAAGGGCTCCAGAGGATACTGTTAATGACTTAACTACTCAGGGAAGTGCACCTGTGCTTCCAGGTGGCACTGTGATACTTGAGATCCTGCAAAATAGAGAGAGTCCTTTAATATTTTCTTTGAATTCATATATACGTTCTATAGAACTGTTTGACTTTTTGAAAATAGCATATTTATACTTCTATGTGCTTTTTCAAGTACATATTGTATGGCATTGCTCAGTTTCCTTTTAACCAGCTCAGTAAAACCAGGTGCCCCCATCTTTTTCACTGCTGTGAAGGTAATAACACCAGTTATTAAAATCCCATTCTGTGGACTCCCAATGTTCTTGCCTTAGAAAAAGAACAAAGACTCAACAGTTTCAAACATTTTTCCCTTTTCCATTGTAGCCCCCTGTAGTCTGAGGTAAAAGCAATTTAATAAAGCCTCCTTCTGATGTTTACACCTTTAAAAAGAAGAAAGGAGAAACTTCAGAAAAGTTTACCAGAACACTAAAACAAATTGAGGGCATGTTTTTTCTGTCACTTCTGTGATGTCCTCTAAACACTTTCACATGTCATGAGACCAATTAGCCAAATGGAGACCTATCAGTGAAAAAGCTGAGCCAGAATGACTTCATTATTTAGCAGGAATAGCACCTTTTCAAACAATACCATCTAACTTTAATTTCCTTGAATCAAAGAGGGACTTCAAATATGTTAGATTATCAGCAAAGAACCGCAACTGATGAAAAAAAAGTGATGGACCAAGAAAAAAAGATTAATCAAACAGAGGTGCAAATGAAAGCAATGAATCTTTAGCAGATTTTTTAGTATAAACATTAGACTGTGCATGTCAAACCACGAATGACGAAAAATTTCACAACATTTTTGAAGTGATAATTATCACAAACTTTAGACTCCTGAAAAATTTACTGATAGTTTAAAACTGATCTGCTTGTATATGTATGAAGTTATGTGTATGTATGTGTGTGTGTGTGTGTGTTAAGACAAGTGTGTGTGTGTTAACTGGAACTACCAGTGTGTTACAATGCCCTGGTACAAGACCAGGGAGGAAGAACAAAGTGTTGCATCAGAAATATTTCTACAAATATAAGATGGTTTTAGTTTGTGAATGTCCAGCATCCATCACTAGGGGCCTAGCTCTGGAAACCATGCCAATAATACCATGAATAAATGACAAATGGATATGGGACCAAGTGCACACAGGGTATCTGAGCAAGGTACCAGTGAGCCAAGACATGCTTCCAAGCCCAAGATATAAGACAGTTTTTGAATACATAAGGCCTGAACTTGGATATGTGGATGGCAGTACATTTTCAAAGGCTTCCCCTTTGAGGTCCTGACTGTAGCAGCCACATTTTCACTCTTGCAGAAAAACAGAAAGCATACAACATTTAGGAGCCCCCAGGAGGTACCTAGGTGTCCAGTGCTCTGCCTTGCATTTTTGAGGGGCTGAAAAATGTAGCTACACCCTCTGGATAAGTATTTGTTGAAGCAAGAGAAAACAATTATTAATTTTTAAGTTTAATATTATCCATTAAGAGCTCTGTTTGTGTTTATAATAATTTTTCTCTTATCTTAAAAATCAAGTAACATCTCTGTCAGAAATGAAAACACAATCACTAACAAGAAAAGTAACATCTCTTTTTATTATCAATGCTAAGCTCATTTCAACTCAGACAGAAACCTCCCAAGAACTAATGTGGACACATTCAAACACATGTACCAAGTTAAAGTGAAGAAGTTAATTAAAGTTAAGGTGTCCTGAGAAGGTGAATTTTCTAAATGTAGGCCAGTTAAACCTGCCCTTTACCAGAGGTTAGAGGTTAGGAAAGTTAATGGTGGGCCTGCAACAGAGAACAATATACAGAAAAATCATTTTGATACCTTGTTTATAAAACCAAATACTGCCCTATTTTTACATTTGCAGTATACAATTATTAACACTATTACCAGAGGTTTTGTTACTCTTTCTTCATGCCAGTGCTCCTACAACAACACAACAGCTACTTCCAATTCATTCCTCAGTAACAGATGGGTATGAGAGCTCCTGCACTGAACACATGAATAATGAACAAGGCACATTTTTTGGATGAGAACTACACAACTGAAGTGTCTCTCCTGTCCCCTGCTTCTTTCTGTGTTGATGTTATTCCTACTTTATTATTGTCCTTTCAAAGATTTTCTTTGGAGAGAACACTGGAATTAAAGTACTTTTCTAGTTCTGACTGACTGCAAAACTGCTGTCAAGCAACCAGTGTCACCAATCTCCCTCACAAACTACAGTAAACAGCTTCTAAGATAAACTTTGCTGAGCTGGTTATGTCAGCAACACTGATGCTGAAATGTGCCCTGGACTTAAATAGGAGGAGAGGAGAGTATTTGGCAATAGGTAATAAAACAGAGACAAAGCTCATGAGATTCTACCCAGTGAGAGCTTATATGTTTTGAGAATGAAAAAAGATAGAAAATGAGAATGGAAATGAACACACGGGTGATATCAGTATTTCATATGTGGTTATTGGAGGGCCTCATTGCCTAAAAAATATTGAGTCTTTTATTGTGCAAACACCTTGGCTGCCTCTGAAAAATCTTATCTCTGTATCCATCACAGTCTCAAGGCAAAGAATATTTTGCATGTGATAAAATGATATATTAATTGTTTTCTTGGTAAAGGACCCATCTAGTCTAACCCACTCTTACCACCTAGACACAAATACCCAAGTTCTTACAACCTTTTGGCATTCATGAGCTTCAGCATCAATGGCAAGCTGTGTGTCTGGCAGGAGCAGGATGGTGCCTTTGCTGGAGCCCTGGGGAACTCTTCACTTCCTGACACAGGAACTCTCTCTGCTGCCGTAACATGACAACCCTACAGTGGTAACTGTGGTAGACAAGATGCAGAGATAAAAATAAAATAAAATAAAATAAAATAAAATAAAATAAAACAAAATAAAGTCATTGGATAGCAAGGAAGGATGAGATATCAGCTAGCTCTTTCCCTGTGAGAACACTGCCTTTTGGAAAATCAAAGAGAACGCAACATTCGGCAAATCATGTAAGTTTTAAAATATTGTGAGGTTTTTTCCGGATGCACCGGTGCCCCCCAGAAACACATCTCCAACCGTGCCACCTCTGTCCCTGCACCAGTCAGGAGCGGCCACCAGGCGGCGCTGCGGGCCGGCGGCTCCCGCTCCTTCAGCCCCGCCCGTGAAACGCGCGGATCGACATTCCTGCCGAAATTCCTGCCGAAAAGCTCCTGCCGAAAAATTCCTGCCGAAAAGCTTCTGCCGAAAAGTTCCTGCCGAAAAATTCCTCGCGCTGTCACTTCTTGGAGATGCACGTTCTGAAAATCCTCCCAAGATGCTGTCTGCGTAGCAGATGCGGAAATCAAATCAGGGCAATGTGGAGATTTAGAGACAAGGATTACTGCACTGGGAAGGTCCCATCGGAGACCAAAATTTCCTTTTTCTTTCCTGCTCTCACTTGCATCTCTTTGTGTACAGCATTGCACTATCCGCTACAGTACATCTGGCACATCCCTGCTCTGCCAAGGTTTTCCCTGGCTTCAGCTGTCACCGCTGCCACTGCCCCAGCCCTTTGTGATGCTTTTTGCTGGATTTAGCACCCCTAGAAACATGGACATGGAAATCTGCAGGACATAGATTTCCCACCTGGTATCAGATATAGTTATAAATTCAGGGCTGAGCAGAGGGGGCTAATGACCTCCTCCAAGCTTATTCATGCAGCCCTGTTGTCTCTCTCACCGCCAGCACCTGCAGCTGAACCGTGACACATGGTAAAAGTCTAATGAACACAACAACAATTTTGGGGAAAGGCTTCAGTGCTGTGACTAAGCTTTAAAAAGCAGATGAAAGTAAAGTGATAAGATAGAAGGAAACAATACCTTGCCATTTTCTGATAAGATGATTCAAAGCACAGTTCATGCTGCTGATGAAGAGCAGGTACAATCACATGCACCAATGAGCAGTTTCTGTAAAGAAATGGAAGAAAGGAATAAGGACCAAAAGTTTTTAGGTTTTTCAAACACATTGGGGAAATGGAATCTTAAATGCAAAAGTGAATCCTAGGTTAAAAGACTAATCCTATGAAGGGAGTAGCATTCTTACAGAAATTAAAATCTGCGGAGTGATTTCATCTCTCTTATTCCCTGCAGAATCTCAGCAAAGTGGACAAACTGTACAGGAGAGAAGCTTAGACACGATAATCTGCTACACATATAATAGTTAGGCTTTTCAAAACAAGTGTCTTAGTTTCCTTTAAATATCACATCCGTCTTTTGGGTGTTAGGAATGATATAAGTGAAATATAATCACTCCATTATACACTGATTTTGACACTTTGCCTCCTTTGGATGGATTTTCAATGGAGTTTTATCAGAAATTCAGGGTGCCAGTGCCATCCTCCACTTTATATCACATCTCTATCTCCTTAGACCTCAGGTGTGTCAACACAGTTCTGATGGGTTAAAAGTCTCTAGCCCAATTTGTATGACATGAGGCAATTCTCTATTTCTTGCCTAAAAAGCTAATGGTGTAACTCCTGTGTATAGAAGTCAGCATTTTTTCCACCCCCAAGTAGTCAGCAGAGAATAAATGCAGTAGCTTTTCTTTATTCCTATCCCTTTCAGGGCAAAATTAATGGTCACCACTTGCTAAACTAGTTATATATTTATAACTATAAATATATAACTATTTATAACTATAATTATATAAAGGTTATATAAACTAGTTATATATACACCTTTGCTTGATTATTTCACAGGTGAAAAGAATTTAAAGATAATTGGAAAAAGATACAAGACAAAAAAAGAAATATATCCTTAAAAATACTGCAGAGAGATTACAGAGGTGCTAAGATGACTCGCAGGCCTGGAAATGAGTCCTGGTGGACAACACAGTGACCATGACTCAGCTGCAGACCCTGACAGAGAAGCCAGCTGCACACAGGGTTGCATTAGGAACAGCTTGATGGAGGTTATTAGTCCACTCTTCTCAGCCCTGAATTTATATCTCTACAGGCTGCTCAGAATCAGAGCTTAAAGTAGTAAACAAGAATGACCCCTGATTCTTTATTAGTAATAAATCAACATATTCTTCTATTCTATTGCAATCTACATGGACTAAACCGGAATATAATCATGATTGTCAATGTTATTTGCTGTCTACATTAGGTAATTATCATATTATCTTTATCAGTCATAAAGAGCTCAGCTTTCAAAGATTTCATTAAAACAAATAAGCAAATATTGTAGTTTTAAATATCTTGTAAGGCTCTTGAGAATAATTTTAATACTGCTCTTTGCATCCTTAAATATACTTCCAGAAAATGCAGGGGATGTAATAGTCATGTCAATATTGCTGCTAGTAAAGCTGATTATAGCCATTATTAAGCTGTGATACTTATTTATGTAGCATGAATACTGACACTTCTATATCTGAGCCTTCTCTGGATGAATGTGTTTCTAGAAAAGGCAAGAGAGATCCTTTCCACATCATGTGTACACCCAGTACTTTACCCTTACCTCCCTACCAGCCTCCTAATATACACTGCTTAATTTTTTTTTTTCTTTTAAAAGTCCTTGAAAATAAGCCGGACAGGGCTGAAAAGTCATCTAAAAAGGAATGAGCAGTCATTTTGGTAAAAACTCGTAGCTTCTCTGCACTGTTAAACCACCTGGAGCTCCAAGGACAAAGAAGCTGTTCTGATGGTCAGCTTGTCAGCCCCTATCCATCCTGTGAACAAATAGCACATTGGAAAACTATTCCTTTGGCACTGGCTTAGCCGCTCTCTAAAGAGGAGACATAATAGAATATCATAAAAACACCCTCTCCCAATCTCTCCTGAAATATTGTACACTCAAAATCTACTTGCTTTTCCCTCATGACTCTCACTCTATTTCACAGGACTCACAAAAGCATACCGATTATGACTTGATTCTTTGTACTCCCTCTTTTCACCAGATAATACCCTGTCTACAAGCAAGAGAATACAAAGCTTGGGTACACAGAGAAGCTGGTATGCAGGGAGCCAGAGGCTGCATTTATAGTGCATTAGCCATTGCCCCATGGAAAGCCCAGTTTGCACTAAAGACACCTCGAGGACCTCACTTACTCCCCTTTGAAAACAGGCTGTGCTCCTCCAAGGGTTAGAGCAGACCAAAGGTCTAAATCCTTCCTCAACTTACTGGACAGGACTAATGCAGAAAGAGTAAATTCAATCTTCTTGAAGTTACCTGTGTGATTTTAATGATGGTGATGCTCTAACATAACTTGTCTTCAAAAATTGTTGCTTACAGGGATAAATAATTGCACTAAGGAGATTTTTTTTCCTCAGAGGTGGCAACAAGTATTTATATGAGGGAATGAAGTGTTTCTTTGTATGTAGTTGAGCATTTTGCTGTGTGTGTGTTATATCAGAGAACTCAACCAGACTTTGCAGAAACAAATCAAATATCAGATTTACAGTAGGAATTCTCAAGGGGGAAGTTTAGCCTGTGTATTGCTTAAAGATTCTACTGGATAAAATATACTGCAGAATATGTAAGAATGTAGGGCATGTTCAGGCAAAAATACAGCTTGTTCTTCTTTTTCTTCTTCTTCTTCTTCTCCTCCTTCTTCTTCTTCTCCTTTTTTACCTTCTCCTTCTTCTCCTTCTTCTTCTCCTTCTTATTATTACTATCATATGTTTTCTGGGTAATAAAAGGTAATAAAATTGCTCTGCCTCTCTATCCTACAATAATAAATAAAATTTTTGACCACATCTGACAGAGGGGCTACAGCCTCAAATGCTTCTTTCTTGTAATGAAAACGGATGTCAAGGTAGAGAGATGCTCTTGATGACAGAGCATCTGACAGAGCCATATAAACTCAAATATGTATATATTCACACATATTCCTTTGAAAGCAAAAATACCACCCTGAAGACATCCTCAGGAAATCAGGCACCCAAAGTTCTGCTTGTGGAGCTCTTTTTTTCCCAGGGTCTCAGTGAGGATGGCTCTGTGACTGTACTGCCTCCATTCTTTGGCTGGATGGTGAAATACCTTGGAACATTATTCTAAATTCCACTCATCACACAGTTTCATAATACATGAGAAAAGATTTGAGATCCATGATTTGGACAACACCCCCCCCC
>VZTZ01023878.1:712914-911345 GCA_013400955.1 Drymodes brunneopygia
CCCCCCCCCCAAACATCAATCAGACAGATATCCAAGTTTTCATTCCCTTTTTCAAAGCACTTATTTTCTATTAGGCTAATTGAAAGAGTGAACCAGAGAAAACTACAGGTGCATTTCAGCATCACCTAAAGAATACAAGAGTCAGTTTTCCAGTATTAACAAACGTATAATTATTTACAAAGCAGCACAAATCTAATTCCAAATGCTTCTCAAAAAGCTATATCAACAATGGGTGCTGACCATCAAAATGGTAAAAGAAAAACATTACATTAATAGTCAAAATTGGTATTTGTATTTTTAAAAAGCTGCTACATCATATGCACTAAATGTCTCTTAGCAATATTCAATTGACCAAACTAAAAGTCAGAAAGCAAGGAGGCCTTTATGTAATGCTTGTAACTACCACAGAAGTTCCACAGGAGGGCAGCATATACTTGAATTTGAAAACGAAATGGCCTAGAACTGCTCTTTTCCCATCGTTTCCCCTCTTCCATTATTATTATTCCACTGCAAAAAGATAATGAATGCAAACACGCCCAGGCTGTTGGTACCACAACAGTCTCTGAATGTCAGGGAAATGCCATCTCACACCAAGCTGAAGAAGCAGAAGGTGGTCACATGAAACATGATAATTATTAAGAAATTATATATTAAAAATTATAAAATATGGTTCACCATGAAGCTTCCTAAGGACATATTCCCATATAGTAAAGGGATATCCTTTTGTTAACGGATCACAGACATATCATGGAACACTTAAATCCATCTTTAGGGATATGAATCTGAAAATATTTTGAGGTGGTAAGATTCATTATTGTTTCAAGAGCATTGGAAAAAATAAGCATGAGTAGAAAAAAAAGATTTTTACTTTAAATTCATGGAAAAAGCCTTTTTTCCATTTTAGTATGCTTGGAGTTTTACACTTGTAGCAGACAAAAGCACAAGTATTTCTATAGTCTTGTGTTCTTAAAGAAAGAAGGATTTTTAACCTCTTGGACATCAAATTTTTTTTCCTGAAAATCCCAGAAAAAACCCCACACTTTTGTAAAGCTGCATGCTTTCCACACTTCCATAAACTTTGTAATTCAGGTAAGAACATTGCTGGTCTCTACAAAAACAATCCTAACCTCTCCAATACCAAAGTAGAACTGCAGAAATTCAGCTGTCACTCTGCAAAAAGAGAGAACAGAATTTTCCATGATAAAGCAGAAATACTTGCAGTAGCATTGAGGAAGAAAATAAATATTTTGGAGGACATGTCTCTGTTTAGGCTAGAAAACTCGATTAAAACTCCTCACTTAAAGAGCAATTTGTGTGGAACACAGACACTTTATCTGGTCCTGTTAAAGGGGCCATGGCCAGCATTAGGCTGAAATCCTTTTGATTTACACTAAAGAAGACAAAATATCTGACTGCCCCCATTAGCATCTCCTGCCAGTGAACTGTTGTGCTGAATGTGGTTTCCACCAGTATCATATTCTGTGAAAGAGAGGCCCCATTCAATAGAGATTTAAAAAATGCCAGGAGGCCAAAGGAACAGAAAAAACACCAGGCACATACTTACATTCAAGCAGTGCTTGGGGAAGAAGGATATTTGTATAATTTTGAAAGTGATTTAGAAAACAGCTATCACAGAAGTCAATTAACATGAAATCAGTTCCAAAACATCTACAGATATCACACAGGCTCTTCCTTCACTTCAGTGCATTCGGAAATCACAGTATTTATCATTATTTGGGCGTGATGCTTGCTCTCCCCTGCCTCCTGGCCCTGCATCTGGGGACACAAGCCTTCTGTTACATATGTCTTTCAGATTCTCTCTTTGATATTAACTTTCAGAATAATGAAAAGAACTTCTAAGGGACAATCATATAGGAAACAAAACAAGGACTTCTGATCTTTTTCTCCCCAAAAGCAGCAAAGAAACTGTGCACCAAGGGGTGGGTCATCAATAAAGAGGAAGCCATCTGGACAGCTCTAGCTGTTTGACTAGCTTTTCGTCTTTCTGAGGCTAAGTCTCAGAGCCTCAGAGACAACCCCATCAAAGAAATTTGTGGCAAGATTGATACTTGAGCAGAAAGCCTGTCACATATAATGCTTTTAAAGAAATCAACCATGCAAACATGTGAAATTGCATCTTCCAGTCTAAAGATGGCATTTAACAGTGCCAGAGCAACCTTATAAATTAACAAAAAAATTGTCTTAAGTATGATATTGTTTTTTTGGTATATCCTACATATTTTGGACTTCAGACTTCAAGAAATGCCCTCTCTCCATCAGTCCAGGATCATTAATGTGACCCAGAGGACTCATGTTAGTCCTCAGCTCTGTGGGTGATCAGGCCGTGTCAGCTTATCAAAGATAAAGAGCAGGGGAAAAAAAAGCCATTTACGAATAAGGCCTTTGTATGCAACTGCATCAGAAACTGAGATTTTTTTTTCCTTTATAATTGCGGGCTATTTAAAACAACAATGACAAGGATATAGCAATGATTCATGCAATCTGTCTTCCTATTCCTGAAATCAATTCAGAGATGCAAAACTCAGCTGTTTTTCATGTGCAAAACAATAGGGTCTGAGATTTTTTTTTCTTTTCCATTAATCTTTATAAATGTAGTTTTATTAATATCTGATAAAGAAGCACCATTTTTATTAGCATCGTTTAGATGTCCCTTTGTACTAGAATGATTTATCTGCAAATGTAATCTACTGCTCTTAGAAATCTTGTGGTTAGTGATAGTCTCTGCTCCTCATAATCCTTCTTTGTGCTGAAAAGAGCTCCATCACAAATCCTAAGAAATTTTATATTAAGGGTTCTCATGGTTTTGCAGTCATTAGTAGTTTATCTCACTATGCTATTGTTTAGAACAGACTGCAGGCATTTGCAAAAGACATGAGTGCAAGAGAACTTTGTTACTTTGGAGATATATTGGGCTGGTAGATCAAGACTCATTTCAGGACAATCTATGAACTAGACAGAGTTTTGTAGGACAGCACTGTGTGCTTGACACTTATGAAATTGCATTTTAGGTAATGATACACTTCCCACCTGCCTAATATCTATTTTCCAATCAATTCCAATCTGCTTCCCAGGACAGTAAAAAGCTTGTTTCTTCCCAACACATTCCTTTCTGGTTAATGACTTCTTACCTTTATTGCAGATAATGGGCTGAAGGCACATTGGTAGCCATAATTTAACCATACCTGTGATCAGGATTTTTTCTTTAGAAAAAATCTCCACTACTCACAGACTGCCAGCACACTGTATTACTAAAAAATTATCTAAAAGGGAAGCTTATATGAGCAGTGGCTGAGGTCATGGTCTGTTCAGGCTGGAGAAGAAGAGACTGAGGAGACCTCACTGCAGTTACAGATTCCTTGTGAGGGGAAGAGGAGGGGCAAGCACTGCTCTCTTGTCTGTGGTGACCAGTGACAGGACCCGAGGGAATGGCCTCAGGGGAGGGTTAAGTTGGACATCAGGAGAAGTTTCTTCACCCAGAGGGTGGTTGGGCACTGGAACAGGCTCCCCAGGAAAGTGGTCACAGCACCAAGCCTGACAGAGTTCAAGAAGTGTTTGGACAATGCTCCCAGACACATGGTGTAATTCCCAGGGTGTCCCATGCAGGGCCAGGAGATAGAGTTTGATGATTGTGGTTCCCTTCCAACTCAGGACATTCTCTGATGATTCCATGATTCACAAATAATGGAAAGTTTTTATGACTGCATATTATATAATTTCAACTTAGCACAGGATTAAAAACTGGAAATATCACTACTTTATATAACAAAAAATACTCCATCAAACTTTTTCCACAGGAGTCTCAGCTGAGTAATTTATTCTTCTGACACTTTTGAAAGAAAAGGATTTGAGGACACTAATTTTGTTCCTACATTTTACACATTTTGGCCACTTTTTTTCAGGGGAGATGTAAAAAATGTCCACATTAAAAAAGCATGGTACATTCCCAGGTTTGGACACAAATGACAAAGCATATTTTACATATTGTTCATGCATCATTTACATTATTTTGGGAAACTTGGTCCTTTTCCTTGGTGTAGCATAGATACGTTATATGAACCATAAAAGAAAACTTCAGTTATCATCCAAATACATTTGATGTCCTGCTAGGTGGGGACCTTATCTCTCTGTCAGATATTTTGGCCTCTCAAGGTTGAGGTCCTGGGGATTCTGCCAGAAGGCAGAAGCTGGGCTGGCAGGTGGTGTGTCCTTTCAGTCATGGGGGTGTTGTCCTTCACTTCTTCTGAAAGAAAAATCTTTGGAACAGCTGTGCAACAAACTCTTCTAACGTGCCTTTTTCTACTGAACAAGGCAGCAATCCTGTAAGAGGCCAACAATTCCTTTGGGATCCATTCCCTCTCCACCCTCCCCAAGGTGCTTCATGATCTTATGACGATCATGACTTTAACTTTTGTTCTTCTTTATGAGGAATAGCAACAGAATTATGCTAGGTTCTTACATCATCTCTTTGACAAAGTATTCTCCTATTTGATCTAATACACTGTAAGTTTATGTGTTTCCTTACCTCCCATGCCACATTCCTGATCCATGTATCTAACTGCTAATCCTAGCCAAGGGCAAACAATGGTAACTCTGTCAGAAACTGGATTAGCAACAGAGCTCTGAGCTTAGTTTGTAAGGAGATGCTGCCTATCTGATCTTCACAGTTTCCCTGCCCTACTTAGTTTTTCAAGTGTGGGACATGAAAACAGGAACAAATGTGTGACCTGCACTGGAAGAACTGGAAGGGATGACATAAGGACAAAAATCTTGGTGTTACCTTAAAAGAAAAATTATGTGAAGTGATGGAATTGAAAATATTTTAAATTGTTATAAAATAGCTTTTTTCCTCTGCTGGTCAAAATTTTATATCTTTTATTCAATCTTACATGTCTGTTAGGGGATAGGGACTGCAAGGCACCATGGAGTCTATTGCAAGACAGGGAAACATAGGACTGTCTTTGAAGCTTCAACTCGTTCATTTATAAGGGACTTTCTTTACCATCGTAGTGTTATATTATAAGGAAGGAAAAGAATTTCATGCCAAATGCTTTACAGATGGAATTATTTCTACTTGCAATGTGCATTTTTAAAGTGGGTCTCTCTGATTTTCCCATTACATCTGCCAATTGATTACAACTCCTGTCCTCTGCAAGCAGACCTCTTGTTAGTATGGCAAGTAGCCTGAGAGCAATTTCTGTCTTTTTCCCACTATCTGCTCTCACCTCACTGATTTCTGCTTAAGGCAACAGAACTACCTCAGCTGTTAAAGACAGATGCTCAAATAATCAAATACCTAACAAGTTATACAAACTAATTTCATAAGCAATCATAATTTCCACCTCCTTTTTCAGAAACAAGAGGAAAAACTTATTTTCAAAATGGAAATGAAATTGCCTGGCCATGTGCATTTTTACTTTTCAGAAGTAATTATTAAACTGCTTAACTCTGGCAATTTCAAAGCTCCTGCTGTGAGAAGCAGGTATAGAAAAAGGAAGACAAGTCTATTATGAGTTTCTAAAGGGACAGGCTTGAAGCAAGATGTAACTACAAAAGCCTGTGTTCCCAGCTGATGCTTAAGCCACGGTGGCTGTGAGGCTGCACCTCCCTGATGCTGATTTGCCTACCACTGGTAAAATATGTGCATCCAGAAGTGCCAGTGGAATATAATAGAGTGGTTTCTGCAATCCTGAAACAAAATAAGTCTGGATAACAGAATTCCTTTTTATTTTCTTTTTAATAAGCACATTGTAAAACAAATTCTCATAAGTAACACAAATGAAAACATAGTAAATAACCACTGGTCTCTCTAACATGGTATAATTATCATCAGTCAACAGCAAAAGAGAACACTGTTCAATTACAACATGCTCCAAGAGTTTGTAGGTGTTTATTTCACAAGCCCCCTAATACAGCAGCATATCACCTCTTCTTATGGGTGGACTATTGGTGTAAGAAAGACTAAATGTCTTGCCTTTGGAGACAGAAGACTGTCCATAAAGACTAAGACTCCCTATTTCCTACCATCTAAGATTTTTTTTTTAATAAGGCCATTTTCCCATCCTCATGTTGCATTCTTTTTTAGCAAGTCTAATTACCATCCTTTGGCTAACACTATATTAAGTCAGATTAAAATGAAATGAGATTGGGCCTAAATATTTTTCTTACTCAGTTTTCAAAGCTAAAAATTAAATCAGCAAGATACAAATACTGAAAATACAAGACAGAATGAGCATTCTGAATTTCTTTACACCTCACAAGGTAAAGAACATGAAATACTAAAGAAATGCTTCATTTTCTTTTACAATACATGTTTTGGTAAGTATATCTTGTCAGATTTACTTTCAAACAGGAAGCTCAACATGCTTGCCATATTCCCTATTGATTTAGACAGGGCAGTGAAAACTGCGGCCAAAGGACCTCTCTAAAGTCAAGATTTTGGCTCATACATACGCCAGTTTCTGTTCAAATGTTCTTTGTGAATAATAAATCATGTGAATAGCATAGTAAAAATGAGCCTTCCTCTGGAAGCACTTGTATACTGTAATTTCTTTCAGAGAAAAATTAGTTTTCCTGGTAAAATAGATAGTTAATATTTCTCCCTATCCCCACATATTTTAAGGCTAATTGTTTTAATTTTCATAATTGGTCTCTAGAAATATTTTAATAAAAAGCAGCTTCTTATTTTACAGGAACCATTTGGAAGATAAGCAAATCAGAACATTCTGCTGTAATCAGAATGCCAATGACTATACAGAACTGGCTCTAAAATTGTTGTTGAAATGGAAACGAATAGCAGTGATCTTCCAGATTTTTTTTTTGAGGAAACACCACTGTATATTGTCAACACTGTATAAATGCACCCAATATACGTGGGGTAGCAGGGAGAAAATAAAAAGCAATATCAGTGTTACAATGAAGGTTGGAAGGAGAAACCAAAATTACTAGAGACATGGAAAAGCTCACCAAAATGCAACTGAAACCTTGATTGCTTATAACAGAAAATTAAAGGAAAGGGTACTATCATACTGGATACTGGGAATACCAAGGGCATTTACTTCTTTTATGTTGCTGTGGAAAAACTGTTAGCTGCTAAAATTGCCATCTCTATTAGTGAAGCACCATGTGCCATTTCTATAGAAAGCTATCAAAAAAAAAAAAAAAAAAAAAAAGCCACACTAAAAAAAGGGTGAATATGCAAAATGTGGCAAAACCAGTTAGCTGCCTGCATGGCTGCAGCATGACAGAGCTGGGAAGTTACCCAGAAATACCCAGTGGGTCTGGCTGAGCCACCAAGCACATTCATTTCTTGGAAAGACTGTGTAGATGTGAAATGTAATTAATCATTGCTGCCTGTTTCTTGGGACAAGAAAAAGGAATCCAGGCTGGTAGGAAGCAGGAAAAGTGTACAGAGGGACAAGCCCTGGAGACCTTCATGAGAAGTTAAGCAACTGGACAGCTGGAATTCTGTTTTCTGTTTCCCTTTTTGTAACCTTCTCTTTCCTAAATTGTATTTTCCAAACTTAGACCTGTAGACCTAAAAAACTAATTTTTGATTTCCAGTTAAGCCTGCTTGGTGTTGGAGGCAGTGGACATAAGTCTGAAACCTACAAACTTCCGGTGTTTCATACAGATGAAGCCAGAAGGAAGGAATGTGAATGCTGCAGCCTTTGCTTCCTAATTGCAAAGAAGGACTTTAGGGACCTGGCATGATTAAGAACAAGTGCACTCCAGCAAGCATAAACCAACCCCTCCCTCTGCCATGATCAGAGAGCTGAGACAAATCCCATCACTCTCAGGAAATCCTGAGGCATCACAGCAACAGGGGCAGACAAGACGATAATGAGTGGTGTAGAGAAGAGAAGGTGGCAGTTCCTTGTAAACAGAAAAGGGGAGAGATAGCAAACAAAAGGAAAACACGACAAAATTCAAACCTGAAAATTATTTTTATTTCTTCACCCTGCGTTTTTAGGCAGACCTGTAGTTCGGGCAAACTTGCGTCAGAGATTTTTGACATTAAAGGTGAAAAGGAGAGATTTGAGTAAACATGTTAGATCACTTCACAGCCACAACAGTAAGTTAATGGTAGGAAAAGAAAAATGGAAAAGTTATTTTATTAGAATTATGTATATATGAATCCTTCTGTCATTGAAATGCTTTGTTTGGGGTTTTTTGCTGTTTAATTACACATATATGAGCATGTAGTTACATGTAAAATTTTGCAGACTGTTATTAAATAGGCTGCTTTTAATCTTCCATGTATATTCAAACTACAGTCTTCCAAAGACAAATGTCTCAAAAATATGTTCTCTAATTTGTCACTTATCAGTACAACTACTTTACTAACAGACAAAAATAAAAGGGTAGGCGTTAACTTGTCAGCCATACTATCTACAAATAACAAACCTAGGAACAGAATCAAGAAATGATAGAGATTAATATTCATAGCATTAAAAAACTAAATAAAACTCTATTATGACTTTTCAACAGAAATAGCATAAAAAGATGAGAATTCCGATTTGGAGGATGGGTTTCTTAATAATGCAGTATAAAAGTTAATACAAAGCCAAAACTGTCAGATTTCTTCATCAATATTTAAATTCCTCTTAAGAAACGTTACTGAGTTTAGTAGTCAGTAGTAGCCATATTTTAATAATTTGACCAAATTATCTTTGGTTATGTAAATAATCTCAGAACTTGATATTATTCCTAAATAGGTGACTTTAAATTAATGAAGAGCTGTCATTACTCAAGTATAAGAGGCTGAAAAGGGCAATAAAGGACTGTGTCTCACAATTTTCACCAGTGCTCCTAACATTACTTGCATTTAAAAGAAACAATGCTCTTGAAAAACACACCTTTGCAGTCTTTACAAGACAAAATTACGTGTAAAGCAGTGTCTGACAACTTCTGAAGGACTCTCATAACCAGTGCAATCACTTTTTAAAGGCAGAAGCGTGGATATTTTGTAAGGAAGAGATTTAAGATATAGAGATGGGTTTCTCAATCAGGGGCCTTAACCAGTCCTCAGTTATTCTGAGACAAAAACAGGAATGGAAGCTGCAAACATGTAATGAGCCCAGAGACCATTGCCACAGATACTTTGAAAAATATATATGAAAAGACCTTAAAAAATAACCATAAAACTGGGAAGCATATTTTGTTTACCTTCATTTATGGCTCCTAGGTTCTTGAAAACAGGTGGTGTGATAGACATCGAGTTGCATTTTATGCAAAGGCTGACAAATTTTTTGGTCTTTACACCTGTTGTAACATGTTGTTCTGAAAGCAAAGAAATTAATTAAACACCATATACTTGCAATAAGAACCTGTATTAATAATGGCATTTTATTTAACTCCTACTGATTACTTGAACTAACAAAACTGAATTCTGCAAAGCAGAAGTATTAATAGCGAAGACCTCTATTTGTGGTTCTTCAGAGGAAATACATATATAAAGGATGAAAGCAGGGATTCTATGAAAATACTAAGATTTGCTGAATAATGTTCCATTACATAGGAAAGAAAAAAATATTCTTTTCATGACACATACCCAGTGAATTAAATTACTTCCAGTAAAGGAGTAATACACAATATACAGCCCTGGACAATGCTGAACAAAAAGACTAATGAACAAAATGAAGAGAAGATACTTGGTGAACAAGAGCATCCTAAAGATTAGAAGAAAGACAGAAAGACACCTCAAGGCAGACACTTCTAAAAGACTGCTAAGAAAGATGGTCGAAGTATGAAATTCAAATAAAATTATATGAAAACTTGTCTTAAAGGGAGAAAAGGTTTTTTGCTCAGGAGTTAGCAGAGCTCATTGAAAGAGCTTTAAGCCAGATTTGAAGGGACAAAGGGATAAAACACAGCTCACCAGAGATAAGCCTGAGGGCTGCACACCTATGTGTGAGGGACAATGGGCCAGTAAGGTCCTTTTCTCCCTGTTCTTAAAACAGGACCTCACAGATATGTGATGAAAAAAGGCTGTTACTGGTTAAAAAGCATTCATTTTCTAATGAAGTAAAAACATACAGATAGGCTCAGCTGGGACAAGTTTATGGAAAAATTAGTACCCTCTTCATTTCTTACTGTGATGATACAAAACTTCAACTGTTACATAGAAGTGTGAAATCTAAAATAAGTTTATATTTATTGACACTAAGGATTTATATGTAAGGATAGGAGATTAAAATTGCAATTCCATCCCAAGCTTGTACATGAAATATCTTGTATTACTTTCCTTAAGTCAAAAGAGCTATTATTAGGAATGCAGCTCTTTGTGGGTAAGCGTGGCAGATGGTGCATAGGAGTAAGTGGTGAGCAATTACAGTAAACAAATTCTTTATCTCTGACAGGTCATAGGGAGAACTAACATGGTCCCCAATTCAATCAGGGAGTTGTCTGGAAAACGGTGGCATTCAAATGTACTAATCATAGTAAAACATGCTTAAAAGGAAAAACAAACCAACAAAAAAGCTTTCAATTACCAAACTGAGTCTCACTTTTTCTACAGAAATTTGTCATTCTTCTGGGACTGACAGCATGATGCAATTTGTAAAGGTGCTCCAATGTGCTCAGCATTTGCTATTGAGAGCACTGTTACAGGCTTAGCATGACTGAAGCAGCCAAATTTAATCCAGGTGTTTACTGACACACCACAGCTCCTGTCAGTAGCCTCTATAGATGGGCTATTATGTGCAAATAAGAATTTATAACCACTTTAACCATGTGTCTTGCAAGGTGGCACTCAGCACAGATCTGGGTTTTCCTTATCTTTTGAGAAGATGAGGAATAATGTGTGAAAAACAAATTCATCTCTTTGAGTAAACCAACCCTAACTGAGGGTGTGTGAGTAAAGCACTCACGGGATTTTTCAGACACAATGTATTCATGAAGCCCATATTGCCTGTGTCCATCTGCAGTAGAACCCCAAATGAATTGTGGCAGAACTATACTTACCAAATACATTTTCTCTGTGTTTTTATAATTTGGACTCAAACAGCAGTCTATGCCTAGGTAACTAGTGCCACTAGCTATGAGTGGAATGTGAACATGCTTTCTCAAGCAGATGATGGGCTTGCCAGGTTGCAAATATTCCACATCGATGTCTTCCGCTTTAAAGTAGAATTAAGTAACTTTGCATGGAAAAATAATCTGTTTATTTTTAAAATTAGATGTAATCACTCTGGAGATGTTTTTAGCTTGAAAGAGAAGTTGGTAATTCCATCAGTTACCTTCTCTGTAATTCCATTTATTTTTATGAAAGAACAGTTCTAATGTTCATTGAATAGACACTAACAAACTAGAATACATTACTTCTCAGTTTATCTCATACACTTCTAAAGCTCAGATGTTCCTTTTCCTGGTACTAAAACAACTAAACAAAAACAAACAAAGCTTTTGCAGAATGTACTTACTCATTTCCTCAGAGAAATTACAATGCCTATCTCTGGAATCAAGAGCCACAAAATCACTTCTCTTCCCTCCCCACCACCTTGAGCAATGAAAAGATGTGATGGGTTTTAAGTAAATAAATATTCTATACAGTACTTGAACCCCCAGCATCGAAACAAATTGCTTATTTTCTCCATATAGAACAGTAACAGAAAGAAAAATTCAGCAGCAGGGTTGAAGAAACATCTTGGGTTTTAATCCTTTAGGTTTTTTCAAATCAATAAAAATTATTGATAAAACAATTCTCATTTATACTGGTCAATTTTGAATCTGACCTTTCCTGAACTGTTTCAGCCTGAACTGTCATTTATCTGTGTTGTTTTGTTCTTTGATATTAAAAACTGTAGATTTTACATTTTTAACACTCCTTAAATATTTTGGATAATCTCACTTAAGGCATTTTTAGCAAATTAAATTAAACATATCCATCTGCATCTGTGCTTAAAATGAAGGCAATCATCATTAAGATTCATGTTTCAGACTGGGCTGACATGAAGAGCTGCTACTCTGTGGCCTTCAACATCTCCAGTGGTTGCAGAATAATACTGTGAGAAGTACAACTTTGAAAGAAAATCTAAAAACTGTGGCATGTTACTCATTTAACTCAGCAGATCCTGAATGCTCTTTGTTCTTGTATGTGAAGTGTAATGAAAATATTGTCTTCAGAGAGGTCTGGAAGTCCTATCTTCATGAAAGTTTAATGTTTGCTTTCCAATATCTGAATAACACAGCAATGCCTAGAAAATAAATAGTACAAGATTTATTTTCCTTTTAATTAACATCTGCTCAAGAGAGGTTTGGAATGTTTAAGATGTTGCAAAATATCATCTTTGTTTTTAGTTAACAGAAATAAATGAAGGGCATCAGGCAGAATTTAGACAAATTATTGCATTTTGAATCATCTGCATATAACACAATTCTATATGCCTTTGGGGGTGTTATCCAATAGTCCTTTATGAAAATTGACTTACACATTTTCGAGTTTTCTTGGTCTTCTGTCAGGTACCTGATTTGTTATTTCCTGATATTACAAATTACAAAATAAATTATATAAAAAACAAAGTGAAAAATATAGCTAATTTTTACTGCAATAATAAATTAACTGCTAATTGGAAATAATTACCCAGTTGCATCCCATTCTTGGCTAGAAAGTTCTAAATAACTTCAGGCAATTAACTAGAAAACACATGAAATCATTGTTTATTGAGGTCAAAGATGAGAAAAAATACAGGAAACAACAGTGAAGGTCATTTAGATGAGCAGCCATCACTGATATATCAGATTTAGTCAGTCAGCTGCTGTTTGAGTCCATGAAAATTCTAGGAAAGTGATGAAATCTCTTCACATGAGCTACGCATCCAATAAAATAAAATAACATTTATTTTTATGAGAGAGCATTGTCCCTACCAATCTACACAGCAATACTGCTGTATATTTCTGTAAGGAAGTGCTTATATATACACAACTTCAAGAGGATATGTGGGCGAACATTTCATTATCAGCATTTTTTTACATGATATACATCAATCTCTACTAGTGGTGGCACTGTTTGTGAAGTACAAATTCTATTTTTTCTACATAAATGTACTTATTCTGTGAGCTCTAATTATTGAAACATTCTTTCAAACGAGATTTCTGTGTATTTTAAGTACTGTAATTCCAGAAAAACACTGAATCACATTGCAAGAATGAAAGCAGGTTAGTTCTACTTCAGATTAGAGCTCTTGAATGCACAGGTGTTTCACAGACCAATATTCTGTGTAAGTTCAGTCATGCCCATCTACACCTTTTTTTTCTAACAAGAAACATGATACATTTTCAGGTTTAAGAACATGAATTTCAAGCTTTCTTCCTCTGGATCCTTCTTCTTCCTTTTTTATTTTTCTTTTTATTTTATTTCTGGGTACAGCCGCCAGGAATCTGTGACTGCCCCCTTAATGAATGATCAAGGCCTTGTAAAAGTACTGATCCAGCACTCCAGACTGGCTGCCATAGAAATAGAAGTATTCAAATTACTTCTTAAAACCCTTGATTATGGCACGCTTCCATTTTATACCCTGGTAAGTCAATTAAATTTTTCATATTGGTTGTTTACTGAGCAACAAACAATTTTCATTAGGTTTAGGTTTTTGTGTCTGTTCTGTTTTGGAGAGGATGGTCATAACAGCCCAATAAGTAAATCTCTGAAAATGAATTCCTATTGCTCTTTTTGCAGTTATGTGCTGTAGCTCAGTATGCAAATCAGTTCTGCCTCTCTCTCTCACACATGCATACTCACATGAAAATTTCTGCCTCTTTCTCCACAACCAATGCCCTCTGCTATAAAAAGAAAAGAGGGACTCTGAAAAGGCTTGTTATCAGAAGCAATCAGATGAACTTATTAATATTATTTATAATTGCTGCATTGTTGCCTAAGGAGCCGGTTGCCAAGGGAATTATTAAACCCACTGATTTCCACTTTTGTAGAGGATTTGAGAAAATTGCTTTTAAAGGAAACATCTTTCATTTTATCCACAAAGTGGAAAAAAGCTAAAGTAGGCAGAACAAATAGAACTTCTTTAAGATGTCTGATAGAAAATTCCCCAGAGTGGAAGCTTCAAATGGGTACAATAAACCTCAATTTTTAGAGGGTTTTTTGCTATCCACATTCTTCAAGGGTAGAAGGATGAGGGGTTTGAGTTCTCATCTTGCTAATATATCTACAGCAGAGTGCTAACAATAATCAGAGATATTTTAACTAGCTGTTCAGGATGAATAGCAAAAACAAAAATCAGTGTAAATGTGCTAATTCATTACTGATGTACATATGGTTAGAAATATAAAAGATGAGGCAAACCATACCACCATCCTTTAACATCCTTCTTGAACTCTTGCCTGTGCATCTTCTGTGTTGTCCTCTATAGGCTCCCTGTGTGCTACAGATTTGATTCAGTTTCTTCCTGAAGCTGCTCCTAAGGCACACAAATATGGGCCAACATCAAGACTAAATTTCTCTCAGTGTACTAAGAGCCCAGTTAGCAGAGAGTAGCTTCCAGCAGTCCCATCTGACACTGCTTGCAGTCACCATTTCCTCTTCATCCTGCTTTGTACTAAACATTACTGAGTCCTTTCCTCAGTTCCAGTCCCAATCCCATCACTGGCCCTGAGAAGACACAACTGAACTGGGATTAGGTACCAAACTCTCTGGAACTGACCAAATGCCAGTTCCATTCATGTAGTGAGGACACTCAATTTTGAAATACTCTATTAGCCCTAGACCACACATCACAAGAAGCAAACAAACAGTTTCAATGTAGTGCAACTTTCAGCCTTGTGTGCACCTAAATCCTATCAGCTACTGACTCCAAAGGACCAGCTATTTTGGAAAGAGCAAATGATGAAGCAGAAAATAAAAACACTGCAGACAAGATTGGCAGTTTGAACATTGCTGAGGAGGTTGAATCCAAGAATCAATGCATTCAACAGCAGAAATAAGCAGAGAAATGTAACTTTTTTTTTCCCCTTGTAGCATTTCTTCTATTTTCAGCATTCCTGCTTATCTTTCCACACCTTTTTCCAGTCTGTGGTTGTCTTCCACTTCAGATCACCTTTTCAGCTTCAAAATTGGAGGTTCTAACATAAAGAGCTTTTGTTTTTTCTGGGAGGGGATTTGTTTATCAGCAGCTTCAAATTTTATTCTAATTTTAAATTCTAACTCTTCAAATTCTGACCATGTTGTGACCAGCAATTGTCCTTCCTGAGAAGATATTTCACCCTGCACCACCCAGATTTCCACATTCTAAAATGTAAGCAGGCTCTGCATCTCCACCTTGAAACATTTTAATTTTTGCCAAAAAAGTGATACCTTTTCCTTTGTCTCATAGCTAGATGTAATGACTTGAGGCATAGTTCCAACACCAGGTATAAGGGTGAATCATTTCCATAAAAGAAAGTGGTATAATTTCTGTCTGGAAACACTCAGTCTTTGCAGAAAACATGAAAAATCAGCCACAAGTATCTTTTCTTTAAATTGTGTACACTACTGAGTGATAACTGTTATTAGCAACAACTGTGTGGAATTAATTAAATAGTAATATAAGAGTGGATTTACCAATATGTAAATACATATTTTCATCACACCATGGAATTATCATTATATTTTATCATTGAAACAGACAAAACCAGTTCAGGCGGGTTTGCAAACGTAACCTCTCTTCATCCGATTATTAATTTTTAAAATTCAAAAAACTGAAATATCAATTATTTCATTTTGTTAAAACTGCTGCAATAAGCAGTGGGACTATGTTAAAACATATTACTCAAGCCATCTCTGATGAATGCCGTGTTAATCCACAAATATCCCATGTCTTATTTTATAATCACAGAATTGCTTGAGGATACCAGGGATTAAAGTTTAGAAAATATCCACAAAAGCATGTGAAACTATGGTAGATTATAAAATATTTTGAAATTATGATAAAAAAATCAATTTTTACCTAAAGAATTATTATAACACAGAATATGCAGTATCAACATAGGAGAAAAGATGATGATAGTACACTTGACAGAAAACTTTAAATATTTTCACAAAGACTTGTTAGTTTGTGAAAGTCAGTGAAACAAACACTGATATTCTTTGACCTTTTGTAAATTAACATAGTATTAAAGATGTATTTATTTGCCTTCCTATCCTCTTCCTTATATCAGCATCTCTGAAATGTAATGTAAAATCTTTGTTCCATATAATGAAACATTAAGCAATAAAAGGATATAAAGCTTCTCTGCTCTTCATTTCATAAATTACATAAAGAACATTTGCACCAAAAGGTAAGTTAGTATTAGTCCCAAGATGGATCATAACAGAGGAACTGTGCTGAAGCATGGATAAAAAATGTCTATAAAGACCACAGGCAAAATGTTAGTAGAAAATGATTTCTGAAACCTTGAAGTGTGTACAGACTTCCAGAGATCAGTTTCACTATGTCCTAGCTTGGATCTACATGATGCAAAGTCTTTGTTATTGCTCTGAAATGGCCTCAGCAGTTTACAGCATTTAGAAGCTTTTTAATCTTAGCTGTAAAAAGTTTCTTCTGCTCATGGCTTAATGGCAAAAATGGTCCTTGGTAGCTGAAGGCTTTCAAAGAATATCCTTCTGTGTGTGTGCTGAACTTTCTTGCCTCTTATGTATTTGAAGTTTCTCTTTTTTTCAAATTTTTGAAGCTGAAACATCATTAAGAAAAGACAATTTAAGTACTTCAAAAAGACAAATGTTAAATAATTCTCAGTGCTCTCAGAATCTTCTATTAGCACAATTATGATCTCTGATAGCTCAAAGCCAGATGTTTTCCAGTTGGATGAGGGTGAGCACAAAGCAGAATTTGATGTGACTAATTAATCTTAAAGAGAATATTTCTAGATCTTCCAAGATGCTGAGAGAACTATTTCAACAATTTAAATAATTTCAACAATTTGACCTCTTGAGCAACTTCTCTTTTGCATCTGCTTCCCCTATAATATTTGACCTTTTTTTGTACAATTATTTCTCCACTTCCAGTAACATCTCTCTACAGGGCAAAACACAAACCTCCTCAGAGCAGCACATGACTATTTAAGTATGATTCATGCCATCACATGTTTTTTTTTTTGCCCCTATGCTGGACTAGTGATATTTCTTGGAGATAAACATAATTTTCTTGGAAGTTTTTGATTTGTAATTTCTTCCTCTGTTAGGAAATGGTCAAATCACCTGCACAAAAGTTTCAATTTAAATACACTGATTTTGCCCAAGACCAGGGAATGCTCTCAAAGTAAGAAAAGATAGTAAGCAGGTCTGGTGCACTTATAGATTTTTTTTTCCACTGGATTATCAGAGAATGGATGTAAATTTTTCACAATTCAGAGTTTTATTGGGGTTATTCAAATTATTAATTTTTACCATTAACTGTCCTGGACAGTGGGTGACTTTCTTCTACCACCACCTGAAAACACAAGCAAAGTTTCACACTGTTGTGGGACAGAATCAAACCATGAAGCCCACAGTAGGAACCAATGAACTCCTGTTTTCAGGTTGTTCCAAGCAATAATTATTAATATCCACTATTGGCAGTCTCCTTTTGGTCACTGGAGCAGTATGCTCAATTCTTGGGTTTTCCGTCCTTTTATCCAGCAACATGGACCAGAACTTTGTAGTATTTCTAGCAAACAGCCCAGTGACTCTCATTCTGAGGTACATTTTGTGTATCTAAGGCAAGGTTTTGTTTTCTACTTCCATCTTTCTAGGAAGTTTCATGAAATATTCATGCAATAGGAATTTGTTTCAAAGGAAGGCTACATGCCTTATTTCTGAGTCACTAATTTTAGCAGAAGCTGGACTGCCATAAATGAAGCCCTGTGTGTATAAAAGCTCTGCCTTAAGATTATGCTATTTAAGAGAGCCACCTTTGTTGCTACAAAAGGAAAAGTGGTGACACTCCTTCCAGTTATTACTTATAAAATAGAATTTCCCTTATTGTCTCTAATTTCCATTTTTTGTCTTTAGCCCACAAAGCAAAAAACCAGCATTATAGGTCATCTGAAACAGCTCTTTGTTAGAAAAATGAATAATCTTGAATAAACAAGAACACCCTTTCTCTTTTTTCTGCTGAGCCTTTCACTGTATGCCAGCATGAAACCCAGAGGACAAACAATGACTTCCCTGTATTTACTGTGTAAACACACTTACAGAGCTTCCTCTGCTACAGACCTTTTATTAAAGTTTAATTCCACCAAATTTCCTATGCTTATTTCCCATAGAGTGTAATCCAGGTTTGGAAAGAGTACAGATGTTACCCTTTCTATCACTTAATCTCAGTGGATAAAATGCCAATGACCAAAAAAGGAAACAGATGGGTGGAAAGCCTTTCAAATCTCAGACTGAACAGGCCTGTTTGTTGGAACCAGCTTAGAGAAAACTGTCTTGACCATTTTTTATTTCATTTCAGATATTTTAGAGAAGGAGTAAGGGGGAAATTAAAACACTTCTAAAAATTTTAAATTATTGATTTAACAAAATTTAAGCAAATAATTACTGTAACTATAGTGAAGGCAATCTACAGACCTTTATATCTTCCAAAATTTGGAGAAATACACTATATTTTTTATTCTGTCAGCATTTATGGGATTTTTCCATGCTCTGAAGAACAGGATTTATCCTGATAAGCAGCTAGAGATGCATCCATTCCACTAAGTGAACTTTTTAGAGTGTCTTGTATGTCAGACCCCTTGACTGCAATTAAAACAAACATGAAAATACTTGTTTCAGAGAAGATTTAAAACAAACTGTCTCTTAAAATGCATTGCTTACTATTTTCATCAAAGTAGTCCTGGAACACGCTGTGAAAGTAGAGGTTATAGCTCATTAGTTATGGCCGCTTGTGTGAGGCATTCCATAAACACAGAAAAAATACCTTCAAAAAAGCCCCTGACACTTTCTGATGGTACATGACGTATTGCAACATTTGATTCCAATAACACATTGAATAATTAAAAAAAATACATGTTCAGGCTCAGCAGTGTATGTTTTGCACAGGCCAAGTTCAAGAGGAGGAGATTTTAACAGACCAAGAAGGTCCTGCGCAAGGAGCTCCATCTAAAATGTGTCTTAGAGTGTGAGCTCACCAAGACACAAGTGGTGACTTTGTGTGCACATCCTGCCTTGTATAGCAGGCTCTGAAGCTGCTTAGACTCTTTTCATGCCTTCTGACAGCATGATGATCTCCCTGGCAAACACGTTTCTGTGCTGCTTATCTTCCCAGCAGCACTAAAGGGGAGAAAGGTTTTCTGTTGCTTCTGCCAGCTTCCAGTTATTTTGCTGAAAAGTGAGGATGTGTCCACAGGCTGGTACAAACACACAACTCAGCAGCACAGGCTGTGGCAGGAAGAGCCAGTGGCATGGCTATGGTTGGTAGGATCATGTTTTGTGGGCTTGAGGGGAGCTCACTGGTGACTTGCTGAGTAGGAGAATGAGCCTATAAATCAGTAAAATCCTTTGCAAATCTCTTTAAAAACTGAAAAACTTAAATTCCCTAACAGAAAAATAAGGGTCACAAATGTTAGAAGTCTGCCTGTGGGGATAACAGGGTCTTTTTCTCCTGGGCATCATGCAAACTTGCGGTTTGTCTAATATGATTGCTCTTATCTTCCCCACGTATCAGCAGCGAGCTTTTTAAAATGTATATGCACAAACCCGGCCGTTTACAGGGATATCTTTGAATGTCTGACCCTTTTCCTGGAGGGTCATGCACTGAAACAGAACATACATACACAAATTCCTGATGCTGCAGTTTGACAATGTTGTGCTCCTTCTGCGACTGCTGATTCTTTGTAATGTCTCTGAGACAGCACACATGGCATAGTTCATCAAACCATAGCAGGCACTAAAAAAACAAACATGAAGCAAAACAAAACCCAGACCAACTCTAGAGCTCGATTATGCTGACCTAAAAAGCTTCCTACTATGTAGTTCCTGCATTAAGATGTAACTTTGCAAAAATAATTCCTGCTGGGTTATAATGTGCTTATTCTTTATTATTATATTTTGTAAATCTCCCACTTGTCAGGGAAAAAGCCATGATGTGGATGTTGGAACATTATGAAAATGGATTCATAAGCCAAGTCTATCTGCCAGACTGTTCTTGCTAAATTCTGCAATAAGTGAGAGACTCAGCATGTAGCCAACCAAAACTGCTTCAAAAAAGAAAATAAGAAAAAAATGCAAGGGAATAAGGAAGAGAAAACATTTCTGACATCTATTAGTGATCATGGAATTATATAAATGTAAAATCCTCAGTGACAAGAAAAGGTCTTGATTCAAATGAGTATCCAGTCTGGTAAAGCCAAGACAAAGGAATTAATATCAGTCTCATCGTCTCCCCACCACAAACATCAGATGAGAGCAGGCCTGTGAACCATGAGCCCAGAAAGATGTTTCATCTTGTATGCTCACAGCCAGCATCCATGACTGGTAGAGCCTGGGCAAGGGTAGGAAAGGTGAGATACAGCCACAACTGTGCTCACAGTGTCAGCAAGGAACCATGTGACCTTAGACTGACTATAAAACCAGGGGTAGAAAGCCTTCTCTGCTAAAACTAAAAGCATCTCTTTTTATGTTTCATTTATAGCTTGTCTGATGGGGTTGGTGAGCTTCATCTCTCAATGCTCCTCTCTTGCACAAGGTGGCAGAGCACGGCAGCTCTCTGTCTCTCACAGCTGGTTATGTACTTCTCTTTTAGCATACTTTGGCAATCTATTCACTCTCCAAAACTGTGTATCAAAGCAATTTGTCCCTTCCTTTACCCCTGCTTGCAGTAAAGGCTTTGGCATTACTGCATCATCTCATCTAAGGTAAAATCCTGCTCTTATTTATAGTGACCACAAAGAGTTTTCTTCATTCTGAAGTTGCTCTTGAAGTGTTATTAATTTGTCATCCATTTACCTTCAAGCAGTTAAATTTCCAGCACAGTACAATGATAAGTAGACTTTTAGATCAATCGTAAACAAGGAACAATAAAGCCAGGGGTAGAACTGAGACTAGATTAAAAAACACCCTGAAAATTGAAACTGGACCAATGAGTCGGCAAAAGATCAACATAAATGCTCATAAGATCAATTTAGAGGACACTGGCATGTGTACAGCAAGATTTATAATGCCTGCAGTGTACTGTGGCATAATTAATAAAGTCTGCCTGGGGGAAAAAGCAAAATATCTAGTTACAGAAGGGCCACTCCCTCCCAGTTAGGTTGGAAATAAGCTGTGTAATACACTGGAAACTGCAGAGTACATCTCCAAGCACAAATATGACAAAGGTAAGGTGAGGAAAAACTTTGCACTGTATTTGATCTCTAAACCTCTGTGAAATTCTAATCAGACAAACCCTGTTCTAAATACTTTTGTTCTGTCTCTTAAGTGCTGTTTAGCATTTTAGCACAGTTTTTTGGGTTCTCTTTCTCCTAGTGCACATTATTCCCCATTCATAACTCTCCTTCCTCCATAAAAAGGAAACTGATTACTGATGATTGGCCAGCAATGTCACAGAGCTGCCCATTAGCCATTTTCCTCAATGGTAAAACACTTCCACAAACGTGCCAATGCTATACCTTGTTGAATGCCACCCAGGTTTAAGTCAGTCCTGTAACTAATGATAGTCCCACTTCCATTTCCTGAAGACTCTTAAGAGCAGAAGCTGGGAGAGAAACACAACAGTGTCTCTAGCCGATTTTTTTTCCCATCAAAGTATTGAGCCTAAACCAGAAGCATAAGTGAGCATGCCATTCCAGGACTATTCCAGATAAAGTAAGAAAATTGGGATCACTACTCACAGAGTAGTAGTGGTGGTCAGTGCTTTAAATCTAGCACCAAGCTTTCCTTATGGCCCCTAAATCCTACATTCTTTGTGTCCATTATCAGTGATACATTCTTCTCCCCCAGCTTTGTTAACCTCCCTCTAGGTCTGAGATGACACCCAGACAATAGTAGTACCTTTATCTTATCTCAAGTTTCCACTGTAGGGGCTTATCTTACAGTACAAGTTCCAGGTATCCATGGAGGCATATTCAGAGGGGGCTGTGGTCTTTGGTGATCACTGATGCCATCTGTCACATAACTTGGGGTGATTTTTGTTTGACATGTGTGTGAGCAGTTGCTTCTTTACACTGCTTGTCACCGTGGGAATTTTTGTCTGGCTGCGTTACCCAGGATGTGCTAACCAGATCTCACCTCTACCAGGTCTGGAGTTAGTGCCATCCTGACGCTCTGTTCTATGCTCATCTCATGGCAAAGTCCTTCTGGGACTTTAACAGTGTTTGAGACAGGCTGCTGTAGTCTTTTAAGTCCTTACACTGCATGCAAGCTGTAAGCACTACTGTCATCTGCCATCCATCAGCTGTGTCAGGCAGGAACACTGGGCATCAAGTGGGGAAGACATTTCTCTGCCACAGATCTTAGGCATACCATCTAAAAAGACACTTAAATACAGACTTGTTTTATTCTTCTTCCCATCATATCATTTTGCCAGACTTCACCATGTGAACCGTTCACACAGTCCTTCAGAATATGTGACATTGCACCTCCACTAAGTTTTAAAACTCCTTTATGCTGTGTATACTCTGATACAAAGCCCTAAAAAGTCTAATCAATGTGTCATTGAGCACTTGCCCCACTCCTCTGCCAGCAATTTTCAGAGCAAGAAGACAGCCTGGTGACCTGCCAGAGAAGAGGCACATTGTAGGAGCACCTACATCTCTTCCTCTCCCAGGGTCAGACTCCTCTCCCAGCACCACCATCAAGAGGGGAAGGGTTATCCCAGTTTGTTCAATTCACAGTCACATCCACCACAGTGCTCCAAGTATTTCTCACACCCATCAGTTCAGTGGCATGTCAGGGAGTACAAGTCTCTCCATACTCCAGATAACCACTCCTAGCTTCTACCACCTCTGTGTTGGGACTCCACCAAAATTATTCGGAATCATGCCTGAACCACTTGCCTTGTGTCTCATGAATTTGGTTTTATGCAACTTGGTAAATGGGTCAGAATGACCGAAAACCATTTTAATTCCACATTAATAAAGTAATTGGTCATCTAGGACTAGGCTTTCAGGGTTCTTTTAATAATTTTCTATTCAATATAATATTAATTTTGTTGACAGTAGAGAATTTTTGTCATCATAATAATCATCATAATGATTTTTTAATATCAAATAATTACTTTCTAAGAAGTAAGTTGCCCACTTTTAATTTTTTAATGTCCACTGACATCAACTTTTAGTATATATTACTTATGCTCAAGCCTTCAGAGTTCTTTCATGTAGTCTCAAGCTAAAAGCCCTGAGCAGAGCTACTTATTCAGAGCATTTTGCACTGAGGGCAGAGACAAGGTTGTTCAAGTAGCATAAACTAATCCAAGAACTCAGAAGTGAGATGAAAATGCTTGTGATGACCTTTCACTTTGCACTATAATTTATCTAAAAAAATGTTCCTTTAATTTGCATTATAATGACAATCATACAGAAAATGACTGGCCAGTTCTCAGAAGTTTATCTGCAGTAATTAAACACTTTCTATCCCAGAATTTCTCTTTTCATTGATGAAGCTAAAAGTACAATTCACTTCATCTGGAAATGCACTTCCAGAAGGTCAAAAAATAAACTCGTGCCATTTCCTTCACCTTCTATTAAAGATGTATCAAACTACCCATGAGTATTCATACTGTATATCATTGAACATGAATGGGCTCAATGACCTGTGCAGAACAAGGGTATTGAGCAACCTATTAGACATGCTGACAAAAACACAATATTTGGGTCATATTATACAACATAAAAACATTTACTTCAAAGTTACACTCAAAGATACATCCTACTTAAAACTGCAGACAACTTTTATTCTTCAGGAGTAATTTTTCTAATACAGAGGGGTAAACGAATTTTTGTTGGGTTACCATTACATTTAAATGTAGTCATGAAGTCTGTCTTATAGCCACAAGGTGTATTTATAATTTAAAAATAAGAGTGCACACAACAATTATTGTGTCTTCTTTTTTTTATGTTGCCTTTTTTTTTCTACTCAAGAATATTCTAAGTATTTAAGCCTTCCAATAAAGCATTTTTTCCTGTATTGAGTTTGCAGATTAAGCAGCAATCTGATATTAGGAAATACCTACTTTTCTCATAATTTATGACAGAAACTTCCTCATGGAAAAAATGACAAAAAACCCACAAAGAAATGGTCTCCATTCTAATCAGGCTCAGATAAGGTTTGGGACATGAACAGACCCCACTGTACAAGAATTCTGCATTTAAGAAACTCTTTCATGATAAAATATCTCAACCTTTACCAATTTAAATGCTAAAGGACATACTTGAATGAATGAAAGCAAAACAAGAAATCTCATTAAATGTTCCCAGCAGCTCCAAATTGTTATGAATTTTCTGATACAGCATCTGATAATTACATTAGTTTTCCGATAATGTAGTCAAATGTCTCTCATTACAAATAATTGAGAAAGTACAACAGATTACTCAATCTCACTGTTTTATGAAAAAAAAATCTTGTTTGGTCAGGTCTGCAAACTGTTGAATGTATTGACGTACACAAAAAGTCACAATATGTCAGGACTTACATTTCTGTGGGCTGGAATTCTATTACTGGATAATTCTTCCTATATAAACTTCCAAAACTGACCCATAAAAAGTTCACAAGGCTTTATATCCCCAGTAATTCTTTGATTACAATTATAAATATTTCTAGTCAGCAAGTCTAAATACATTGCTAATTTTCTGTAAACTCAGAAACTTTACTGGTACTCCTGAGACTTAAACTGTCTCTGACCCTCAGGGCCACAGTTCTCATGACAGCCCCATTAGCTGCATACAAACATCTCCCTGACAAAACCTGCAGGCAACAGGATGAGACATAATCAGAGCTGCAGAGTCTTTGCCACTGGCATTGAGGAGCATGCTGGAGGAAATCCAGATGAAACTTGCAGGGTTGGCAGCCAGTCTGGTTTCGCCCCAACAGAACAATAAAATTCACATTACTATTGTTATCATTATTACTGTGGTTATTCAGCTAAGTAGAGCTATAGCTTGTGTAAAGCACTGGGGTGGTAAGAGAGGGCTCACAGAACCTACTGGGCTGGTTGTGGCAAAGCTCCTTTTCAGCCTGGGCATTGGGGATTTCTGCCCAGCAGAGCATCAGCATTGTGAAATCCCATCAGAACTATGAAGCCTATTTGGAGACACACAGTTAATAGTCATTCAATTCTGAACTCCTGTATAGTCCTCAGCAGTTTACTTTTTGCAAGATTGAAAAACAAATTGACAAAGAGAAAGCTGAGGCAATAAAGGAATATGGGGTTTTAAAATGCCTGTAATATGTCTTCACCCAGAGGCTCCAAAGTCATAATTGTTTAAAACAGGACACAGAGGGGAGGTGCAACCCCAAGTGGGATTCAATAATTCACAGTAACATTTGGACTCACAAGCGTGACACCAAAAGCCTGCAACCAGAAAGAGTGCACAATTACTGCTCCAGCTCTGTTTTGACACCATCTCCTGGCCATTGCCCATGTGTTTCAGAGACTCCAGGGCTGGAGGCCACGGGAAGCATATGCTTCCTATTGCTTCACACACGTGCCTATGGGCTAGGGAGCAATGGGGTCACTGTGCTCAGCTGCTTGGGGCTGAAGTTCTACCCTTCATGTGCAGGGCAGCAGAAGGCAGCCATGGTTCAATGCTGCAGATCTGCCTCTGAACAATGGGGAAAGTACAGCTGGTGGATAAAAGATTGTTAGGATGGTGCAGGAACATCTCTGTGCAGCGAAGTCCAAACACATCTCACTATTTCAAATGCTTGGCAAAAAAACCTGTAGAAACTTTGCCTTCACCTGTGAAACAGGCTCCCATCTAGTAACCACAAGGCTGCAATAATAGGATGCCTACAGTAATATCAATAACAATAATAATTATGTTGATAAAGGAGACAGTTCTGCAATAAATATTATGATGATTAATTTTCCAGAACTTTAAAATGGCCATTTCAGACCACTATCTTTATATATTATGAATGCTGCATACATGTTATCATTGATTTTTTTTTAACTTTGAGCTTTTGAAATATTTATGGCTTAAATCAGCAACAGACACAAAATATGCATCGAAAAAGACAGCACCAGGGACACTGGTGATAATTTGAGAAGGGCTTACTGGAAAGAGATACAATTATTAAAAGAGTGACAAGACATGAAGACACCACAAACGTAATCACACTGTGTGAGAGAAAAAAGTATTTTGCAAAAGATCCAAAATGATTAATTCTAAATCTAAATGAAGCCTTCCTTTCTTCTACACATCATTCATTTCTGCCCTGATAGCAACTTTCCTACTTTCCTGATTAGTAAATAGGGTACACAAAACAAGAAGTTTATTTAGAAAGATGGGCAGTGGGGAAGGATAACAGCACTGCAATGAGGCAACAAATTATAATTGTGTCATGTCTCCCTATTCAGGAACCAGTGTTTTTCATCCTGGCTACTTCCATACATTACTAGGTTAATATCAAGCGCAAATATATCACTCAGCAATAGTATATACCCTCAGAAACTTAAACTTGGGAATGGCTTTTCACTGACTGGCAGGACAAGTCACCCAAAGTTCTTCTATTCTGTCTCCATCGAATGTAAATATTTTTCAAATTCTTGAGAGAAAACGGTAATTATTTAAAGGTCAGGTAAGTAGAAAATTAATGAATATAATTAAGAGACCTGAAAACCTTCTAAGCCAAACCTGAACAGAAAAGATGGCTTACTAGAGCCACGGTAAGAACACTGCTAAGCTCCTCTGCTAGATATAAAAAGTTACTGGGTCCCTCCCTTCTATGTTTTAAATAATTCAAGCCATTTGCAATGACCACAAGCAGCATTCAAAATGATGGAGTGTGTGTCTGTGCACATGGATGTTTGTGTTTCTGGGGGAGATATAAGGGTTGAAATAAAAAAAAATTGAAAGATTATTTTGCTTTCTAATTTGGCATTTTCTCTACGTGGGGCAGAGAAAGTCCCAGGAGTAGAACAGAACTTGCAACCGATAAAATTTTAGCTCATTCAAAAGAAAATCTAAATTCTCCTCACCGTGAAAACAAGTGATTTAAATGTTGGCAAATAGAATTATTTATCAACAGTTGCATGGCTTCACAGAATGAAACCTAATTCAATGCTATTCTCAAAGAAACCTTATCCTTTTCTTTAATGCAAAGATGGGAATGAAAATGAGTACTGTACAGACTGATAAAGGGGAGCTATTGCTTTCCAATAAGGTAAATGGCACAAGCCTGATCCCAGAGTAATTTGGCATCAAACTGGTTTTCCGGGTAACATGAAAAGGACATTGTGTATGGAGTCTCTTCCCATTGATTCATTCCCTCTTTTCAGGCTCTGGTGCTGCTGAAACAGATTGCTCTAGCACAAACCCAAGTGACATCTGATTCACACACTGGCAGCCATTCAAGCCTATCTGGTCGAGCAGGCTTCCGTGAACTGGGGACTTCAGGTTTTTCCACAGTGTTTATCAGCAGTTTTCATGCTGTTGAAATGATCTTGGCAGAGCTGCTCACAGTAATCCCTCACCCCTTAGTGCCACTGCTCCCTGCAAATACAGCTCTCCGTACTTCTAGGTGTGTTATCTCAAAAGACTTCAGCCTAGGAAGGCTGTGTAAATAATCAGTTAAGATGGGGGCCCTCAGACAGTTTGGATAATGTGCAAAATCAATGCCCTGTAAAAACTAATAGAATTTTTTAAAATGCAATTAACTACCTGCCTATTTAACCCTAGCATTTAAATCCCCCAAGGCTTTGGAGCCTGCAAATGGTCAAGCACTTTATGCATCACCAAAATATATTTCCTCTGGGTCTCAGCCATCTCCTAAGGTGCCAGGAGCCTCTTTGAGGGTTCAGCTGTCAAAGAAAACCCAATATGTTAAACGCATGTAAGTAAGATGAGCCACATGCTTAAACACCTCTACTGTATGGGGTGGCAGTCTGTAGAATAATAGAGCAATTTGTTGTATATATGAGGGGAGAGATTTAATTTATCTGCACCTACAATTGTGCCCAGGAACTGGATAAAAAAGATGCCAAGTGAAAGTTAACAGCATGCCTCAAAATATCTATGGGTTAATATCTTGCAACTTATTCCCTGAGGGAAGACAATGAACCAATCCATATCCATATATAACCATCAGCACATAGTACAGTGTTTTGCATCATGAATTAGATGCTGTTCAATGAAGACTCATAAGAATAAAGCAAATTAAGAACAAAACCAGGAACTCTGGGGAGTGCTGGAAATAACTGAGGATAAAAGCATAGTGCATTCTAGGCATTTATTACAGCATTTATCTATTTGATACATAAGCATTAGTTCTTCAAAGCCAGCCTGAATCACTGCTACAACCAAGACATAAGCAAGTTTAAACAGGACCAGACAAATCCATTCAAAATTACAAAGGCTGGATGAAAGAAATCACCATGGGTCAGTGCAGTGTCAGACAAAGAGGAAGGATTTGATATGACTATACTGAAAGATACCCATGCTCAACATACATCAAAGAAGAACGTCACAATTCAGCATTTTGAATCAAAATGGCCAGAGCTAAAGAATGAAACCTACTTGAAAAAGATTTCTACAGCTGTTCTTTGAAACTGCACATCAACAATTTTATGTCTTTAATAGCAAAAGAGCTGAAAGAAGAGAGGTAGAGTAAGTCCAGCCTTCAAAGTAGAAAATGCTTCCTTGTTAAACAAAAGATAGGCAGTACATACAAAAACTCTCCTTGAAAATAACCCTTAAACTCATTAATATTGTGTGTCAGTAAAAGATCAGTGAAACATGAAAAAGGTGATGGCAATGTTCTACCAATAAGAGGAATTAGGTAGTAAAACTCTATTTATTTTTCAATAAGGAATAATTTATTGCTAAGACTGAACAATGAACAGAAAATATTTTTTCCTACCAGTACAATTCTTAAATTATTTCAAACACAATATACTGTTATTTAATGTGGTATTATTCCAGATACAAAGTTCATCAGATTTCTCCTATTATCAATCATTAAGGGCAGGTCGATTGGTCTTTCCAACCTTTGAGAAGATAACCCCAAATATTTACATTTATGCATAAAATACACATGATAATGTAAAGAACATTTTGGGAATAAGTTTGAGATCTGACTTAGTAACACTTTGTATTGTCTAGTAAATGGAAGAAAATGTGTACCTATGGGTGACATAAAGAGCCAATGTTACTCTGTCTTAGGTGTAGTTGCTAGTCATGTCAAGAGAGCCCTTCAGCAGTTGCAACTACTTGGATACAGCATTTCTGCACTGAAAAGAGAGTCTTTAGATGTCAGAGGGAGTATAAAAGCAAGTTCACTAAGTCCTTTCATTTTATCTATTGATTTACCAGACCCTTTGGCATGGAATCCAACATCTCTTTTTGCTCTAATAGGAACCTGCACCCTCTTGTCATCTTTGTAAAAAATTATCTTCTTAATCAAAGTCTTCTTTTACTTACTGTAGTAGTCATTGAAATTCTGAATTAAACCACTCAGATTTTGTATTAGCTCCAGATATGTTGACTTAAAGAATGCCTCCAGTCTGAAACCAGAACACACTGTTATTGTCATCTGCATGTACAGTAGTTTTTTAACATTTCTAGTTTCTTCTTGCCTCACATAATCTCCTGGTATAATTACCACATGAAACAAAAAATTCAACATTCTGTGATTTTGATGCTATTCAGTATAAAAGAACTTGGGCTGTAAGGCACAATCACAGTCTGAATATGGTCTAATTTAATACAATGTCCCCATTATGCAAATAGTTTTTTATTTTCTAAAAGCCCTCAGAAATTAATCATTAATCAATGTGGAAAAATTGCTTGGCTTTTTTATATGTTATTCATTTAAAAACAGATTGCCCTGGAATGGATTCAAATACAAGCATACATTTTCATGATTTAATAATTAAAATCTGACTACAGACTTTGTATATGACTAATGTGGCTCTTCATTCCATGCCACTAAACAAAAATCCAAGTGGTAAGTTAGAAGGCATCACTAGACTGGCAGTTCTATTGCAGTTCCAGGTGTAATTATATTTTGTATACATCTGTACATATTTACAGAATAACAGGCATTATGAGAATGTGGACTATAATTTACTAGTTTTTAATGGAAAATATTCTCTATTTGAGCTTTTGTTTCCAGTCAAGTACTCTGTGAGAAACTTAGACCTCAGTCATGATAAGCTTCAGGGAAGTGGTACAGCAATTAGCAAGTACAAGATCTAGTTCCATGGGGAATTCAGAAATAAGAGCTGTCCTGCTGGGATAAATAGAGGCAGTATTGAAATAAAAATATTTTGTTATAGTACTTGATGCTATTAAAATCAGTCTCTGCTGAATTCTCTCACATGGGAATGAAAATTCTTTTGTGTGTAGTGACTTGCAAAATTAAGAAATGTCTAATGTCAAAATAGAAGCCTCAAGTAATTTTATAGATTAAAACTTTTAAAAAAATAAGAATCACTCAAGAAACAGACACTGTTTCCCCAACATTGCAAGCAAGCAAAGCTCTCACATCTTTGTGAAATTTATTTGAAATTTAAATGGACATTTGAAATATGCAACAAACAACTTGGTGTTAATTTCTCATTACAGCATTCCTATTATTGTATAAAGTGCCTATGGACAGGCATAGTAAAAAATATGTAAATTTACCATAAAGAGAGTATGTTCTGCCTTTAGTCATTATGCACCTCTTTGCCTACTGTGTATAATTAGCATAAAAAAAAGATAAATTGTTGTCAGGTTTATTCACTTGCTTTGCTATAAATATAAGTTGAATCAACAGATCAAATTAGGTTTTAGACAACAAAAGAAATGGAAGCAGCAGTTTTTAAATATAGAAGAATCATTCTGTAGCCATTCAACAGCCACTTCTGTGCAGAAATCTTGAAAAGGCTGATTTCACAATACAAATGTGCTTTGCATATCCTCTAAAGGACATACAAACCATTTCCTTCAATTAGCAAAGTTAAGTTGATAAACAGCAAGATTTTGTAATTTCTTTTTATTCCAAATGAAAAAAAATTGTAATTTGATTAGAGTTCTATCATAATACAACTTCGTTTTATTCCTTAAAAGTCTAAACTATTTTTAATGGGAATTCTTGTTGGATAAGTTGTCATGAAATATCTAGTTTTTCTTACTGTTAGAAGTCTACATTACCATCTCTGCAGGAGTAGATCACTAAAACTTTTCCCAAGCCTCTGTGTCCTCAAAAAGACAATTGTATTAATAAACTAAGAACTTTCCTAGGTGAAGCCTATAAGAAGACATATGACCCACACTCCTCTGCCATGGTGATGTACTTACAAAGACATAGGAAATCAGCTTTTTGCAAAGGGCATGGTCATAGAACAATTTAGAAAGACAAAACAAGACAGCTGGTATAATAATTTGTCATATGAATGGCTTTGTTGCTTGCCATACTAACACAGGTTAACTCACTGGAGTTCTTGGTTTGATGATCCCCTTCTTTTTTTATCACAGCACCTTTCTTGACGTCAGAGTGTCCATTGTACTTCACTTCACCATAGATCTCTTTCCCCCCAAATTCACTGCTTCTATTACCTGTGCCCACATAACTTACCTCACTCTGGCAGAAGGGAAAGGATATACAGCCTCTTCCTCATGAGGTAATCAATAGTGCTTCAGAGATAGGCCAGCCTGCAAAGGCTTGTAAATGCTGCCACTTCAGTCTTCAACAGCCCTCAGTGTGTGACATTTGCAATGCTTTTTGTTTCAATTGACCTGGCCCAAGGGAAAGATGTCAAAAAGCTTCTGATGAATTGGAGCTCCTGAAATTACTGCTTCACTGAAGGGTTACCACCTTATGCCACACTGCTTTCCTTGCATAAATACTACACCCTTTGTCTTTATTAACATGTTATATACATAATGGGTGAACTCTCTAATAAATTATCATCTAAAGGTGAAATATTATTTTTTGCTATACCTTTAGCCTTTTTTTTATGTTTTACTTGGTATTAATCAGTTGTTCCATCTACGGTGAGGGAGAAAATAAAGAGATGCAAAAATAATTACCTTGATGGAAGTAAAACAAGAAGAGAACAACAGAAGAAAAATAAACCTTTAACCCTGTTCTCTTGCAAACTGGTCATAAACTCAGAAATATTGGTCCCTCCTATGGTTTATCTTGGAGACTACCACATATGTATCATCTTGCAAGTTTAAGCAAGTGTGGTTTGTGATAAAGTCCAGAGGTCAGTGACTTGGCAAAAATACAGAACTGGTGGTCAGTAGAGCAGGACTCAAGCACAAAAGAATTGGAAAAAGTTCTTGAAGGCCTTATCACTGCCAGAGCTTAGTGACATTTAATGGTGTCAGCTTGAGCTCCTCAAGCTCCACCTAAGTCTGTACATGTTTGAGTTGAAAGTTTAAGGAGAGGGGGAAAAAAGTTAAAAAACATCTAAACCCAAACCCTCAAATCTATCTCCATTATCAGATATTTCTGAAGGCATAAAAAAAATGAATCAATAAACTCAAATACCCACACACTCTGAAATGGAGTAATAAAATCTGCTATTAATTTTCAGAAGCAGGAAAGTTGCACTGTAAGTCATATTTTAGAAGGCAGTATCTGTCTGAGCCCCAAGAGCTCACCTGGACATGCAGAGCCCAGGGCAGTGCCTGGATTCTGCTCAAAGCTGGGCAGCTGAATGCACTGTGAAGCTCAGGGTAATGCACTGGAAAGTGACATCTCTCATATTCCCAGAGGGAAAACAGATACACTTAGACTTTAGAAGTGAAGTGTTTTATTACCTTCTCTATTTGCACATTCAAGCTGCTAAGTATATAAACATGAAATACTTATCACAGAATCACAGAGAAATTCAGATTGGAAAGCAGCTCAGAGGGTCTCTAGTTGAGCCTCCTGCTCAAAGATGGGTCAGCCTGAGATCAGACCAGTTTGTTCAGGGCATTTTCTACTAAGGATGGAGACTGCACAAACTATAAAACTGAAGGAAAAAAATACAGATTTTTATATATGTGTATATATAAATAATACTATATTTAATTGATATCTAGAGTTAGAGAAGCAGCTGATCATTTTCAGAAAAGGTTTGAACATCAGGTGTCAGGAGATATATACACTTGAACATCAGGTGTCAGGAGATATATACACTAGACAGGACTGCAATGTAAAATTAGAATTCATTGTAAAAGATGCAAACAAAAGAGATGTTTGTTTCCTTGTGCCATAGATGAAACTGCTCCTAAAAGCAGAGGAAAAACAATTTCTAGGTGAAATATAATACACAAATGTTATAATAAATTGACTTCTAATGGGACTATGTTTCTGGTAAGAAAATAATTTTACTTAAAAAATCAAGATCTTTGAAATGTAGAGGTACAAGTTCAAAGGCACTGATACCAAAACTGTTCTTTAATTCCTGCAACTCTCCAGCTCTTCACTGCCACCTTGGGCAAACAGCAAATTGACTGTTCCATTTTTAGAGGCCATGATCATGAGGTGCAATGGTATTTCTACTGGTACGTTTGCAGTTTGTTCCTTCTGATTTGCTCCTGTGAGATATCAAAACAGGAAAGCTGCAGTTGTGCCAGAGATCTATAATTCTCTCACTGCACATACTTTATGAATGGTATGCACTTCAATATTTGAAAAAAAGATTCGGAAAACCACCACTCCTCTGTTCACTGAACTAAACGTCTAGACTAAAAATATAATGATGTAGGTATGATATGTTAATGGTATATCTGATCTTCCTATCAGTACTAGAGATAGAACCTTAATGCAGAATGTCAACCATTATTCTTCTATTTTTACCATTTGTGGTAGAAATAAAAGTCTACTTATGTAAACTAGATTGAAGAATAAGTTAATTTTTTTACTTCTAAAACATTATGTCTGAAATACAATTGTTTGCCTTTGCAGTTGTGGATGGCTCAAAAGGCAAACCATTCACACTCTGTAGATCTGTAAAACAGATCCACAGAGAATAAAGAATAAATTATGGGGAAGTAGCAGTTGTGGATATTTTTTGCCTTCCACATTTCAGCTATGTTTTAAGATTCTTGGACATCAAAATTTCAAATAACATGTCAAATATTAACATGGTTAATAGTGAGCCTTGGTATTAAAACTTATATGCCACTTGATTTTGTGCTAACAGTCAAATTACTAAAAATTACATATCTTGATAATTTCTCTAAGGTTAATGGTCACTGTTGTCACTGTTTGATTAAAATCCTGTAGGGTTCAAGCAATTCTGTCAGGTTTGTGCAATTTCCTTTGCACAAAACTTTTAGAGCCAATGATTAATTTTTTAAGGCTTTGCAAGGTACTTCACTGAACAAAGAAAACTAACCATACCACCAGAAAACATCTCATAGGCTACAGCCAAAACCTCCCTAGACACTCATTCTTAATTCAGAATGGAAAAAAGACCATTCATTTTTACTGTTAAGAATTTGGGCTCCACGTACATGATGAGATATTATTATAATTAATAACCCCTCCCACAGTAATGACAAATAGTTAGGATAAAAACTCTCATTCAAAGTGAATGAATGGAGTAGGCCATGAATAATATAAACTTCTACCCAAGACTAACTGCTCAAACAAGAATAAAAGGCAATTGTGTACCGTGGAAAAATTACTTAGTAATGAATCAGTCCCACAAAACAGTGATTTTCCTTTTTAAAAGGGTTATCTCTTCAGCCTTCTCTCATGCCTGAAAGAAGGTGGGGTTTGCCCTACTCTGAAAAACTCTGCTACTCTCTGAAGGTCAATAAGAACAGCAAGAAGGTAGGAAACGATTTCAGCCTTGGTGTCCTCCCAGAAAACACTTGGAACTGTTGTCTTTTGCAGTAAGGGAACCTAAATTAAATGAGCCTGAATGACTTCAGCAATGGCAGCATGCCCAGACCAGGAAATCTGCAAAAAGGACAGTCCCAGGCTATAGGGCGGAAGCAGTGTGGCTGTTCAAAAAACTGTATTTAAATTGACACCAGAGACCAACAAGAATGAGAGCTTTGTGTGCTTTTCCTTCTTAGTGAGACTCTACCTTTACTTGAGCTTCAACCAGTTTTGGGGTATAATGTTACACAGAATTCTATCCCTGAAGAAAAGTGGAAAGAAAACAGGCCTGATGTCCACATCAACAAGCCTTAACTTCCTCATCAGGTGTGGACAGCAAAGTCTGACTTGATTGAGAATGATGAGATGACCAAATGTGGGTCTAAAGACATAGCTGTCAGTTATTAAAGGAAAAAATGATAGTTCAGTTTAAAGGACTACTATTGCTTCTGCCAAATTCTCTGCTGATGATGCCAAACTTTCACTATCAAATCAGTCCTGTCCTGGTATAGGTAATTCACAGTTACTGATGCTCTGACCATTGTCAAACTCAGCCAGAGTTACCACACTGGTCAGCAGACTGCATTACATCCCATACACTCCCTGGTTTAGGATATCAAAGTAGCAGTCATGACAGAGCCACCACATGGCACACTGCTCTGGCAGATCCAAGAGGAGCTGCTGCCCACAACCTCCCAGTGAGATGCTCCTGGGGCTGTGAAGAGCAAAGCTACTGAAGACCAGCCTAGTTCACTCCTAGAAAACACCTGCAAGGCAACAGTGCCTGCATATAGGTGGTGCTGAAGCCACTTAATAGATTTGGTCCATCTCTGAAAGTCTCTTCATTATGAATAACTGGGTGGGGATAGCCTACAAAAAAATTAAAAGATTATTCTAAGAATCTTTCTTCACATTTGCATGGCTTTTCAAAAGGCAATAAAAGTGTGCATCAAATACTGTGTGTAGCAACAAGCAAAGCAATGTTTGCAAGGTCCCTCCTGGGAGATGAGCTGGTCAGAAAAAACTTTGTAACTGCTTGGACCCAAGGCCAGTATTCACAAGGCCAGTCTGTCATTTGTGCTCCAGCACGGCTGTAGTGGTTTGACCTGGCTGGATGCCAGGCACCCACCAAAACCTCTCTGTCACTGCCCTCCACAGCTGGACAGGGGAGAGAAAATATAACAAAAGGGCTCATGAGTTGAGATAAGGGTTAGGGGAGATCCCTCATCAGACACCATCACGGGCAAAACATGATAGAATTAGAGATAATAATTAAATTAATTTTGAACAAAATTAGAGCAGGATAATGAGAAGTCAAATAAAACCTTAAAAGCACCTTTCCCCCCACTTCTCCCTCCTTCCCAGCTCTACCTCTTGCCCCACATGCAGAGGGACACAGTGAATGGGGGTTATGGTCAGTTCGTCACCTGTAGCTTCATCCTGATGCTCAGAGGTGCTCCCCTGCTGCATCACGGGGTCCCTCCCATGGAAGACAGTTCTCCATGTACTTCTTCAGTGTGAGTCCATCTCACAAGCAACAGCTCCCTGTGAACTGCTGCAATGTGGGTCACTCTTCCACAGCATGCAGTCCTTCAGGGACAGGCTGCTCCAGCATCAGGTCTCCCTCAGGGTCACAGCCTCCTCTCAAGCATCCACCTGTTCCAGCATGGGGCTCCTCCAGGGATTGCGGGTGGATCTGTGCATCCCTGTGGATCTCCCTGGGCTGTGGGGCACAGCTGCCTCACCACGGGCTGCACCACAGGCTGCAGAATAATCCCAGCTCTGGTGCCTGGAGCACCTCCTGCCCCTCCTTATCTACGGGTCTTCATGTCAGCATAGTTGTTCCTCTCATGTATTCTCACCCTGCTCTTCTCTGGCCACAATTACATCTGTGCAGTAATTTTTGTTTTTTTTCTCCTTAAATGTCTTAGCACAGAGGCGTTACCACCATTTCTAATTGGCCCATCCTTGACCAGCAGCACATCCATCTTTGGAGTTGCCAGGGATTGGCTCTATCTTACATGGAAGAAGCTTCTGGCAGCTTCTCACAGAAGCCACCCCTGTATCCCCCCCACTACCAAAGCTTGGCCATGCAAAGTCAATACAGTGGCCTACTAAGTAACAAGCATTCACCAATGCAGTCTTGTATTCCTCTCTCTTAACAAAGGCCAAAAAAACACAGCAGAATATGTAGGGATATGCTAAAAGAACATGATCCAAGCTATATCACTTCTTCATCCTGGCTTTTCAGGCTGTTGTCTTCTGTTATGAAAACAAAGCTTTAGGGAACAGGAGTCTTTTCCCTGTGCTGCTGTCCTATACTGCTAGCAGCTGTCTCATCCTGCTTCTCTGAACGGTGACAATTCCCCTGGCTGGTCTAAAAAGGCTCTATCTACAAGGAAGAAAAGGCAATCTCAGTTTTGTTTTGAGTCCAAATCCTAAAAGTAGGAATCAATGAGATTTACCAAGGCAACCTACTTAGCAATTAAAGACAATTCCATAACATGAGCAATGCAGGTTTAAGGGTGGGTTTAGCAATGTCATGTATTATCTACACTATGCTTGGATTCAAAAAACAGTCAGGATACTTTTATGGAACAAATGTGGGCCGAAAAAGGCATTTTCCACCTAGCCTCTTGGCATTAAGTTAGTAATTAAGAATGAATATTGCATTCCTTTTCAGGGACAAAACATTTCATAATACTGCAGCTGATTCAATATTTGAAAAAGTTTGATGTATGAAGATAGAAAGACATTAAAAATGCAACTGATTCTTAAAATATTTAAGAAAAAAGGTTATTTCATAACACATCTTTCATAGCAAGATGTTAAAAAAAAAGTCTGGAGTTTGAGTCAAAAATATTTGGATATTGGTGACTGAAACAGTGATCTTTAAAATAAATACTAAGAAATTTCATTTAACAATTAAAATCAAAACATCCTGAAGTCTCTCTTCTGGGTAACATTATTGCTATACTCTATCTTTTATAAATCCCATCTCCTCAGCTGCTAATTAGTGTTTCTTATTCCACAAGGGTTTTAAGCTGTTGCAGAATATTCTCTCATGTAGCCTTCCCAACTTCTGATGATTCAAGTTGTCTTTGTATTTTATCCTTTCCAAGCCACTGGAATTGGCTGCTTTTAACTCAATGTTACAGCCCCAACTTGCAGACGATCTCTTGCCAGAACTCCCGCAGGTATCCCTCCCATGCACAGAAATGAAAGCTGTGACACTGATCTGGGGCAAACTTTTCAGATCAAAGTAGTAAGTAATTTGCCAAAAGTTATTAGACTTGCTACATTGGTGCTTCTCCAGACTTCTCTCCATTATGAGAGTAAAGATGTTTCTCCCAAACTCTTTCCAATTGTTCAGTTACAGGGCACAACAAAAGATGATTTCTCTTGGTATCTCTCTCTCTGCAAATTTCATTAGATACAAATGGTATGATATTCACTGTAAAACGTGCACAACTTTATGCTGTAAAGTGATATACTTTATTTTTCCAATAGACACTTGCAGAATATGTAGCAGAGCAGTGAAAACCCAAATTGTTTTCAGCTGTATTTCTTTGTGTGACTTCCAACTGCTGGTGCCTTGCTAGAACATGACAGTTTGCACTGCTTTACCTGAAAGAATGCAAGAAATGAGGTGCTGTCAGCTTGTTCTGACACACTTCTTTTCTACCATAAGATGGCAGACATAGTACATAAATTTTCAATAATATACTGAAAATTACAATTATTAGGCCAATATGTATATGATGTTCCCTACTGTCCTTACTGCCATGAACCAGAAAAAAAGTGGTCTCACTGTACCATTATCTGCTACTGCAATCATGGCATGCTTTTAGTTCATCACTGCAGCTCTTTCAAAACAACATGACTTGGCAAGAAAAATAAAATAATAAAAAATTGATCAGGCATAAAATTACTGTATTTTTGGTTAAAGTGCATAACAGTAGCACAATATAGGTAAGATATAGCTCTTGCTTTTATTCAGCTGTTTTGTATGCTGTAGATACAAATGAGACTTAAACCAAGCATCAAAACTGAACCTTTCAGACGTTAATGTGATGATAGCTGTGTTATTATGAGCCTAATGATATCTAGTGCACACAAGAATACATAGGTGTCATGCTGGGAAAGCAATGATCTGACTCTCATTCTGACTGCAGGCAAAGAATATCTCATCAAAGCTATAAATTTCATGACTCTGTTCCCAAATTTAAAACCCTTAAGGAAATGGCTTTCATGGTTCAACAGTTTTAAAGGGTTGCTCTTACTTGGCTTTGTAACAAGGAAATTAATAGTTCTTCCAAACAAATCAGAATTATGCCATAGCTGCATGCATTTTCATGCTGTTGCCTTCAGCATTTCACTTCCTTCCCCAGATAACATCACTGCAGAATCCACACTGAATTCACGGTGGGGAAACCTTTATTACCTGCTATGATTTCGCTCTATAGGCTTAGATAGGTGATACAAGTCGTTTGCTCATTGTAAAAATTGTTTTCATTAGGCCATGTGAAATAGAGTCAGTTTCTAATCAATCTTCACTTCTCAGAGTAAAACCAGGGTAAAACCTATCCAGCCTAATGTCAGGCAGAGTTAGTTTCTGTAGCTTGATGCAGAGCAACCAACCAAGAGGTAGCCTGCTTATGGGACCACAAGAAGAAGCACTGAAGTGAGGTACTTCTCTGTCAGCATGGTTTTCTCCCTTCAAAAATTCCTACTGTGCAAATACTGAAGCTCCTGAGAGGGAATAATCATATTAAATAGTTTTCTTAATTTGCAGGTATAGAAATGCTTTCTAATGAGCTGAAAATGAATATTGTGTTAGGATTAGACACCGTATGTGACACTTTGTGCACATAATGCACTACAACTTGTGCTGTTCAGGAGAAAGATCCTAAGTGAGCACCAAATGTCCAGTGTAGCAATACATTTCAATGTGTCATTACGAAGAAACCAAAATTGTGTGGATTCTCATTTAGTCATAAGAAGTTACACATACACTGGGGTTAAAATACTAAGATATATTTGCTTTTGTCCAGAATCCTTATGACTGCACAACATTTTAGATCCAGCTACTTCAATGCCAGTGAAGCAACAGGAAAGTAACAGCATCTGTTTCAAAGCAGCTTTGATTTTTTAGCTCATGCCAATCATTTTGAGTCCTATCTCTAATGTAGGAATGTAGCATTCAGAATAAGAATCCTTGCATGACAACGATTAGGTAATGTACTAAAGAGATTAATTTAATAACAAACTATTGAACATATATCTATAACACAACATAAGCCACACTCTCATAAATCAGAAATATTACTCTAAATGATTGACAATAACTTCCACACCTCAAATTTTTGATACCCCCATGAGGGAGTGAAAAGGTTATACATTATTTTCTAAGAACAAAAATTATAGTAATAGAGAAATTTGCTCTTTTTTGAGGATGAAGTGATTGTCTGTAATAGAAAGCAGTGTTGGAGTCTAAAAAAATTCTCCATAGCCCACTGTTCCACAGGAGGGAAAAAAGCAAACATGGAGGACTGAACAAAAACCAACAGCAATCCATCATTAACTGCACAAAAGCAGTGAATTTGCTTTAATATGAGGAAAATGACAGTTTCTCCTCAAGCACAGAAAACATAATTATCCCCTAAGCCATCCTAAAATAGTTATCACTAATGCAATCCAGAAATCTGCAATTCCCAACTGGGGAGCATCATCACTGTCATGCATGAGAGGGATGCAGTGGGAAGTAAGTTCTCCATCTAGACTTTCAGAACAGCATGCAACTCTTAGTATTAAATAACAGAATAGAGGGAAAGAGAAATAAAAAGGGCATTATAACTGGCTGCTTGGGCACATCTACAGAGGGGTGTCTGTTTGTATTTGCATACAAAGAATATACTGCTCCATAAAAGTGACTGCAATCAGCTGAATTAAAGCTGTCTCAAGTTTTGCTCTTTCCATATCCAAGTTGGGCTTTGAGCTTATTCAGATAAGCTTTGAACTTTGTTCTGCAGGAGCTAGGATGTTTTCAGTATCCAAGCTGGCTTGTGTTTGCAGCATGGACACACCTTTAATAAAAGTCACAATATTCTGCATCAGGTTTACGCCTTAGTTCTGCTGAAGAGTAACATTCAGGAGCATCATGTCAGAGCAATGTAGCAGTGTTGCAGCCAACTGCTTTACACAGTGTGTTGTATCAAAAAAAACTCTGGACACTGAGAAGAAAAATATATGACGAAAACGTAATTCATACTGGTTGTTTGAAAACTCAAGAATACACAAAAAATCAATTCAGCTGCAAATTTTAACTAGAACAGAATCAAAATAAATGAAGTCACCTATTTGATCTTTACCTGTTCAACAGCTCTCCCCCTCTTTTAAGTAAACATTTCTACAAACAAGTTATTAAAACTGGTTTCCTACATTTTTCTGGAAGGGATGAAGTTAGGACTGCATTTCAATTCAGCCACATTTGTCTCAATCTCCATCCCACATGATTATGGCAAAATTACTAGTTGTTATTTTTCAGTGAAAATGTCTAAATTCCCATGTTTGAATTTTGAAGTACATAACTTAATCAAGAGACAGGCTAACAACACTGACTGTAGACTTCTGGTGAAGTATGCTGGAGTTAGCTAAAAGTATGGCTTATGTAATTATAATTTCACATGAACGAAGAAGTCAGGAAAGATATGGAAATACTCCTTTAAACCTTATCAAAGTTATGCATCAAGTGGAACCAAATGGTATCTTTCAATATCTGAACTATTTTTCTCACTCAGGTGTTCGAGAGCCAAGTAATGCATTTTCATACAAAACTTGAACACCAAATAATCACCCTTCTCTTCTCATGCACCTGTACAGTCCTGGACTGTCACAGAGCTTAGGCTCACAGCTAAAGGACAAACGTGCTACCGTGGACTGAAAGGCAGTAAGATTATATAAAGATATAAATATTTTGCACAACTGAGGCCCCATCCACTAATTTCAGTTAGGATAAACCCAAACATCAAGTGCATCAAATGCAGGCTGAAAGGCCAAGGCATGTCCAGGCCAATTCATCCCGTCATTACACTTCCTTTTATTCTCTTACCTCCTTTTTATAAGTTACTAGCTCTGTCCTTCAAAGTTCAGAGGCCTTTCAGCCTGTTCCACTGGACACCCTGCTCCTTCTTCACATCCTGATGAGAACTAAGCTCTGAGAACTATGGTTTTCTGGGTTAGCCTGAAAAAATGAAAAGCATTCCCTTTGTTTTCACCTACCCTGTGATCCTTCACATTGCTGCACAGAGGATGGTCCCTAAGGTCCTGCATGCTAAAACTCTTGCTTCTGTCTTTCCTAAATCTGTCTCTTCCACTGCAGTGAAGAGAAAATCATATTCCCCCTCCTCTCTGAGATAGCTACAGTGGTTGATCTGCACCAAACGGACCAGTGCTGAATTTATTTTATATGTTAATTTACATGATAGCTGCATTCGTTAAAATGAGATCTAGTGTTATTAAACTCCTGTAGCGTAATTGTGATTGAAATTTGTCCACGAGCTACACACATTTGAACCTCATGAACCAGAAAAGAATTCATAAAAGATATTGGTTAAGCACAGACATGTTGTTTTTAAAATATCTGAAAACATAATTTACACAGAGAGGATAAAATTGGGGATGGATACTATTTACAATCTGATTTAACACTCAATGCAAAAAGTCACAGGAAAGTACAGAAGAGTGGGAAAAGAAGTGAACTTTTTCAGCTGAAGATAATTAATATCTCTAGGGCAAGATAAACTTCACTGAAGGGGCTTCACTGAGTGTTGTTTTAAACCCAAAAGAGAATCAGTGAGATTTTTTGTTTCTTCATTGCAATCTTCGAAACTATCAGGCTATAAATCTGCCTCTGAGATTCTTGTACTTTCCCATTTACTGACCTGTACAGGCTAAAGAGCAAAGGTAAATTGGAAAACAAAATTAGGACTATAGGAAGAAAGGTTATTTTAGATATTTATTACTCACTTGAAGGTCTAATGACACAGAAAGAAGTTATTTTATTTTGTTAGAATGCAAAGATTGGCATGAGGGAATTAAACCTGGCTAAGATGGCCTAATCAAGACAAAAGCTTGACAATCATTAAAAGACAATGATCACATGAAGATGGAGAAGGTTTACATAAAGAAAAGTATAATGCAACAAGAAACAGATTAAAATTCACAATACAAATGTAAAACTAATTACTTCTGCAAATGTACCATACATATAAAAAAATCCTTGCCTCTACCTATTCCTCAGAAACATTTATTTTAATCACTGATCAGAAGAAATTTCAGAACTCCTTTAGTAGAACATATTTATCTAACTTTTAAGAATCAAAGCTCTTGCTCAGAAATACCAAAATATGCCTGAGTTATAACTATCCTTTAAGGATAAGACTGCTTTGCAGAGTAAAACATAAAACTGCCCTATTTGCTTAGTAAATGCTACAAGTGATGAATAACCCATCAGCTTTCCACAACATGTTCAAAAAGCTTTCAGAATTTTATTGGTATGGTACTCAGTTCTTTTAATTCAGCTTTTAATGTAATCGAGAATATCACCAGGATCTACTTAATTAATTCCCCAGTGCACCATGAATTTAATTTTCAATGACTTTATTGAGAACTTTTTTTGTTAATTTTACAATGAGAAACTATAACCACTGTTAACACAACTTGCAAATATTTCAAACAAGACAGCAATCTCCTATTTTTTGGATTTTTTCTGTTCCAAATTCAGCTCCTGAGATGGATTTTCTGCTTCAGCTTCATTTTCATCTTCCTGTAAAAGAAAATGAAAACCTGAACATTAATCAATTTATTGAAAAAGTACACTTTTTCTGCTTATGCAGATGTATGGAATTCTGTACAGTCTTTTGCCATCTTTTGCCTGACCAATAAGCATAAAAATAAGCAAAAAAAAGTAATTTATTCAAGTGATTGATTTTGCTCAAGAACTGAAATAAAAATGGTAAGAAATTTAAACAAGCCTAATTGCCTACATTTATAGCAGAAGTATAATTTAATGAGTAAATATTTTACTGACCATATTACTGGATAGTTACATAAAGAAATTATTAAATCACAAAAAGATGACAAGATATTCAAATGCCTACAGCAGACAGTATTACACACCTTTCCTTTGTTCTTGACCAGAGGTTTCCACTAAATTACTTTTGAATGCACGAACTTTCATCATTGTACTAAAAATTACGTCTGAAAAGCATCTGCCATTGAAAAATGTTTCATTTTTTTGCGACCAGATATGTTTACTTCACCATTTGATAAAAGACAATAAATTTAACTTCAGAGACACTTTATGTGCTGCAGCATCGTATTTTTGTCCCATCTAGCATATTTTCTTGACAGGTCTGCCAATTTTCCAATTACTTGTACCACCATATGTTATCTGAAGATCAGTCAGGTCTAAAATAGGAAACATGAGCATGTCAGGCAGCAGCATGCTTACAATATTCTACAGCTTCAGCTCCAGGAGTAGGGCTCATAATTCACTATGGGTTCCTCCAGATCTCACTGAAAAAATGAAGTGACATCATAATGCCTGTTTCCATAGGAATGGATACTATTTTGTGTCCAGTACAAAATCGTGACCTCCAAAGTATAAATTATGGAAGAGCGAGAAAACTGTTTTATAATGAACTTGCAATCCATCACATCATGAACAGTCCTTATCACAATTTCAAAGTATGGCCAGTTTTCTAGTCTGCATTTTAATTCAATTTACAGAGAATCTTACACATTCCAATAACACAAAAAAGAAATGAACAGGCATTTTGGAAGGAAGAAGCATCCTGGCTGCTGTAACAGTACTCATCACAAGGCAACAGCTGAGAGAAAGTAAACACCAGGGACATTTAGGTGGGATCCAGTAACCTGAGGTGGATTTCCTGATTTAAAAGAACATTTTCGTTCTTGTAGGAAAATATCCTTTTGCATGCTAGCCTTTCTTTCACCATCTAAGTATGCTTTGTAAGGATAACTATAATATTTAGAGGTAGAAAATATATAGGAAGATTACATGGGCAGCACAAAATAGAACAGCAGTAGAATATCTCATTTAAAAATGTGATCTCATAATAAGTTACACCCAACTGTAATAAAATGGAAAAGCTAATTGTTCTATTAAAGTAGCAGATTCTCCAAGCCATCATTGCCTCTGAATCCTCCCCCTTCTGGGGACAGCCTAGGCACTGAGAAACTGACTGACCACTAAAAGCTAAAAGCTTTTTTCTTATCTTTCTGGACTGTCATCTCTTCAATTACCTTTGAAACACATAGTGCTCCACGTGGCTTTTTTCATTTAGCTGAGAAAATATGCCTGTGCATGTGTCTGAAACCAAACACTGCAGATTCATTGAAATTAGAAGTGTAGAATATATTAAAGAGAGTGCAATGTATAGTATACACACAGAGGTTAAAGCTCAGAGTAATGATGTTTGATCTTTCTCATAGCAAGTGAACCTTTTCTTTGTCAGATATGCCTGAGCCAGATCAGTTCCCAGGCCTGTGCACTGCCATGTGAACAACAGTACCAGCACAAACAAGATGGCAGAAAGGATTTTTAGGGAACACTGGGAAGTATGAACCACCAGTTTAGGCATTCATGCAGCTTTCTGCCAGAAAAGGAGTGACAGCAGAGGCCGCAGAATCGCAATGTCAGGATAATTTGGGACATGGACGTCTATAAATTATAAGAAGTGTTCTATTACTGCCATTATGCTTGGGGAAGATCTGAACTGGAAATTTAGAGCACATATTAACCATAATACAAGATGTGAAGACTCACTACTTTTTCAGTTTGTTGACAATGCAAGATTTCTATGAAATGCTTTATCTTTTTTTCAGTAGCCCAAGAGGCAGCCCGATGATTGCACACAGAATACTGAAATGGCTGGAGTTTCTAATGTCATTAATAATGTTTGAATTTTCAGCTACATAGCCTATACAGCCTAATTATCAAGAAATTATGCAAATCAGATTGCGGATTAAATATATTTAACATATTTGTTTTAGTAATTACCACCTATCATTATCATTATAATGCTTTTGATTCTGATGAATGGCAAAGGAAAACCTTTTATTTTTATGTTATCTGTTAAAAAACAGTCCATGATGGCACTGTGCAAAGTTTCTATTATCAGCAGCTACACAGCAGATGAAATACTGAATTCTGATTTCTGCCCACAGAAATTCAGTTCACATTGTTTATATTAATACCTCACATTTCTTTTTTATATTATTATTTACTTTTCTTCCAGCCACCTATGACTCTAACATCTAGTGCTTCCTGTTCTAAAAATCCTAAAAGTAGCTTTTCCTAGCAGATGTTACAAGTCAAACTTTTAAAGTAGTTCTGACCATTGGATGCCAAAAATCAGACTTGTCTCAGTATCTTTTCTGACTATAGACAACTATAGACTCAAATATTACATAGTGGATACACTCACCGAAAAGATACCTCAGCACAGATCCGGTGACTTGTAAGAACAGCCATGGGAAGTGAATTCCCCCAAGACTGCACTACTACTCCTACTGAAAAAGTACTCTTTACAGCCCAAAGATTATTTTAATAGTGAAATGAATGAAGTTTACTGGTCTGGAATTGATGTTACTACAGATTTACAATACCAACAGTGATGAGGAAAAGTACAAAGAGCATTACAAAGTGCTGCTAAACCCAACACTCTGAACTGAAATGCCAGCTCAGGAGCTCCTTAAGCCACCAGTGACTGGACACCTCATCTGCATCCTGATGACACAGATGGAGAGATGGACCTTCCATGTTAGTTTTCCTACATTCTCTGCCCTGGCATCCCACCTCTTCTCTGATGGAAACAAAGTACTGGATTAAAGGGTCCTTCGGATGCTCTACAGGTGTTTTCAAATGTCCTATGGACATCTCTTCTTTCACACTGCTTAGTCTATACTTGGTAGCTGGGCATTTGAGGGTCACAGCAACAGAATGGGGCCAGGAATAAAGAACCAAGACCCTAAAATCTGCCACATAATGACGTGTTGTGATTTACTGAAGTATTAAGCATTCAATAGCTTTGCAGAAGTTAAGGAGAATACTTCGATATTTAGATACCTTTAGGTGACAAAAACTAAAGGTAAGAGTATGACTTTTAAAATCTATTCTAAAGTTTTGAGTTGACAGTTGAGAAAGACTATTACATCATTTCATCCCCTTTGAAAGCATGTTTAAGGTCAACCACATTATTCTCTGACCAAAGAATAATGAGTCTAACACAGAAAGCTAATTTTGTAGTAATTATTCCAGAATATTCCCCTGTAGACAAATTCTGGAATGAAAAAGGAAGAAAAATAGCCTAGAAATAGGGGTTTGAGTATCACTATCTCTTTTTACCCTCTCCAACCAATTTCCTTCAAAATATCTGAGAATTTTTTTTTCTCCATTAGTTAATGAAACGAAATCTTGAAAATGACAGTGAATTAGACAATTCTTCACTCTGCAGGAAATATGACACTCTTCTGTAAATAGAACATATCACACATTAATTAACTGTGCTAGGAAATGCATCAATTCCCAGTTCTGTTCATTGCACCACACCTGTAATATCTACAGTTGCATTACAATGTTGTGTATTTTGCCAACTGTAACCGATATTCTAAACTTAATAAACAGCTATACATTACAGAATGATGTCATGGATCATCTGAATAACAAGGAAGTATGCAAAACACAAAAATGCCCTGTCAGGAATGACTAAAGGGTTGTCTCTGCTATTACATAATCTAGAAGCATCATCTCAAAAGTAGTCAGGACCAAATTCTGATACCAGGACTTTTCTAGAGTATCTTAAACCAAAAGACCTGTAATATGACTAACAGACTAAGGTACTAAGGATGTTCAGCTGGCATTTAATCTCTTGCCTCACAAAATCTAGCTAGGAAAATCTAGCCAGAAAGTAGGCAAATATACTTTTAATACTCTTAAAAATATATCAGGAAAAAAAAGAATTTATTAAATATCAAAGCTTTTGTTTGTGTATGTGAAATTCTAGCTTCCAAAGTCACAGGCCAAATTTGGAAGAAAATGAGTGTCAGGGAAAAACTGGGAGCTAATATAGTCTCTCTGTTAAACTGCCAAAAGCATCCAGCAGTAAAATTCAAAAGTTATTTCAATTCCAAAGCCTATGCTATCTTCTTCAATAGTATTACTGACAACTCTTATAAGGAAGAGTGGTGCAAAAATAGAGTACAAATGGAACAGTTCTTTACCGATGGATATTAGAAGCAAATATAAATTTCTTATGATAGAAGACAGTTTTCTGTCACCACAGCTCTGCGGTGATAAGGCAGCTGTTTGTTTCCCAAGAAAAGGAGACCCTTGCTACATGGATCATTTTCACAGTGACAGCCCTGACAAGTTTGACATTTGCTTCATGAGGAATTCTAAAGCAGCCATCAAGAAAATGCCCCCTTTGGGACCACTGGATATCTGACAGTTGTATCTTTTAATGTGCATTGCCATTAATTCCTACTGTCAAAGCTCACCAAAGTCCTAGAGCGTAATCTCTGCTGATCTGGTACACTATAAAATGGAGGCTATGAAGGGACTAACCATTACAATGTAAGCAAACACGACATCAATTAACTGGAAGCAGCTCTCCACCCCACTTTGTTCAGTGAAAAGAGCAACGCTGCAGTTTCCTTACCGAGCAGTATGAGCTGCCGAGCTCTAGGTGGCAATGCAAGACCAGCAGAACTACTTTTGCACTAACGCTCCTCTTTAAGAAGCTACCAGCAGCTGCATGTTTATCACAAACTCTTTCCTTTAACTCACACTGCTACAAGAACTTAAAAGTCTTTCTGAAATGTTTGTCGCTGTTCTGTATTTTCTATTTCCTTGCTGCTAATTCTGATTATACAGATAAATGTACCATCGCAAGAGCCCTTACAGTCAAATTTCATTTAACACTCAGTACAGAAGTGGAATTTCATGCCAGATTTCAAATCTTCCATCTGTTCCTCTCCTTTTTAGGAGGCAACCATTCCACTGAGTGGTCCCTTTGGCTGACTGCCACTACAGTTGGGATCCTCTTCAGGGCAGGTGGTGCTTGAAACCCAACCATTGTTTTACAAGTTCAGCTGGTTCTCCTTGAGGAAAGTAGAGGAAAATGTTTCCTCTTTAAGAATTTGAGTCTCTAAAGGTTCAGGTTTATGAACGTTCGACTGCACCTATAAATACTTAGGTATCACAAACCTGCAACATCAACTAAGGAAGAGATGAAAAGCAGCTTTAACAGGACTGTACTGTGCCCATATGGGACAAGTCTTCTTAATTTCCACCCCAGTGTGAGAGGGCACTCTAGTTTTCAAATCTGACACAGTCCTGAATAAGATAATTTCTAAGGCAAATTTGTCATTCAATTATAATAATTACATCTGTGCATTTATAAACACACATATGGAAACCACAGTAGCATTTTCTACTTATGCAGCAACATAGTAATTATTTTTATGAATTGTAAATTTAAAACAAAAAGTTCCACTTTATATATACTGGTAATACTACAGAATAATATTTCATAGCCTAGAAATGCATATTATAATGAAGATAATTTAAAATATTTATGGTTATACTCTCACCATATTTACACTATACATTTACTAAATTATAAGAAACAAACCTTATTCAAGTTTGTATTCTTTAAAGTAGGAAATAAAATGGCTTCTTCTTAGAATAAATACATGAGAACAAAAGGTGCTCAGGCAACAATAAGGAATTAACAGCTCTATTTCTTAGTACTATTTAATGGAAAAAAAAAACAAACCTCCAAGAAGTACAAGTTTAATTTTTAAGTGCTCAATTGTTAGGCTATACATGTATCTTGGTAGGTACTAAATGATGGTTGAAGATTTTTTCATGCTTTAACTGCTTTCTCAAATACGTTTGTGCAATATAATCTGCATATAATCTATATATATCTACAGCCCTTTATCAAGAGGTCTGAACGTTCTTTGCTTCAAAAATGATTAACAACATTAAATGGAAAACAGGCTTGTACAACTGAGTTATACAAAAATGCTTCTGGAAGCTACTGTCAAGACATGCTGCCCAAAGTTGAAGGGAGCTGAAAGACATCACTGCAAACATCACTGAAGGACATGTTTATAGCAGAAAAAGCACTACCACGCGAAAGAAATAAATTTGTCTCAATAACAGAAAAAATATAGACCCTAATGAAAACATTTTAGGAAAAATGAGTGCATTGCATGCTTCTGACCAAAATTAATTGGAGTTTTAATGTTTTACATTTCCACCATAATTCTTTAAATGGTGCATTTATTTCATAGTAATAAACATTCGGTTCATTAGGTAAAGTTCAAAATCTGTGTTACTCGCTACATTTAACAACCTTTGGCCCTCTTCTTCTGTATTTCTTGATTCAGGTTTCCAAAGCATTGAATAAGCAATTGAGGAACACAATTAAATTTCATGACTCTGCATATTTAGGATTCTTTTTTCATCGAAGACAAAGGGCAATTAATCTACCGTTCTATACTGAATTTCAACTTTAGTGAGCCATGATAGATACTGAAATGAACTTACAGGAAATGCTTAATTAAATTACTGTAAAAAGCATAACTAAAATTTTTTCCTTCCTTATGACAAAAGAAAATGCACATTTAATTGGAAAAAGGCTACTGCAGTATTTTAAATTTAATAACTTGGGAATTCATGAAAATATTGCTGTAATGTGACAGGTAAGAATTCAGGAAGCTTTTTTCTTCTTATTTCATCAGAGCATTTCACCTGAATACAGCCATGAAATTCTGTTCAGTCTCAAGGCATAAAAGCTGGAACTTTCAATGGAGTTAATATGATGACACAGGAGTCTGAACAACAGCAAAGGCCTTAATTCTGTCACTTATTTTCCAAAATGTGATATAAGTAAATGTTGTAGAAATGACTTTATATTTGCTGTAATACTGAACTCCTATATTTAGTCACAATCCATGAAGTTGCCAACAAAACAGATAGAAATGAATGAAGCTGTAGAAGTAGATGAAGGATAGACTGTGAGAGCAAACAGAACCTGTGCTACTGCTGAAGAAATTAAAGACTAAAAGGACTTTTGTTTAAAAGCAAAACCAATAAACCCCCCCAAGATTCCTTTCAGCAGGTCCCCCAAAACAGACACTGATATTTAAATTCAGAATCCAACAACTATAACTAAGCAAACATTTCAATTATTTCAACATCAATTAAATAAAATCCCCAAAAGAGCATTTTAGGCTAGGACCAGATCTGTAGTGTCATATTAGCAGTCCCTTCCATCTCTCATGGAAGATCTACAGTTTTCCTGCTGTCATTTAATCTGACTTAACACAAGCATTGCAGACCTACCCAGAAGTCAAAATCATTGCCTTCCAAGCTCTATAAACATACTTTTAATTTGACTATATAGAATCATAGAGTGATTCCCTTCACTATGGCTATGGACTTGAAACCTAAAAGGACAAGAAATCTATGGCTTTAAAGTTTGGACTTCAGTTGGTTTGATGGCAAAGGAAGTGTTGTAGACTTGTTTTTATAATTTGACTTTATTGCTCTATTTGAAGGATCCTGTTCTGAGCCTGTAATGATGCCCGACCAGTCCTGTTTCATAAGACAGATCAGTTGCCTTTGAAGCACCAAGGGTGTATTGGTAAAAACACATAGTCAATTTGGAATCAAAATTGTAACATTTAACATACCAAAGTTTTAAGAGTTTCACGATGGTCAGTTTCTAAATTTAAAAAAAAAAAAAAAAGTATCAGACTTAACAGTAGATCTCTTCAAACTCCACTCCTCTTTGCATTTCCAAGTGAGGCTCTAAATCCAAAATGTTATTTGATTTAGTAGGTATACTGAGGAATGTCTTGGCAATTTGTCATGATAGCGATGTTGGTTCACTGTAATTTTTTGAAGTCAAAATCAAATGAAATTCTTTCAACTGCAAGTTATGTGATGTCCAACCATTTAATGTTTCAAATATCATCAATAGGAACTTTCCAGAAAATGTGCTCTGTAAAAGCAGCATCTGCCTTCAAACATACTCTGAAATCCTTCCAAAAGCCTGTATCTAACAGTATTTATACACTTAGTGGAAAAAAAAAATTAGTTGCCTTGCAGAAAATCAGATTTAAATTAATTGACAGGCCTCATCTTGGTGCTGGTAGTCACTGCAAACAGGGCTTCTTACATGTTCATTGTGCATTTCTTTCTGATAAATTTGTAAGTCACTATTACACTAAACCACATCAAAGTCATCTTTTGGTTTGTCAACAGCTTGCTTCCCATCTCTCCCTACCCTCCATCAAATCGTACATAACGTTCTTAGAAGAGTGGTAGAAAAAATGCTTTGATGTGATTCAATTACTGAAAAGCTATATTCTAAAAGATTCCCAAAGCTAGGGAAATTTGGCTATAACTAATTAGTGTTTTGCATATTTATGCTAGAAGAGCTCATTACAGAGCTTACATTATAAATTGTTGTTTATGTACTTTTTCCTTAACACTCTGAAGTCACTTAATATCATTCATTGAAACTCCTTTTGAAGCTCACTGAACTCAGCCTCAGAAGGCTTTTTGTCTCCCATTATGTTATATCACAGTGCTTCCAAGACTTAATATTCTTCACCATAATATTCTTTACCATTAAGAACCACAACTTGCAAACATTCAACTCCTCTGATTACTGAACTCAACACTACCATTGACGGGGCTATGTGTGAGCTACACTGTAGAATAACGCTTCTCTGGAATAGATATCAAGTTTAACCAGCCCCTGAATCATCAAACATGGCATTTTAATTATGGGTATTTAAGAGGAAGTTGAGCTATTTTTAGAGGGCTATGTTTTCCTGAAATCCTAGTGGTGCCACTCAACTGCCTCTACAGAGTTTGTGTCTGTCACCTTACAGAGGGTCAGCTATGGCCCCACGGTGAAGTTCGGTACTTGCTGCTCTCTGCTCTTGCTCAACAGCTGCTCTTGCAGCTGTCAGTGCCACCTAACAACATCAAGCAAAAGTTTCCATCTTCATTCATTTTACTTAATTGCAACCTATTTGGTTTTATTCATTGGCTTTTCTCTTTCTGCACATACAGGAGCTCCAGGAATTGGATACCGTGATTCTAAGAATTAACAGCCAGTAGCTATTTCATTATTTTCTGTTTACTGATGATTTAAGACAAACTTATAATCTTACCGATGATTTAAAATAAATTTACTATGTCTCCTTTACTCACAAAACTGAACAGGCAGTATATAAAAAAAAGGTTATGTTGAAAAAATAGGCTCATGTTTTTCTTTGGCAAATACCATTTAGTGTTCAAGACAAACCATTTAGCTACTTCCTCTCCTCTATATGTAACTTAGACAACCAACAAATCAAGAACCACAGAAGTCTGCAGCACTGACATTTAAATCAGCATTTAAATTTAGAAAAAGAATACAACTTTACTACTTATTCTGTTCATATAGTTTTTAAATATGATTATTAACTATATATAAGACTGTGAATACAGAAAATGCCATCTATTTTGGCAGACAACAAATCAAGGATCTTACCTTTCCTATATTAATTGATATTTCTTTGTCTGTCAGTACTCTCCTTAAGGTCAGTGAAAGTTATTAGCGTTAATTATTTGTTACATGAATTGGACTAGGGTATTTTCAACTCAATTGTACTCAAGGAAACCTTTCAGGAGATAAGTTCTAAAAAGAGCAAATAATGAAAGATTTTATTAGCCATTGCTTCCCCTATCCACTGAAAATTCCACCAAATGATGTTTTTAAAGACCTAGATATAGAAAGGCCTCTAGGTCTTTCAAAGATTTTGCTGTTGGAAATGATAAAAGATTATACATAGATATAATATTTCTTTATCTATAACATTAATAAACAATCCAAATCTGGCCAAGCCATATCATGCCACATGCTATATAAACACATCTGGGGAGTTTGATCATGTAGAGTCTAAAATCAGTTATGAAAAGAAATGAAAGAAGAGAAGAACAAGAAGAAAAATATCAGAGAAGGTAAGTGGGTCAGGATAATGGCCAGGTAGATTAATCATATTTTGTTCCAAGTATGGCTAATAAATGAGGAATGATTAAAAAGTGGCTATCATCAAAATACATATAAAATTATTTCAAAAAGATTTTAATTTTTTTTTAATTAAACAAACATTGTACAGGACAGACACAAAAAATCAGTTATTGCAGATATTTTATCAAAAACAATTCTGAGGCTTGAGTCAGTCTGTAGAAGTGTCCTTCTGCAGGGGAAACTGAGTTGAAGTCAAGGGGACAACGCCCTATGTAGAAAAAGCTGAGGAAACCTCTGGATTTCTGGAAAATGTCAGTGAAGAAGAGGAAGAAATGGAGAAGTGGTACTTAACAGGTTTCCTAATTTAAAGGAGGGTCACTAACAGAAACCAGCATAAAGCTAAAGCATGTGTCGACAGCAAAGCAAGGTCTGAGACTCAGATGAGGAATTTCTCAGCTAAAATCTCTGACATTTGTACCCCTACTATAACACTTATTCGGCCTGGAGGGTGTGGAAATTGAACTCACTGCTACGGTAAAGAACTTATCCATAAAATGTGAATAATAATAATTTCAATGTCAGGATGAAGCTCTATGCATGAAAAGATTTATATAAGTGCTAAGTGCTGTCATTGTTATTACACTCAGAAAGTACAGAAGTCTTTAAAAGCATTAACTTTCTAGCACAGAACATCACCCATTCTTTCTGAAGCCAGAAGACATAAAATGAATGTAGTTATTGCAAGAAATTGTCTCGTTTTAAGTTCTGATGCTTATTTTCTGTCTCTAGAAAAAGTAAACAACCATTAATAGCAGGAATTTTATGATACAAGACATTGTATAATATATAGCAACCTATAAAGTATATGAAAAACAGTTTTACTTCATATAAACTTGTTTTTTTGTCAGGAAATTATTTAATTGGAAAGATGCTTTGAGAGCAATCAGAAAGCAATGCATAAAAAAGGTGTCTGGTTTGGAATGATGTATAGAGAATGGAGTCAATTTTTAAAATATAATGTAATGAGGAAGTAATTACCAAGTCAGTGCTAATACATCAGCCAGCAAGATCAAATGAAATTGATGTGTCTATTCCTCCTTCTCAGAAGGAGAAGCATCTGCTCTCCAAGGAAGACCACATCCTAAAGGAATTTAAGTGGTCGTCCATTTTCTCTCTGTGAAAACTGCAGTGGTCATCTGGAGTTAGATAAGTTCTTTTTACATGAATATACTTTCATTTTTAGGCCATATTGCATCATTTGAAGATAATTGCTAAGACTGTGATCAAGAATTACATCTTTGGGTGTAGAAAATTTTGGATATTCATCTTCTGATTTTGGATTTTTAAAAGTATCATTTATGTCCCGTCTTGTGCCTAGAATTCAAACTTTACTGTCCACTCAATGGACAGTGGAAGTTTCACACACAATATTCCTTTCATCCAAGAATAACAATCATTTATTTCTCCTAGCAACATCACATTTTCAGACATGGTGAGTATTGTGTCTTTATAAAACCATTTTTTTCTCTTGAAAATCTTTATTTCATTGATAAAAATAAAAGGCAGAATTTTCTTTCATATATATAAGACTTTAATTACAGGAGGATCGCTACTGATAGTGCCCAACAAGTTGAAATACTTTCTCTGAACAGAACTGTCACTAATACAGTATTTAAATTTACAAAGTGATTTCCACATGAATGGGATTGTTCCAGGCCGAAAACAACATTTTTAATACCATAAACAAACAAGAGATGAATGCACAAAATGAGCTGTTTAACAGGGGTTTATGTACCCCTTGTGCATTGTATTTGGAAATAAAGTCCTTAAACTCAGAGGCAGAGGATTCTCCATGGATTAGAAGAGAGACATGCGGTCCTTTCAGCAGTATCCTTTTATACAAAATTTGGCACTAACACCCTGTTTGCTTCAGCAAATGACTTCACGCTTTGTCCTTTTAATCCAATTTCCACCATAATATAGACTGAAATGTTGTGAAAATACTGAAAGGGGATGCCTGGAAATTTATTGCATTAGAAATCTAATCCAGGTGGTAATCCAATCCCTCACAGCAGATTTCTCATTAACTGAAACGTTTAACCCACAGATGGCTTTACACAAACCAGCATTCTGCACTAGCTACAACTGGAAATAGTTCTCACACATCAAGACATGACTCAACAAGGCAGGTAAGAGGCTAAGTCTGACAAGAAGAGGAACAGTCACTCTACTGAAAGCTACAATAATTGATTGTAGCACTCATCCCAAGTTGAATAGCTCAGCTTTGTAGGTTACTACAGCATTAGGTACTTTGCTGGTGCAGCCTATGAGAATATAAGCTCCCCTATTCAGCAAGAGCTTTATCATTAGGCACTCTCTCCTCTCAGGTGAAAGTATCTTAAACAGCCACCCCACAGCAGACAGGAGACCATTCAGAAAAACCTTATTCATATTTTACCATCAGAGAAAACAGAAATTTCCTAGTCAATGAACATTGCTATTTTTGTGTTTGACTTCTTGAACTGATTCTTTCCTGAAAAGGGCAGACACTTGCAGATGCCAGCAGCTTGCCATGTATGTCCTGGCCAGAACACCACCATCCCCATGTTCTCCTTGTAGAAGCCATGGATCCACTCATGTCTCAAAGGCAACACAAGGCTCCTGCTCATTGCTTGTGATTGTGATGCCAGTCTTTTTGTCAGCACAATGAGAATCACCAGGGATTCAAATAAAAAAATAGAAACCCAACAGTCTTTAAGAAACTTAAACATGATGGAGGCATACCACTAAGCTATTCCCATCACAACAGTGCCACATACCTTTTATCCTAGCCAAACAAGTATCTATTCATAGAGGTGCTTGTCTTTAACATGCCTTGAGCAGAAGAAGAAGAAAAAGGATGGTCTATACCCATATTAACATTTTCTACCATTTGTGAAGCAAACATTTTCTTAAGGTAGTTTCTTTCAAATTTGTCAGTTTTACACTCCTCACAGAAAGGTAAATTTGTTCCTTAATAATTTCTGTAATATTCCACAAAGTATAGGGTTTTGTCTATATAGATATTTCAAAGTTAGGCTGGTAGAAGGAAAAAATATGCAGGAAGGAGGAATAATACCCAAAACCCCAGAAAATACATTCCCTGGCAATATTCTTTCCAACTTGATTTGAACTGCATTTTTCCTGCACTGGATCTCAGCAATAAGCTTTCTTTCTTAATGAAAAAGATTTGTATTCCTATTTGCATTCCTGGCCTATGTAAAAATACAGGCTGTATCTGTAATTCTCTTTTTCCTGTTGTTTCTCTGAGTAACTGGGGAGACAGCTAAAATTTTATTTTGTCTGAACATATCATTAAATGCAACACAGCCCTCCCCTACTCCTTGGGTGAAGTCCCAAACATATTTTTTCGTTTTCAAGGTCTTATCCACTGATACAGAGAATAAATGGGAATTTTCTCCATGCCCAATTGGTTGTTTTGAGTTGATAACAAAAGCTGATGAAAATAACATGTCTCAAAGTTGTTCCACTTGCCTCCCACAAACTGCTCTCTTAACATGTGTAGAACTTCACACTTAAGTGTATGTTTCACCACCTTCAGGCTTGTTTCCTTCTAGCTTTCACAGCCTACTTCACAGAATTCTCATCTTTTAACCAGGGAAGTTCCTGGAGATTCTTAGGATGACGCTTAAAATCTTAGTATCATATCCTTTACATACAAACTCTTCTTTTTTTCTTTGTTGCTGTTCTTTATTACTTTCTTAAAAGAACACCTTCTCTTGGTATAAGGATAAGGTAGACATAAGAGCTTACCACTTGCAGGTATGTTCAAGGTGGGGGACTGAGCAGATTTCTCTAGAAAGGAAATTTCTGGCAGTTCTTTTGCTTTTTTAAGATTCTGAGTCATAACTTCTCCTCTAATCTTATATTTAAGAGTATTAAAGTAAAGAAACTGAAACAGGCACCAGTCTCTCTCTCTCTCTCTCCTAAGAGCTAAAATGTATTCTGGGACTATGTTTCAATGAGACAACCACCATCCATGTGGACACAGTGACATATTTTTGTTATAACTTTCATAAGCCAGCCTTTAAAATATTTTAGAACTCCCATCATATTAATGTTTCATCACTTGGAAAAATTTTTAGATTCCACAGGAATGAGGTCTATTGCTATGCCATATGCCATGAAATGTGCAGTGAAGGAATTTCCATGAGATGTGCCACATCTAGCCCCTCTGATCTCCAAGGACTAGCTGGAAAGCAAGGCTGTTTATTTTCTGCCAAATTTCTATACTCTTACTGCAACAGATTCTAACAGTGATAACAGCAGCTTTTGTCTCAAGTGTTAAGAGATTTTCTGAGGAATACTGCAGGTTGTGATCATATTTATATCAACTGAGATGATTTTTCTAACTAACTTCTATATATAAAATCATCCTGCTTTCACCATACCAGATGCATGCACCCCACTAATTAATCCAAAAATATTAAATGCATAATTGAATTTCATTTCCTTAGGGCATATGATTTCATAAACCATGGCAGGAAAGGATGAGAAGAGTTGATTTACAACAAAATGCCTGCCCAAACAAATGAAAGGCCAGACCTCCTCAAAAGCTTGCCCTGTGCTTTCTACATTAATGTTTATGAACCAGTGATCTATCAAGCCCTTCAAAATCAAACAGTAGACACTCTGTAGTTAACAATTTTTTTCGTAGTCTCTGAGAGGCATGGTCAAGGATATGTTGTTAAGAAACTTCCATTTCAGAAAGCCCTAGGTGCATCCCTCCTGAATGTATCACTGAAATACCATTTTCAAATGCAAGACTGGCTGACTTGAGGAAATTTCTAAGCCATGCTCTTACAGCTACCTGGAATGCTATCATAAAAAAGATTAATATGACCTCACTTCTGACAAGTGACAGCCTTCCCTAATGAAGTTATTTGGTACCAGAAGATGTGAAGTGAGCTCCTCCAAAGATGTGAATTCTCATGCTGGAATACAGAGGCCTCCACCAGTCAATCAAAGTCTAACAGATTTTATGATTCTGGAGTTTGCTTGCTTCGGAAGGATTGATGTATGTTTGAAAAGTGTGAGGTACTAGGACTCAGCATGCCTGCTCCATCTGCCATGAAGACATCACACTTGTTCTGCAGTGTAGACAGGCTCCCATGGTTCTGGAAGGGATGAAGACAACCAAGGACTTCTCAGTACTTTCATTTCAAAGCAGAAAAAGCTGACTTGTAATGCAATAAATTCATCTGATGTCTGAAGATACTGAGTTTACTACAGTGAGAAACGTCTCTGCTATGTGCAAATACACGTATTGGAAGCCTAATGCAGTTTTTGTCTGAGGAACTTGTCCTACACTATCTAGAAGACAATATTTTGAAAGATGCACTGCAAATGCAAATTTGCCAGCATGGATCGTCATAGCCAAAAACCAAATGGATGTGCTGGCCTAAATAAGTGCCTGATTTCCAAGAGGTAGGATCCCACACTTTGATACAGACATATCTTCATAGCATATATCCTTTATTCTGAACCAGAAAGCAGTGGAACCTACCAGTTCAAGCAGGTTCTTATCCTATATGTAGGCAGCTGTTTGAATTGAGTATTTGGACTGTGTTATTTTGAGCCCTCTGACATGGCTGACCAGAGCTCAGTGTACATCAAAAGCATAATGTTAAAAAAGCTTCCTAAGACCTGAACATAAGCATAACATGCAGTTGGATATAGAACCACTGTTAATTTCAGTGACTGTGACTCAAAGTCTTCTTTCCTTTGAGCTCTCTGAAAATCTGGAAATTTGCTTGCACAAGGTGCATTTGATGGACAGTAGAAGGAATGCCTAGAATATAACTCATCATCCTTATGTTCCACATTGATTTTAGGATGCAACAATGCAAAAATTCCCTAATACATATGCTAAAAACATTCTGGCAAGAACAGTTGGCAAGCTGTTCTACAGAGTGCCCATCCAAGAGTAAATTGCTCCCTGTCTGCAAATAATCACAAAAGGTAAAGATTCAGAGTCTGTAGGAACTGGAAATGTTTACAAAAAGAATTAAAATTGAAATTACAAGTTTCTTTCAAGCTACTGATCATGCAGTATTGAACAACCTTTATTGCCTTATCATATCAATTATTTTTTGTTTCACATTAATGACATTCTTACCAGGCCTGAGATGCTAATGCAATTTGACAACAGCAAATACCATAAGATCACTTAGCTTATCCATGTCACTTGTGGGGACAAATTCACAGCTTTACATTAATGACCTTCCAAACATACTAATTGCTTCTAAAATGGACTGCTTCTGTGATTTTGTCATAGAAAGATTCATTCTCACATTGTCCTTTAATATCTGATTTCTAAAGAAAACAATTATCACATTTCTAGGAGCAGTTCTAAACCAAAACACCGGGTATACCAAATAAAATTATATTTTGATGTCTCTTATTAAATACATGACCTTACTAAATCTCCCAACTTATTTCATCACCAGTGTGATGTGATACTAATTAGTGATTAAATTTATTGCTGGAAGAAAACACTTGGAGTTCAAAGAAAAATTCTCACATACATCAGAAACAAGAATTCATTTCAGCTTTCTGTTTGTTTGAAAAAAGCTGTGATGGATACCTTGGGTCTTTTGTGATGGGACTGGTTCTAAAAAAAAAATCAATGTCTCTTCTGACCAGGTATCTTGGAGAGCACCTCTCTCACAAGACTGCAAAGCTGCAGATGGAATTAGGGAGCTAGTAGCCATAAATGTGGGAGTTGCTGCTGCAGGGCTCAGGAAAGGAGCATTCACAAAGAAAGCACAAAACTTAACTACTCACCCTTCAATAGATTAGAGAAATGTGGCATATAGCACTTTAAAGTACTAGAAATCCAATGGGTTTTAAACAATAATAAAAGGACAGCTGCAAATTCTGCAAAACAGATGCAGGGTTTCATCACATACAACTTTTCTCTTCTGTTATTACTTCCATACAAATAATACCAACACTTCCCTGCATTTTCATGCAAAAGAAACTAGAAGCAGAGCTGAAATTGTGGTGATATACCATAGTATTTATATGAACTGTAGTATTTGTGTATGAAACACTTCATTGCAAGTGTATTTTGGATTCTAATTATATTCTTATTAACCCAACTACTTTGCAATGTATATATTTAAATGTAATTATATACTGTGATATGTACCCCTCCACTATTGCATTTACTGCTAAGGATAATTTAAAAGAGATCATTCAAGTACACTCAGTTTACATATATCTAGTATTTTTTTCCTAGACTACATTACTATTGTACAAAACAGTAAAGTGTTAGATATATCTTAAGTTTTCTGTAAGAATAAAATGGGTACCTTTAAATTGACAACTAAACATGTTTCATAGCTTTCTAATGTCTTCTAAACAAAATATTTGCAGGATTAGTAGGAAGTTTACTGCAAGCTTGTTTTAACTTTGACTTCACCTTCACTTTTTTTTAAAAAAAAGGTTTTCGTATTCATACATATATTCCTCTTGAAGATAGGGTTAAACGTGTCTGAAGCATTTTAATAAAATACTGAAGACCTCCTTTAATTTATGGCATATATATTTTCAAGAAGGAAAATGCTGATATTATCTTGGTTATAAGCTCACTGCTGAAATGATTTAGATATTCTTTTCCTTTCCCACAGTATCAGTATAAAGCTTTTCTTTGCATGCAATGAATTATAGTTGACACTTCAAACCTATTCTATCAGTATCCTCTAGTTCAGAAAAATGAGAAAACATAAATATTTATTCTATGTATACAGAAAAGACACAGGACTCTGATAAAAATGATCCATTATGGAGTGATGAATAATTGTTACATGTGTCACACTTAGAACAGTAAAGGGCAAAAAAAATTGCCACTTTTTAATATGAGGATTTGAGGTTATTGTGCAAATAAAACTGCAGTCATTTTATCATAGTGAGCTGATAAGTGTTTAGGCCCACTGATTTTTGATGACATTCCCTTCATGACTCTATGGATGACGAGGCTGCTTGATACAGATCCTTGGTCTGATTTGATAAAGCCCATTAATGATGTGATTTAACAGTGGAAAAATATTTATGCAAACAACCTTCCATTTTCCTGGTTGATTAGTGCAATACCTCTCTAGCTCAAGTTTAAGTTTACCAAATAATAAGAGTAGGAATTCATTTTTTCCATTTTGAGATCTGTTCAGTGTCTTAAACATTGTTTCTATTACTAACTTAAGTTTCTACATTATATAGAGAAGTAGAGGCTATTATAACCCGCTTAATATTAAACACTGTAGGAAAATAATGTGAACTTTCCAAATATTTAAAATAATATTATCAGCCTTATCATCAGTCTTTCCTTTAAAAAAAAAAAGGGTTTTTTCTATTAAGTGCAAATTCTCGCCAAAATGCAGTAAGAAGAACTAATACAACATCAGTTTTTTTAATCCACAATGTCTGGTTTTATACCAGAACTGAAAGCTCTTTGAGGTTTTTTTATTTGCCTTTGTTTTAATTCAGTGATTTTAACCATATAGCCCTGACTGCGATAATGAAATGCATTCATGATACAAATTACGGAGCAGAACACAAATACCCAAAATTACAAGTTCTTGGGGTAAGATTGCCACAAGAAAAGTATAAAATTTAATTGCACAGAATTATTTGCTAATTTGTGTTATGGGAGCTTCATAACGCTGAGACCCTGTGCTTATTAAATTCAATACATATTGATTTAAATGAAAATAAAGTAGCATTAATTCAGTAACTAAAAAATAAGGAATTTTAAAGTCATAATAATCTGGAAAATTGGCTAAGACATTTTCTCAAAGTCTTATGTTTGTATTAAATAGTGAACTAGAAATCACAATTCATAGATGCTAAGTTAGCTGAAAAAATACAACCTGGATCCACAGCACATCTGCAATACTGCATCTGAAAAGTTTTAATTTTTGGCACTATTTCTTGGCTTCATCACTACACATGGGCATTTGGCAGGTTAACTTGTGACATAAAGAAATAAGGAGCTACAATGGATAGCAGCAAATATTTCTCTAGTCCAGTTTCTTGCCATGTACAATGGCCCCAGAGAAGACTGCATGATGAAAGCATGAACAAATCAAATTTACCCATATTAGTTTCCCAAATTAAATATTACTATATACAAGTACTTTAGAAATAAAGTAATTCCACCTGAAACACTTCATATCATATAAAGAATTTAGAAAACATAGGTTTTAGGAATAGTATTTTAAAGAACACTCCAAGTTCCTCCACCTTTTGATCTTAGACAAAATAATTGAAATAAATCTTGATTTCAAATTTTGTCGCAGTTTTTAGTGCTTCTGCATGAGATCTTAAGGCACGGATGGAGGGATCAAATGTATTTCACTCCACGGCATAAGAGGGATCTTGCAGAGTCATGCTTGTGGTGAAGAAGGAAGTTTCCTCTACTTCATCTTTCCTACAGGAACAAGGATTGGATTTATTTTTTCATTAAGATTTTAATGTGCTTCCCCTTTCTGAATAACTTGGTGCCTCTGCAGACATTAAAAACTTTCTCAAGTAACACCATGACTTCAAAATTGGGTTATTTTTACTCTGCTGCTTATCAGGCTACAGTATGAAAAATGGTGACTTTAGGATTATCTACACGCTGAATAAAACGATCATTTTTGCCTTGATCCCCATTTCAAATATCACCCTTGAAACTACAAAGAGACTGTTAAAACAAGCAACATTTTGCAGAAAACAAACATCTAAAATTTTGCACAGCATGCACACATGCACACCAATTATATTCTGTGGGTGAATCCATTTTTAAATGCTGACTTACTGAGATTTTTTTTCCCAGAGCTAAATATATAAATAAAGACTGTCAGAAAATGAGAATAAAAATAAGCATCAAAAATACATTAAAAACCTCTGCTCATTTCCTTATGTTCTCTTTGTTCATGCACATTATATCTGGTCTTCCATTTTGAGCATTTTATCTCCCATGCTGAGAGATATAGTAGAACAACTACACCTTTATTTTGACTAATTTTTTACACTTCTGTAATGGGTATTTTGTAAAGGCTTGTCTTTATCCTCCTAAGCTCTGGACATTTATTTTCATAATACCCATGTGACCCTCTGTGACCAATACTGGATTAACTGAGTTTACTTATAGCAAGTACCTATAGGTAGTAGACAAAAAGTCTACTGAAAATTTGGGGGAAACTGTAGTCAAGTACAGTCAAAGAATTGGAAAACATACAGGGAATGATTCTATTGTCAGTTGTGCAGATTTAAAGCAACCTTCTCCACTGGCAGCTCATTTTGGAATTTTGATTGTAAGTCTCCCCAAGATTAGAAGTTACTACTTGAATTTTTTTTCTGCTTTCATATAGAATTCTCAGGTTAGAATCCTAGATTTGAACTCCAAATCATGGAATTATGGAATTGTTTAAGTAGAAAAGATCTCTAAGATCACTGAGCCCAACCATTACCCTACCAATGCCAGGTTCACCAGTAAACCATATCCCTAAGCGCAAGATTTACACGTCTTTTAAATATCTCCAGGGATGGGTATTCCAAGTCATGTAGAGATTTTGGGAGACTATTATAGATACATAGCCACACTTAAAAATTAATTATAGGAAAACTGTTCACTTAAAAAGGATGCAGCAGGTCAATGAGGGCTATTAAAGATAATAATGTATGTTAACCTACTTGGCAGTCTTTAGAAAACACATGCTTGAAGTTAAAATAAATTTAGTTTTAAATATTGTTAATTCAGGTAGATTAATGTATATATTGACTATCACAAAAATACACACTAATAGCAAAAAGAGCTATTCTAACAAATGACAAATCACTGATCCTACTGTGCTGAAATATTTAGGCCATATGAACTCTTCAGTGTCTAAATATTCCATTTAACAGTGAGAGAAATGCAAAGTAACAACACTTTGGCAAAGCAGCATTGGGACACTATTGGGATTGCACTGCAGTTCAGAGATAACCCTGAAGCAGCTGGGTAGGGAAAATCTATATACCCTGAGTTATTAATGACTACTGACTGACCTCTGCTTATCTTCACTGCCTTAAGGATGACATTGGAATCTTTAACTCTGTTCGAGCTTCATTATCTCAAATCTAGCCTGTAATAACTTAAAAGGGTTGTGATGACATTTTCAACCAGTCATATTAAAATAGGAAATTTCTGATATTATGTATCATCTACAAAAAGGATCACTGCTTTGTTCATGTAGTGCAGAGTGAGCACTAATATTTATACTGCATGCAATAACCAGGCAATATATTAGCTTAATTTTTCACTTAAATATTACTGGTAAGAGAGAAGACAACAAATTGCTCAGGAAAGAAACAAATAATAGAACATTAAGAGTGTGCCCAGAATATATTGAAGAAAGAAGCTACATGTACTTTCCTCCAGGGAAGAACTTCCGTTGTGTATCACATGGGCCAAACAGGAAATGACAACAGTGGCTTACATGACATTGCACCATGCCACATCATGGATATCTCAAAGCAACATAGTCAAAGCTGACCAGATAGTGCACATGGGTACACTGAAGCTCACTGACATCAGTGCAACCATCAAAATCCTCAGCAAGTGAGAAACAACCCTAAACTTGAACTTCTGGCTATTCCTCCCCACCTATGGCTTGCTTAATTCTTATTTATCAATTGATTTTGCACTCCCTTCCTCTATAAAAAAAAATGATTTAAAGCACATCATTAAAGCTGAATAAAAAGCTGTTCTTTCCTCTTAGAATATAACAAGTTGTTTAATGCTCCATAACATTTTAAAGGGGACAAATACAACATACTCATTTCAAATTGAATTTACAAAAATTTAATTTTTTTTTGTAGTAAGGTGTTAAAGAAAAACAACGTGTCTCATAAAATATACAGTGGCTATAATGTAATTGCTTCTTCCTATCCTATCAATTTTAAAAATGGTTTCAGATTTTTTTTTAATAAAAAAGAATCAAGTATTATTTAAGGAAACACTTTTTCCTCTTTGTAGAAATGTAATTCCAACTTAGCTGTCTTCATAATATGAATACAAATTTGTACACAAGTGATCCTAAATGCCACTGCCTTCCTGCTTTCAATGCTGCTATTCCAGAGAATATATCCACAGATCAATGACCCTTTCATGTGATCTGGAAATGCCAAAGAATAATACCTCAGGGAAAACACTTTTTTTACTTGAGTTAAAATATTAAGTTTTACAACAGAAAGAAAGCAGAAATCCTAAAATCTTTGAGAATGCCATCCAGAAAACATATCGACCTGGTAAATAAAAAAATAATAATAAAAAAAAAAGAAGGACTAGAGAACTAATAATTGTTCACAGAAAATAATTCCAAACTAAAGCCACGGTAACATTAATGACTCTCACAGATTAATAAACTGCTCGTTTGGCAGCATTCACTGTTGCACATTTTTGCATGTTTGGCCATTTTTTTCTTACTGTTTATTAATTGCAGCTACTTGGAATTGATGATCTCCAGGGTACTTATCAGTGCTTATCAAGACTGATGAATGCATCCCAGATGCTGGAGTCATGTGGAGGGTCTATCCAAGCACAGGATCTGTGCTGAAACCCTGAATGTTTTCCTGCGGTGAACTTGCAGGCACTCCTGACAACAGAAATGCAGCTGACAGAGTAAATTCCAGGAGTGTCTCTCCTTTCCCCTCTATCACTGCATGAGAAAGACATTCTTATGCTGATGTGTGAGTATGTATACATGATGGGTTATTGCTTGCTGCCCTGAGGGGTCTTTCAATCTTTTTCTCTACCCCAAAGGAGACTGTGGTATCGTATTATAACACTTGATGAACTTCGATGGTGTGCTTTTCTCTGTAGTCCATGTGTAGACAGGATTTCTGAATTCAATTATTTGAGTATTGGGGGAAAAAACCTCACATCAGTTACTTCTAAATTTTTAACATGCTTTTAAAATTTCTTTTAGAAACATGGATGAATTCAGGCAATAAAAGAGAAAACTGCAGGGATTTTAATTGTATCTGCTTTGCTTATTATACAATAGATATTTTTGTCATCTATATATAAAGTATCTTTGTGAAACCCTTTAAAATATGATTTCAAACCAATGAATGCCATTTTCTATTTGCCTTTAATTTCCTCTCAATAGTAAGTTCATCAGAGTGTAACAATTAACTAACTTAATTAAGCTAACTTAATTATGTTCTTTCATAGGTCAATATGTAGTGCTACTCAGATTAATAGCAGAGCTTGTAAAGTTAATCTTCTTGTATAATGCAAATGATGCCCAGTCATGTATTAAATACCTTCCTGAGTAACAGATGATATAGGACTGAATGTACTTTAAAGAAGGGCAGAGACTGTGAAAAGGTTAAATAAAGAAAAATGCCTTGGATTTGTGGAAATTTTGAACAGACCTGAATCATTTTTTAAATTAATAATGTTCTTCTAAGAAGAACCCTCATTTCATAAGGCCATTTACAGCTTAAATATACATAAATAAATTTTGACTTCAAAAGCAGAACTGCATGACAGCATTTTCCAGCCATCTTGTGACCTTTATATTTACTTATTAAGAAGATTACACAAAACAGTCATATGAAGAGATTAGAGGGAAAATATGAATTCCTAACTCCAGAGCATTTACATGCTTAACTGTATTTCCCAGTTTATTTTACAGAGGAACTACTTCAGTAGTCAAAGGTATTATGTTCCTTTTCTCCGTTCATTATGAATTCACTTTTAACACAGTTAGACTCTAAGGCTCTTTAGGCATGTGGCTTACCATTTTTTTTCTGAAATATGTATGGGAAATACAGTAATAATAATAATAATTACTTGTAGAAGCATGAAAAGTAAAATCAGACAAATCTCTTGAGTGCCAAATGATCCGAATAGGTGACTCAACTCTCCTGTTTTGATAAATGAGTCTGATGACTGGAAGACACACTCTGACAAGAAGAGCTGGATTATGGGCCAAATCACCCGTAAGTAATTCCACAAGGAACCAAATACCAGTCTTGTCTACAATGAATCTTGACTTAGGCCCAGAAAAATATTCAAAATGCATTGCAATTCCAAGTCTGTAATCTGCTGCAACACTTCTGCTGTCACTTAGAGAAAACAGAGGAGTGCAATAAACATTCTGTAATAAACACCTTAGAGAATGTTTACTGTAAAGGATCATAAAGGAAAAGACCCCAGAAGTATCAAAACCACCACTGCTCAGAAGTTTTAAACCAGAAAAAAGTACTAAGAAATGCACTGAAGGGATCCATCCTACGGCTACCAGGATATGGATGACACAGGTGATTCAATGTTTTCTTCTCTTTGTTAAAGTATGCCATTTAGTGTTTGTGATGGTTTTTTGTGGTGTTTTGTCTGTTTGCAGATCTCAGTATGGCAGCAGGTTCAGAATTAACCTCTGCTTCAAAATCACATTCCAGTATCACTGCTGATATAAAGGGGAATTATTTACCTATGATACAAAATAACTAGTAAGTTATCACTTATGATTTTTCATCAGAAAACAGACTGTTAGGTCCATACAGCATGAACATTTACAATTATTTTTCTGAGTGGGGAAGTTCCTCAGAAGTTAAACAAAAAAAATTAGTGTTCAAGACTAAATATGTGTCCAACTCACCCTATGTCAGTAACTACATTTTTTTTTTAATTAGCAATGGGTCAGAAAGAATGCATTTACAGCAACAACTGTGACATAAATTTTCTATTAAATGCATTCAAGCCAGCAACTACACAGAAGAGAGGGAATATATTGCTAGGCCTATGAAATTCAGAAGAAAATGCACAGGCTTTTCACAAGCACAAGCATAAGAGCTGTGCATTTATACATACAGATGGATACACAAATATATTTTATCTAATATATTCTTGTGTTCTCTAAGAGTGCAAATTATCTCTCTACTCCTTGACAGTGCTTATTCATCATGATGATTATTTTCTGAAATGGATTATGTCAGTGATGGAAATTCAGTTTTTTAATAGTCTAATAATAGCAGACAGAAAAAATTATCACATGAGCATTATTATAAACTTTCTCATGGAATTACTTTCAATTAAATAATTTCAGAACATGTTATACCATACTTTGTTTAAAAAAAAATCTCAGTGCAATAAAATACCATAAGGATGGACTGGACACACTGCAGATGAAATTTATAGCTTTGGGTTTTTAAAAAAAATTCCTTTTGTACTAACTTGAAATGCCAAAGGGACTTGTTGGGAAAGATTTTATCCCAAGATCAAGAAACAAAAGACAGTATCAGCTGCCAATTGTATGAATAGAAATTAAGCAACATTTCCTTTGCTCATATAGGAAGTAATGCAGTTAAAACTGAATTCTACAATCCTTTTAGGATGCTTTTACCATACTTCCAACTGATGGCAGATGACTTAAGCGTGGGACACACTTTTTCTATCAAACAAATACCTATCACTATATCTTAGCTATACATTGCTTATGGAAAAATGCCTGTGCTCGGTCCAGATAAACTGCAAGCACTGAACGTTCAGAAACAGGTTACTGGATACCTATCTTAATCCTTCTTTAGCTTAGAACCACAATGATTTGCACAGTTTTTATGGGTTGAATACAGCACCCAAAAAGCACCACAGACATATATGCTATTCACATTCATATGCTACCAAGACATCATTTATATTTTACCCTAAAGTGTTCTATGCTTTATACTTAGTTATATGTGCTTTTTTCTTTTTTTTTTTTTGTAGGGGAAAGTAGGGGTTTGTTGGTTGTTGAATTCATTTTTCTATCCAAGAGAAAGGACAGGACAGTTTTTCCTCTGTATCTGTACTGTTCTGGCAATGCAGACACTCAGAAAGATCAGCTCTGTTAGCCTCCAGGCTTACACTATTAAAACATGATTAATTAATTTGCCACAGGATTGGCAATGGAAATTAATACACATAACTCATGTACTTCTATTTTACTTCTAATTAAACATGAGAATATGCCTCTTATGAGACTCACATTTAAGGGAACTGTCAAAACTAGTATTTTCTTACTTGGATAACAAACCACTAGTGCCATCATTCTCCATGGATTAAAGTGCTGCTTATGAGGAATGGTATCAAGACAAAGTCCACCCATCTTGCTCTTTAGACACATGAAAAAGGGAAAGTAAAACAACTTCAGCAACAAATCTTCACTTTCTTCAGCATCTCTGCACATCCATCAAAAACCTACTTAAATATATGTACCAAGTATGCTGCAACTGCCAGATGAACAGTGAAGCTGACCACAGAAAACAGAGTAAGGGTCATGAAAGCTGATTCACCAGCCTTTCAACTTTATTGAACAACTGCAGTGTTATTCAAGCAAGTCTATTCATACATTTAAAACATTTTAAAAGCTCTGCATCTTAAATAATCATGACATCCAGAGAACTTCCTTTCATCCATTCATGCTAAAGAATGCGCAATATCAGAGAAAAAAGGGCATACTAACATAACAGTGATGTAGATCTGTATTTTGAATGGCTTGTGGGAACAAAAATCTTATCTTAAGCATTATTATTGGAGGAAAACTGCTGAAACTATATAAACTGCTTAGGTCTAATGAAATTACACAGAAATTAGGATGACACACATTGATCCCCTCCCAAATGCACTGAATTCTTCTTTCCATGCCACTTTTCAATTCCAATTCTTAAAAAACCCCAAGAAATATATACAATATTAATTTATCAATCACATTATTTTAGGTTGGACACTAGTTAAAATTATTCAAGCATTCAAATCTATACAACTAAAACTCCACAGAGGCTTGAACAGCTTTTCAAAACAGACAATAAAGTATCTTTCTAACTTTAAAGTCAGTTCAGTTACTTTAAACACAAAAGGTTTCTGCATCTGAAATATGCTGATGAATACACACACTTTCCTGAATCACTAACAGGTGATCCAGGACACCTGTGAAATCCACAGAGAATTCACAGTTGTCTAGATCTAAACACTCAACATGCTAATTATTTCTGCAGTGACTTTTGTCCTAAGCCCCATAGCTGGACACTGTCCTGATCCTACACAGACTTAAATCTAACTTTACAGCATCAGAAGTGACTGGGAAGAAGGGCAGCAGTAAGAGGAGTGGATGCCATTCTGCCCTCCTGTTGAGGAAAACTCAATATTCCACCATCATTTCAGTTAGAAGGAATGACTAGAGATGCAAAACAAAGCCTCATTTAAGTGACCAAATTGCATCCTGCAAATACCATCCTACTGATGACACACATAACTGAGTGTTAGATTCAGACTGTGCTACCAAAGAGGAAAGCAAAATTGTAAGCAGGAAAAAAGTGTGCTTTATTCAAATTAATGTGGCAACTCTTGGGATTTTCCATACTTTCTCCTACTAGAAGCTGTGTGTCCTCACATTTGCAAGCCTAAGAATCTTTGAACACCACCTTCCATAACCTTTTCAATTTTTCTCCACCTTCCTAAAACCCTTTGCTGTTAGCCACCTTGCCTTCTTTACCCTTTCCTCATATTTCTCTTTGCCACAGCTGCATTTGAGCTTTTCTTTAACACCTCTCACCAATACTGATGGTTTGAATTCAGACATGACATAAATTACACAAATAATGCACCAGTCAGTAGTCAATTCCAAATATTAACTCATTAAGAAGATAATGGAAGATGTACCAGAAGACTTCAAACAAAATTAAAAAAAAAAAGGCATTAGTTGAAGTCAAGCTCTGCAAACACTTTTTTGGCCTGTTTTTTAGGATGTAATTCACAAATGTTTGTTTATCATGCTGACTTACCCATAAGTAACTTAGATGGGTTGTTTCATGGTGGGTTCTGAATTTGGAAATTCAGCATACTGGTGCTCCCTTCTCAAGGTTCCCTGCAAATCCAACCACAAAACTCTTTCTGACTCACCTCTCTCTCTTTTGTACAAACAGCAGTAAATATGATTGGAGAAAGTCTCATTCCCTTATAAAACACATGACCCCGCATTCAGTGAAACAGCTTCAACATGAACTATTTCTGAACTATTTAGCAAAAATTGAAAGGTGTATTTCCATCTTTTGATTCTCTGAAGTTTCCTCTCCTCCACCACTGAGCTGCTTTTATTCCACAAAAACAAAATCTGTACACTCATCTTCCTCTTAGTCACCTTTTACTAACTAACCATGTTTCATTCCTCTTTCTGCAGCACTTGTCCTCTCTTTTTATTTTTAAATGTCATATTGTAATCTCAGTATTAATTTCTCCAGTGGAGTGAGGTAAGTTGACAAAGCTGAGAAAGCTGAGGCAGATCCCATGTCCCTCCACAGACTAGAGGTAACTTTGCTAATCAAGAATACATAAGAAAGTATTACTAAAAGCTTGTGCTACTCGATCCTCAGGACTGCTTAGATGTGTGTCCAGGGTGATTTTCTATCTTGGAATATGTAGTGATATTGATGCCTTTTCCTGGTGTTAGGAAATAAAAGCTCAGACATGGTGAGAAGGTTGGGGGTCGTTTACCTCGGTATTTTAATAGGATCCCATTCGATGGCTTCTGCCGTTCAGGTGGAATGTGTCGCAAAAGCCCCGTCCCCCCAATCGAGTATACAATTAAAGATCTTACACATTAGCATATCTAACTAGAGGGCCCAATAAGGGGCTAGGGTGGGCTAACTTCTAGTTTACAGAATTAATCCTGCTAGGGGACCTTGAGTGGTTACGACAATAGAATGTTTGGTCTTCTATATCTACGTAGTTTCTGGGATGTTTAGTCTCCTGGCCTACTGGATACCAAGGAACCAGGCTAAAGTATCATACCTAAAGCATCAAAAGTATGCATGCTAATACTTGTGAATACAGGCAAAAAATCCTTCAGGTATCAATATCCCAAAATAAGTGAATCTACTTGCTCTTATTCCAGGAGACACTGTTAAGAATTCTCCTGGCTTCATACTCTGGATCTTTCCTCTTCTTCAGACAAAGTGACAAGACTATCAGAGAAATGAAGATATTTATCTAAAGGCTGCACTAAAGGAATAAATGGCATTGTATTTCCTATGACTAGGACTTCATGCTCTCCTTTGCTGTGAAGATTACAGTCAAAAGAAATCTCAGAAAAGAAGTAGCAAAGATTAGTCTTTATATCACCTGGTACTTGACATGTACCCTGACAAGGATGCACAGCAGGGACAGAAAACACTTTAAGTCATTGGCTACCCTATGGAACTACCTTACAAGCACCTTTGCTTACAACAACAGAAGTACGAACTTATGATCATACTACACCTCTTTTTCGAAACCAAGAGAACAAAGAAAGGCCCAGTATCAGGAAGAGCTTTTCCTTTGCACAAGCCAGAAATCAGACATATTTTAATTCTGTGAAGGATGATAAAAGTTTTATATCTATCTGTATACCTATGTGCAGATTCTATTTCTGACTCTTCAGTGTAATAAAGTTTATTTAGCCAGAATCTAACAGGGCTCCTGTTACTGTCATGGCATGAAAGACAGGAACAAGAAAAAAAAAATTCCTAATTACTGACAATAAGAAACAGTACTTAAAAAGTCACATATATTATGAAATATGTTTGTGGGTACCATTAATGATAGTCCTGAGTTTTACCTTGGTCTTGCACGCTGTTTATATGGGAGGATAAGATTGAGCTCTAGCTTTAAAAAGTCTCTGTTATTAGTAGTACAACACTCAGTATGAAAAACAGAGGCAAACGTGTATTCCCCAACAGTTAATTCTGGAAAAGAACAGACACAGAATGTCCTACCTCTTCTGGACGTTTCTGTGCCACCGATATCAGCTCTTCAGAGCTACTTCTTGAGGTAGAGGGTACCACGTTACCTGGGGCCTCTGAGACCACCTCATTTGACGGCTCGGAGTCCTGAGGGCAACAGACACAAACAGACCCCTCAGCAGCGCGTTGACGTGGCACGCCAAGAAAATGAGACTTTTTAGAGGAACTGTGCTTTAAGCACAGAGAGAGAAATAAAAAATACTTGAGGTCTGAAGCTCTACTCTTTTTACCCTGGGCAACTTCTTTTGCCTGAGTCAAAAACATCTGTCATATATTTTCTATTAAAATAATAATATTTTCTTCATTAGAGTATTTTAAGACTTATTAAGTAGTTGCAGCATTTCAGAATTGCGAAGTTCTGAATAAGCATGGGGTTTTTTTGCCCATACCTACCCCTGCTCCTGAACTGCAAGGAGGGGAGTATTATATTTCATCCACTTACGGCAGATGGATGCTTCTGCAAAACAGCTGGAGCCATGCTAGAACAACCTCCAACAAATGTATTTTACCAATCATTGCAAATCAAAATAGCACACAGCCTGGTAAAGAAGTTAGTAGAGATTGCTATCTTTTAGTAAATTTAACATTACAGTAAAATAAATAAAAATTCTTAAGTAATTTACATTCTATTTTCCAAAATGCCTTGATTCTGCCATGCAACATGACTAAATCATTCAAAATAAAAATCACTTTAATACCTTCACTGCTTCACATGGAGGTTTTGATAACTGCACAGATTGAGACATTTTAATGCAGAGAAAAAAAATCCATTAGTCAGTACAATCTCTACTGAGCTTGTCATAATGCTCATTACAGAAGATATTTTAGATGTCATTGCTTAGCAAGCATAATATGTGCTTTTGATATATCACTTTCTTTGTACATTCATTAATTGCAAGGAAATCAAGATTACACTTTTGGAAACTGCAAGCTGCAGAGCTCATTATTGAGTTTTCAAACATAACAATCTGTAAAAAGTGAATTAAAATTTCATAATGATAATATTCAGCAAGGGCGGTTTAGCCCATTGTATGGAAGGGAAAAAGTGAGCACTGGTCCAACAATCATTACTGAATAACACAGAGAACCACACGTAAGACTAGATACTGTAAAAGAATTAATACATGGAGAGAGTTGCCAGAGACTATAAAGTGGAAGAAATACCTTCTGAGCTAAAATATTTCTAATAAAGCTTTTTTACACCTTTCTTGTTGCATCAACTCTCTGTGACTAAGAAAAATGAAATTCTGCACCATTTTGTAACTTGCCACCTTAAAATTAAGGTTTGGTATAAGTAAGACATTTTAGGAAAATACCAGCTTTCAGAAAAAAACAGCTTTTAGTGAAGACTAAAGAATACCATCAATTAAAATGTTAACAGTGACATCCAACCGCCATTGCACTGAACTGTTTTATGGGCATAATGCTGGATCTGTGGAACAAAAGAAAAAATGAGAGCTCTTGGAAGAATATCAGCCAAACAGAGTGAGCTGCAAGGAGAAACATCTCTGATAATAAAAGTCTGATTTTCCCCATGCTATATGTGCCATCAAAAGGAACTTTGCATCATGTTCATCCTGACAGCTCACTGGTTTCCCTGGACTTGTACAGGCAAACATCCTCCCTCCCAAAGGCCACCTCAGTTTGGTCCCAGTGAACTATGACAATGAGAATATTTCATCTTGTTGACCCAATTCGCCATGAGCTAACTCTGAGTATAAAACAGTAGCGTTTTCTCCTTGAGAAAGTTAAATCAATGCCATGCAATTTATTAGCTCAATATGTTTCCAGAAGCTCTTCTGCACTTCTTACAAAAACAAAAGTAACAAACACATCTGCTGGAAGAAAATTATATACTTGTCTGAATCTGTCAGTTCAGTGATTTCACTCCTTGAATTCTGCTTGTACTTTGTGCCTGAACAAGCTTTTGTTATGCTGTTATTACCTGTGGCCAGAAAATGGTGGCAACCATTTTCTGTTACTTACTTTTTTGAAGTAATAAACAGTGTTTTTAAAAATTATCTGAGCAACTGCAATTTGGTAAGCTTACACTCCTGTTACATTTCTTTGTCTCAACAGGTCCATGGCTTCTTTTTCACATCAAATCTTGAGCATCTTCTTCTCCAGCAGCTTAGCCATCCTTCTCTAAGAACCAGCTGGCTAATTTAATACTTCTATTTTTAGAGAGACGGATGGAAACTTAATTTGCTTTATTATTCAGAAACCAATCCAAGAAAATATGCCTCCCTTTCCAATTGCACTGGTTTTATTATCTCCTTTCACATTGTTAGTTGGTCTGAGCATGGTGCTAATAATGCCAGGGTCCTGGGTTTGATCCCTGTATGGGCCTTCACTTAAAGAGCTGCACTTGATGATCCTTGTGGGTCCCTTCCAATCCTATAGTCCTAGACTATTCTGTGATCTAAATATGCAACACAGGCAATCTATGTTGTTCTGAACTAGTTTGGCAACATGTGAAATACAGCTTTCAGAAAGAGACACATTCAGTAAGCAGAATGAGATCCTTTCATGGATGGTACCACAATAAAACTGCTGCAAGGTGCAAATGAGAACTTTTATGGAGCTGCTTCCAGGTGTGTTGTGAGTATGTGGCCAAGTAAGCAACAGCTCTGGTTAGAAATCCTGGTACTTTTACTTGTACTCTGACAAGTAAAACACCCTGGAAAAGTATTAGCATCATTTACACTTGTAATGGAAAGGCAAAAAATCTGTACCAATGACCAGAAGCAGTATTTTTACCAAAGAGGTTTTAAAAGGAAAAATGTACTCCAAAAATAATTAAAATTTATTGTCCTAAAGTCACTTTATTATTTTTTTTAAGGTCCTTCATGACAAAAACAATGACAACGGCATTATCATGGACTTGTAAGCCTCAGCTGTAGCAGGGATGGACGTGGTGGTTTATGGACATATAATTAACACAGTAACTATTTTGGTACATGTCTTTTCTGGTGCTTAAGCCCTTCCCATTTCATTAACTTATTATTACATTTTCTAAACTACACAGGAAACATCACAGATCTGCATTTTCAAGTCAGACAGATCAACACATAGTTTTATAATGGATCACAGCATTTAGTTATATTAATTAATAAATTATGGAGGAAAGCCACTAAATGGTACTTCCAGTTTCCTTAAAATGTAGAAAAGCTTTGTGAAAATATAAGTGCATTATAAACAAATAAATTCCAAATGCTCAGTTTTGCCTGAAAAATGCAGAGTTCAATCAAAGCTCCTCAGAACATGAACCTTCTTGGACTTACAAAACCTTGAAGAGGAAACATGAAATGTGTAGACATTCTGCTATGTTTATGCAAGAAAGATAGCCCTGCTTTTAACTATGGCTCTTTTCCTGTGACCTAAATGTTCACGCAGTTTAAGATACACAACTGCATAGGCTTGGTCAATCTCTTTTCTGCAAAACATCATATTTGAATTACATATTGACACAAATACATAACAAAACAGATATTCTAGTCCTGGGATGGAATCTGCTTACTAATTTTTGCAGTATTCAGTTCTCTTCTTCCCTTCATTCCAATTGGTGTATTTGCTCTTTGCATCTACCATACAGGAGAAGTACACTGACACACTATGCTGAAAAATCCATACTGTATACAGAACAGATGTGGACTTCATTTGCAAGCCACATGAAAATGATAGATTTCAAAGGGAGATGTTAATGTTTTATGCTACACTGATGTTGTGGCTTAATTTAAGAATTTCACTATTCTCACATTTTGCTTTTCAAAAACCACACTTTTAATTCAAGACTGAGACACATACACAGCTATGCACGGCATATGTAAATAGGTTACAGATATGTATATACAGACGTGTAGTCTGTATATAAATATACAGGCAAAGCACACAGTGAGTATCATGGTAGCAAAATGCCATATTTACCAATCCAATTTACTGTCAGCACAGATATTGACTCAACAAAAGAGAAACCCAACATTGCTTCTTATTTTGAAGAAAATGGAGAACTTATGTGTATTTTTATATTTTTGAACTATGCATAAAATACTTTCCTAAAAAGCACAAGAATTTCCATTTGAAACATGATGATAGAAAAACAGTGTCTTACAACTGTGTTCATACCAGCCTAACAGCCACTACTTTTTCTGCGATTGCTTCTTTAGAACAAAACTAAAAAAGGATTGAAACAAATCCTTTATAGATGATTTCAAGCTGACAGGTTTGAATATATTATGTTAACTCTGCATCACTTTTCATATATCATCCTTTACCTTGGTCCAGCTGAGAATTACCCAAGTCATAAATTAGGTTTAAACAAGTTTTGAATCAGCCTGGAACTAGTTTTCAAATTAAAGAGCCGTCAGTATATTACATCGTACTGTCATTTTATTACCCCAATCAATTCTGTGTGGCCTGAGGTAGAAAGAAAATGGATGCTGTCTTCATTTGCAAAGGGTTTATCTCTCACACCAGGCTGTGAAAACATGACTGCAGTAATGAATTGGAAGCCAAAGTTACTAACAAAGACTTCTAACAGTAACAAAGTAGAAATATTTGTCCCCTTTTAGACTTACAAAAGTGAGGGGGAAAAAAGGCCTTTCTGAGACATGAAGACAGCTTCTTACAGCTGAAGCACTATGGGATAAAATTAGCACATTTTTATTGAAGTGCTAAAGTGCTCGTAGCCTCACAGAGTGTTATTTCCAGTGCTGCACAGAAAAAGCCTTCGAGGGTCAGACACACAGTGCCTCTCCAGCCCAGAGCACGGAACATCCCTCCAGCAGCTGAGCAACCACTCCTTACTGGTCCTATTCTTACACCCCAGGGGCACACTTTGAAAGTACTCACAGTATTTTAGCCAGAATTTCAGACAATCTGCTGCAGACAAGGTATCTGTAGCTCTGCACAGTTCATAGGTGGCCAAAGTAAATCCCCAGGGAGAAATGCAGAGTTTATCTCAATCTACTCACATGCAAGATCAATCACTTTGCTGCTCCTCAGATTTCACCCTGTGTTACTTAATGAAGCAAGAATATGGGCTTTAAACTTTTAAGTCATGCTCCACAGCTGTAAAATTTCCCTCCCTCTTTTATTATGCCTTTGTCATTCTCTTCATGCTGCTTTTATTCAGCATCTGACAATCTCCTCTCTTCTTCTGCCCTCTCCAAAGATGGGAAATTACAAATGCAACCTCTAACATTCATGTGCTAACCTCCAATGCTGCCAGGCACAGAGGCAACACAGTTGTGTCCTTGGCTATTTTTTCTCTCCGGAGAAGGGGATGATGACTTCTATGTTTATACACAGTTAACACACCAAGGTCTCTTTCTCAGCTCACTCTGAAACCACCTCAGTTCAAGTAATAAACCTTAAACTAGCCTTAAAACCTCTGCCTTCTAGAAACAGAAGCAAAACAAAAACCTTTTATAATTATCTGTTTTCCAAATATAGAAATTAAATTACATTCTTTAGCCTCACACTAGTTTTGCTTTTTTTCTTCAAACACCTTGTGCAATATGAAGGAATTAATAAAGGTACAAGGTTCCAATAAATATCCACCTGTTCCAATTTATTATCCCTTTATCTTCCAATAAACTACAGCACTGACAAAGTATGCTTGCATCTTTGAAATCTACCCAGCTTTCCAAGTGCAAAGGGTGAATTCCCACCTTAACTGTTGTTTTAAAATAAGCATGCGACTTTTGTTAGTGTTTTACTAGAAGTGTTTGATTAAAATATGAAAGAAAACAGGGTCATCTGTTTTCTCTGGATGCCTTCTTCACATAAAAAAAAATCATTTGCATACATCTAAAGCTAGAAAGAGCACTCTCAGAACGTTTTTCATATCTATTCTTCTAACTTTATCACATCCAAATAGAAAAAGAAAACAGAAGAACGCTTTACTGTTTGAAGGTATTATCATTCACTGACCTCTGGAACCTGAATTAGTTTCCCCTTTCTAACTCACATATTTTCTACATTTCCATTACTCAGTATACTAATCCTACCTCTCTTGGGATTGAATTCTCCACCTTCTCAATCAAAGTCTCCTGGATTATTGTATTTCCCTTTTACTTTCTCACCATTCACTATTTCCCAACATTCAAAAGCTATTCTTTTAGCTACCCTTTCAACAGCTGCCTTTTCTGACCCCAGAATTCTTTGAACTGTATTAAAATCATCTCTTAAAATACTGTAATTAATAAAACCACATTAGAATACAAAAAAGATAATTAAACTTCAAATTATAGCCTTTCAACACAATAAACTCATCCTGGATGTATAAAATAAGGAATATTTATTTATAGCTTTTCTGTTACTGTCATGGATTAATGCTACTGATCACAAATATAGTACGGCTTAATCTATTAGCAAAAATTTCTGTATGAACATGTATACCACCACAAGGAATTTTTAGAATTTCTTCACAGAAGGGAAAAACTCAATATCTATCATTCTCTGTGTGTGTGTGTGTGTGTGTGTATGTTAAATATCCTATGTCTTGCATAATTTGGCAATTATCTGGTGCAACAAAGCAACCGATTTTATATGAATATCCTTTTGCAGAATATTAACATACTGGCAAGACCACTGTACTATGCCATTATCAGTGCATGTAAGAGAAATTCACTACTTTCTCTTTTTTTGTCCACACTGCTTCCTTCCTATGTATTGTTCTGCTATATTTTTTGTATTGTGAATTAGGTTAAAGGCAGATACTATAGCCTAAAAAGTTATTTTTGTTCTAATTTTATACTTTACGGAGTTCATAAACGTTATTTTTTTTAGTTCAAAAAGCTTTGTGTTACAGTACATACATAACTTATTACCACTGGATCAGGGTATTTCATTTTCTCTATGCCTCCTTGGTATAGCTCTGATCTCTACCATCCTTTTTTCCACCATTTAAAAAAAAAATACTCCAAAACCCAAACCTCAGGAGTTGCCAAACAAATTCTCAAGCACAGCACAAGCATCTACAGCCACATTAAGTGCGGACTCTGATGTTGCTGCTGCTGTCTCTCACATGGGTGATGTGAAGTTCACACACTATAGGTCTATATAACATTAATCTTGTACTCTAGGTACATGTTCACTGTGTAGCTGGATCTATGTTGCATAGTATTGCAATTACTGACTTCAACATATTTACAAAATTACACAGGCACCTTACTCCCAACAATTAAAACAAGACTTTCTAAACAACAGATGTACAAAGTCATCTGGTATCACTCCTGGAGGGCAGTGCTGCAGCTACAATAGCTCCATTAGTGAGGCTACATTTGGGGTTGCAGTTGTCTCTTTCCTTAAGCAATGTTTGATTCCTTCAGAAATGATCAGGGGCAGATCATAGCATCCATTCATACAGTCTCTCTAGAAGAAAGTTTTACCCAGCTGTATTTCTTTTCAAGTCACATTTAAAATGCTCCAAACTTTCTGTGCTTTTGGATTACGGATGCAGTGACAAGTTGGGAGTAAGGTACAGCAGCAAACTTACTTTCATCTCTTAGGGTCAAGCTGCACATTTGCACTATTTATGGTCAAAACAGTTTGCTTTAGTACGCTTCAGCAGCTTGGAAGAAAGCATACACAAAATTTGCTCACAGTATTTGGATAATTCTTAACTTGAATGAGAAGATTGAACACTTGAGAAGATCTCTGCTCCAAAAAGCAGCTGCTTTATTCTAACAAAAATAGAATGTAGCTCAGAAAAGGCTTTCTTTCAAGTACACAGTCTTTAGACATTATGCATCAGCATGCAGAGTGTGTCTGTCAGATGTTGGAACAAAGCTTTAAATTGTACCATCTAACTTAATTCTCAAGACAGGGTCAGCACATTCATAGGGTAGTGGGGTTTTTTTTAATCTTTGAGAAGTCCTTTAAGTAATATTTATTTAGCTCCTTACATCTTCATCAGAACTGATTCTTGCTTTTCAACTCCTTGAAGTCCAGATTTTCCCAACATAATGCAAAACAGGGTTATATTAAAATGTGTGATCACCAAAAGCATCACAAAATCGTCAAAGGCTATTTTGTCAGTCAAGACTTGTTTTCATCTCTCCTCATTTCCAGAATTTTCTTCCAGTAACAAGACAAAATAGAAAAGAAAGGGAATAGAATAGAAATGAATAGAAAAGAAAGGGATTGGTCAGTACATCCTTTTTTGCAGTCTAAGTTTATTACGTAAGTTTTATAGGTCTCTAAATTAACTTTACATGGGACCCACCTGTTTTTTCAGAGGTTTGCCATAAATGCTCTACCCTTCTCCAGGGGAAGGCTCTCAAGTGTCCTCCAAATCCTCCTTTTCACTTTGCTGCAATCCTATTTCTTAATTCACCCCTTCCTCCCCTATAAGGGTTTCTGTGTATTTTCCAAGTGGAATTTTCTCATTTTTATGAATGTCTGTGTGCTTATAGCTCTCCTTTTACACCAAGGGTGCTTCTTGCAGTCCCATTGTTTTTGCCATTGTGCTTTTCTCATTCCTGTTCTTCCTATCCCTCTCTCTTCTTAAAAACTACCATAATTTATTTTCAACTGATAAAGCAGAAAAGTAAAACATTAATTCAAAGCTATAAAAACATTTCTTAAGGAATGATTAATCAGTAGAAAAGCTTTCTATAAAAATGCTTCCGACACAGTCTGAGATCTCTCTAATATCTGAATGTGCCAAATTAGTAACGTATCTTTTACATCCTTTGAGAAGCTTCAAACAAACATCAGGAACACGATTTTGTGGGTGCCCTTGATTTATTCATTCATGCTGGTCACTATAACATTTAAAGAAAATTTCCATTTAACTTTATACTAGTAAACAGAGATACATACTCTTATTAATTAAAGTGGCCAGCTAAAACACTAGGAATTTTATGCTGGCACACTGAGCTGCACTGACAATGGGATGTTTACTAAAAATGGGAATGAACAGCCCAGTTGACACAGTTTAAGATGTGACATTAATCAGCCATCTTTTGCTGAGCTCATAGAAATGGAAAGGTTACAACTACTTATGCAGCTTTAAAACATCCTCATAAAGGCCTCAAAATTCCCCATTCTTCCCTAATTAAGAACACTGCAAATGATACATGGAATGATGAGGCTAAATCCACACAAAATGTCAACTTTACTGCCTCATTCCTAGAAGCATATTTATATTTTCCCTGTGGGTTTTTTTTTTCCTTAAAATTACTTCTACCAGACAAAATTCCTTTTTATGTTTCTCATCTGTACTAGAAAACAAACAGTAAGTCCCTTACTCTTAAATATGGTTCCTTAACATCCTCAGATACTTTCAGTTAAAAGCATACAGTGGTTATACAAATGGACAAATGGTAAAATTTAATACTCTAACAATATAGATCTATGTATTAATTTTTAGGCTTTTGATATTGAGACTACTAGTATAAGATTTCCACAAATTATCTTATCAAAATACGAATAAAACAACTCTTCTAGTAGCTGAAACTGAAACACAAATATACCTTTGGTACAGTAAACGTAAGAGTCACTTCACACCAGGAAACTGTGGTGTGACAAGAACAGCTCTTTAGAGGAAAGCAGTTGGTGTTGAGGACCAGCCAGATGCAGAACACATATTTCAAAGATACAGCTGGTTTGGTCATGAAGACAGCATGCCCATTAGCAGTCAGAATTCATCCTAGGCTTTAGTGGCCCTTGACAGAAACTCACTATGCACACTCCTAAAAACACTCCATAATATGAACCGAAGCATAGCCACTGGTGGCAACTGGGTGATTCTTTTCAAAAACGCATTTCCGACCTTAACCAAAATGCTAAGATAAATATACACTGAAAAACCTCAGATTAAAATTCATTAGAATCAGCATACCAGAATGTAGAATTATTTAAGCTAGTAATAAGAATTTCTAAAATAACACGGTATTTTAAATACCAGCTTTATTCAGAGGTCAGCAGTGTTACTCTGGATCCTGGATCACCAACGGTCCCCCTTCCTCCTCCTGAGATTCACTGGAAGCTCTCTGGGGTTTAAGAACTGTCCCTACCTTTTTCCATTTTAATTTTTCCCAANAAAGAGAGAACATAAGAGAGACAGACATACTTTATGCCTTACTTTCAGACAATGGCTTGACTGCTGCACTGCATTAACTGGTGAACACATTCCATACCATAGGGAAGGTCTCACTTTGCTTCCCTCTCCCTCTTCCTAAGAGGGTTCAAAAAGGGAATATGTAAACCATTTGACTACTCTTTAGCTGAAGCAGGTTGTTTTGCATGGAGGGATGAGTCAGTTGGTAAAATGATTCATTGTCTATTAGCCAGGGTATCTATTGTCTTCTGACTATTTTACTATTTTATATAAAGAAGCTTTTCAGTCTCTGTCTATGCTATACCCAGAAAGCACATAAACAACATGTCAATAGTTCATTCAGTGAGAGAATTATTAACAGATTAATAGACCACAGCTCCCAAATCTAAATCTTTTTGTATTTTCTTACAATTACCTTTAAATTTTAAAATTCTTGAAGTTATCATTACATGAAAACAGACATCTTGAAGATCTTCAAGAAGTTCCTTACCACCAGCAGGTTACAAAACAAAGTATTCAGAACATCATTGTGTTCTGAAATTCCTCTGTTTTGTGCAATACATTTAACTTAAACAAGCAGTGGAGATAATACGCAGTAAGAGAAGATGGCAGGGCAAATGCATATTCATGTGATAAAAAATCTGCTTGTAAATATTTGTACCTGACACATATCCTTATTTATTGCATGGGACTGGTTACAGATATAATTTCATTATGTCAATGACTGTATCAATCTGCTGACACCCTTCTATTTCCAAAATAAGTACGTGATGTGATGAACTCGAAGTACACTTGTGGGCACCTTCCGTAAATATTGAGTTATCTTGCAATTTTCTTTTAAACACTTTTCTTCAGCTATTTATATCACATCTGAAAGGATACCATGTGCCCTTCAGTCTTGAGGAGATTAGTAGCTAGAAAAAAATCTTGATGTTTACAGATTCCAAGGTTTTCCACATATGAAATCTTTTGGTAGAGTTTGTCACAGCTGAAATACACTTAACGCTTTTCAAACACGCACAAAGATGTTTCAAACCACTGAACCAGATAATAATTTTCAATGGTTACCAAAGCCACATTGACTAAAAAATCTAAGATAAACTTAATTGCTACTAGAATTTAACAATGCACTATACATTTTAAAGGTTTTGTGAAAACCTTTTCAAAAGCCATTTTAAAATTCCACGTAATAGTCCTGCATTTTCTTGGTAGAACTGATTGTAATGCTCTTGCAGTTATATTTCCACACAAGCTATCTGCTGAGCCAATTTTAAGAGGATGGAACTTTTCTGCTACAGAATGCTAAAATCCAAGTGATGAGACACTCCTTTGCAGAGAAAGTGGCTGACACAGCACAAATTGGCAATGCCCAGCTGTCTTCTGCAAAATGTGATTAAATGTGGTTGGCACTAAGAAAATTTCTGTTTGAGAATGGCAACTGAACCTCACTTGCACTATCTAACACGATGACGAAAAGCAAATCTTGACTGTACTAAAATTCATTACTTGCCTAGCACTTCAAAAAATGGCACTTTCTTTGGTTTCTTCCCCCCCCACCTTTCTCTCTCCTTGTTCAGTATGATTAGATTTTGCCCAGGTAGCATTAGCAATTTATACAGATGAGTGACACATTACTTAAAGTGGCATACACAGCTGCATTTCTTTGAAAGACTTGAAAATAAAATCAACCTTGAGAGTAAACATGAGCACTTAATTGGGTAACTATGATAATGTGTTCAAATCTTATACAGAGACTAACAATTAAAGATCTAATTCTTCTTCTGTCATGTAGAATATGATTACAGGTGACGTGCTAAAATAATTTGCAGGGTAATAAAGCTGGACTAATGAGGAATTAAAATATATAATTCTTTTTTAATTACATACCTTCTAGCTCTATGTAAAACATAAGACAAGAAATCTATTTCTAGGTAGAGAAATTTATCTCAGAAATCTGGTAGCAATAGAACAGTATTTTGCAACACCAGGGTGCAACAGGATACCACCAGCCTCCAGATATACCTTTGCACATCAGGAGTCCCTGTTTATGTCATTGCAAATCACACACCTGGCAATTTTCTGTTGACTGCTTAATTCTTAATGAATATTCAAATCAAATAAGATTATGCACAATGGAAATGTGGGGTTTTGGTTAATACTGCCCTCTATGTCATTTAACCCAAGAATTTAATTAAGACTCTAAAGGTTTAAAAATTCAAGTCAGTTACAATCTTTTCATCCATACTTTTCTTTCCAGACATTTCCAAAATCAACACATTCGACTAACTAAGTAAATAACAATCAAAATTTCCAAACAGATTATTAACTGAAAGTAGCGATGGTCAATTACAATTTATTGCTAAATTTGTTTATGGCTCCACTATCAGCATGAAGTCTCTAACGATCTATACCCAAAGAGCTCCTTATTTTAGGAATGCTAGAAACAGGAAAGGAACTGAATTGATGAAGCAGATCTGAATGTACAGCAGTGCTGTAAGCTATGATGCTTTGGAAGCTACCATGTGAGAACTGTGACAACATGTGTATCTTCCCTTTGTTACTTCACTTGAAAAGGAATGCAAAATGGAGCAAATTTGCATTAAAACCCATATTTCTGTGTCTTTTATATTTCAATATAGCATCTTCAATATGCAAAATTCACTGTGACAATGCTTCCCAATATTGTACATATTTAGAAATCAATTTTCAAAAGCAAGAAAGAGAAAGCCTCCAGTTCTGTGAGGGGCAAGCGACCTTGTTTCCTCTGCCCTTTTTATACACTATTTCTCTATCAACCTTCTCACATTCTTTGAGAATATGCATAGGTGCATATCAAAGAGGATGTATAAAATCTACCTGTTGTGGTTTGCTGCTGGGAGCTCAAAAACTGCTTTTGTTTTTTTATTCTCTCATGTAGTCTTAGCATAAAACCATATTCAGAGGCTTTATTTCAATCATGACACTAGCTGATTTCCGGATTTTTCCCAACTGCAGCTAGCTCCCAGCAGAGATTTCTTGCCACTCAGTACTACACTAGCAGGCAACATAGGCTGTAAATTCATTTTGTCATGGCTTAGGAAGAGTAAGTCACGATTCAGTAGCAGAGCTATTACCCAGATAAACCATAATTGTAAGCAGATTTTGTTAGAAGCATAACCTAAAGAAGGTACAGAGTAGCAGCAGCATTTTGAACAGCTGCCCATGAAGAGATTTTTCTTCCTTAGCCACTACCTTACAGTAAGTAATATTTATTATACATAAACTAGAGCTTAGTCATTTAAATATTAGATTGTATATGTTTAGATTACATGCATTAAAAATGTACAACCTTTATGCTGTTTATGATTTGTTTCCAGTATTATATTGATCAGGTACCTCTTGAATGTTCCACTGGCAATGAGACATGGGTGTGTATCTTAACCAAAGTGATAGTTAACAGCCAAGCTTATTTCTAATTTCAGCCATTCAGATTTTTACTTCAGTAACATATTTTTCATCACAAAAAAGCAAAATAATGAAGACTACTTATGAAAAGCAGGACCACCTCAGTAATAATTTGATTTGTGTGATACAAAGCCTCATAAAAATTAATTTGCTTCATTTTTGTATAGTGTTTATGTGGCAAGGTTTTGGCAGCAGGGTGGTGGGCTGCATAAGTGGCTTCTGTGAGAAGCTGCCAGAAGCGTCTCCTACATCTGATACCACCTGGCTCCAAGAGGGACCCACTGCTGGTCAAGGCTGGGCCAGCAGCAACAGTGGTGGTGCCTCAAGGATAATCTACTCAAGAAGCAGGAAAAACCTGCACAACAGCACCTGGAGAAAGGAGTGAGAGGAACAGCCCTGCAGACACCAAGTGCAGAATGAGGGGCAGGAGCTGTTCCAGGCACAGGAGCTGAGATTCCCCTGCAGCCCAAGGTGCAGCCCATGGCGAGGGAGCTGTGTCCCTGCAGTGCATGGAGGACCATGGGGATGCAGAGATGCACCTGTAGCCCCTGGAGGAGACCCACACTGGAGCAGCTGGATGCCCAAGGAAGGCTGGGATCCCATGGGAAGCCCATGCTGGAACAGGCTCCTGGTAGGACCTGTTTCCCTGCAGAGAGAGGAGCCCACTCTGGAGCAGGTGTGCTGGCAGGACTTACAAGCCTGCTGGAGCAGTCTGATCCTCAAGGACTGTTCCCTGTGGAGAGTGACACAGGATGGATGGAGCAACTTGTGAAGAACTACTGCTCTCATACTAAGACAAAGAACAGTGTGCAAAGTTTCAGCTTTGGAAAACACACTGTATTATTTAAAAAGAGCAAATGAACGTAAGCGGCAAGGGATTTCTTCCTTCTTCTGCGTAACAAAAAATAGGGGGAAGAAAATGAACTTGTAAACCAAAAAATTTTTGGACCAAGTGTCATTAAAATGGCTTGTTTGTTTGTTTTTTACAAAAAAGCATCATTTAAAACCGCAGTGCATATTTAAATCTCAATTTTCTAAGAACATACCACTGGGAAAAGAGACTCTTAGCACATTTGTTTTAACTGATGGTTTTTGTCAAAGTTTAATGCCAAAAAAATTTATGTATTTCACTTTGCACTCCTAATTGGCAATTTATTTTTATAATACTTATTTGATTTATCCCAGTGTTATCTTTCAGAATCAGAAATTTAGTTTTGCATTTGAAACAACAATAATACAATAGCCCTATATTCCAATTTCTTTAAACATCTGGCCGCTATTAGTTGCACCATCATCTTTCAGACAATGCTATATTGTATTATTCATTTTCTGCTACTTTTTTTTAAATACAGTTAAGCTGCACCCAAAAAGTACAAGCACTAGAACCCCATGATGAGGATCTGGCAGTCAGCACTAGGAAATATTTGAACTGGTAAAATTGATTTTGATGTGGAGAAGAATCAAACTACTAAAAGTAAGCATCTGTTCCACAAGTATTTTCCAGTGCTTAACCTTTTTTGTTTTTTTTCATTAAAACCTAAGCCTCCCACCTAGACTATGAGAATCTTTTGCCAACTAAGTGTATCTGAATTTTTGGATCAATTTGGGGATTTACTACCAACTAACTTATCCACTATTCATAAATCAAGTCCCATCTTAAGTTAATTTCAAGGCTGATTATTATTGGAACATTTTATGGTATAAATTATTCATTACATAGATGTTTTATACCTGTTTTCCAGAAAATAACAGAGGCTGTGCCAACTCATTTTTGTAGAATATGATATCTGAAAAGCAAATATTAAAACACATTTGGCAACACTTCAGCCAAGTGATATTGCCATACACTAAAATTTCACCCACTTTTTTTACCATCTTGGTAGTGAAATCCACTTCTATGCCAAGGTTTGGCATTACTGAAGTTCTTAAAGCACGGCATAAGTGGTGTAAGGACTTGTGTTAAATTTTCACATGGCCTTACAGATTTGGTTTGTTTTCTCTTGCTCAATTTTAAGGAAATCACACCAGTGACAATGTTTTACTGCTCCCCACAAACCTAGGAAGACAACAATGATTTCAAAATAACCAAATATTTTCCAGTTGCTATATTAAAAAACATCTTTCTTTCTCTGTTACGCAAGAAAACCACAGTGCTAATTAAACTCTCCTCAGGAAACTTTAAAATATATAAATAAACACAAAAATGGTTAACTATATCATTCTTTATGATCATATCATAACATAGATCATAATATTCACACCTGTGGAAGACAAATTCAGCTTAGTGAATTGCACTACGTAATTTGTTGTTCTGTAAACTACCTTGAAATACTCCTAAGCTCTAGCTGAAAAATGTCGCATAGAAACTGAACATTTTTTCCCATTACACTATGTTCTGCTTGAAGCAGCATGCAGATTAATTAGCAATATTCTTTTATCATTTTTCAGCTGCAATGCTGGGTGCCATGATGGCAGTACCTTTGCTTCTATGTTCTGTCCTCAAAAGAAGGCACAACAAGCTCTGTGATTTAAGGTGACTAAATGAGGGGCATCCATTGTCAGAATATGTAACTGAAGCAAGTTTGAATTAATTCAAAAGACCTATACGCATTTTCTTTTGCATATTTTTAAAAAATGTATTTTAGATACAACTATGTAAAATTGCATTGTGTTGAATGATAAAATAAGCACATGTAAAACCTATTTAAGGCATGATTAAGCACTATATTCCTACTGCATGCCAACCTCATATGTTATATTCAAATAAGTAGTTTTCTTTTATATAGACACACTATCTCCCACTACAGCTCAGAGAACTCAGCATTTTTACAGGTTGGGACAAGGGATCCAAGCTGGGCAACAGCAAACAAGGAGAAAAAATTACTAAACATTTGAAAATGTTATTTTGTCTAGCACTCACAGCAGCTCTGGGGTGAGACAAAGATAAAATTCAATTTGTAACAACAAATTTGTAACAACTCAACTACTTCAAACATAAGGTCAAACTTCCTTATTCCCTGTTTCTGAAATCATCGCTTCAGTTCTCATGCCTTGCAAACCCTGAAGACAGTACTTTCTCATAATTCTCAAACCAAATTAATCCCTTTTAGTGACCCCCAGTAGCTAAAGCAGAGAAGGCAGGGGTCCTATGAAGGAAAATAAAAAATCATAGCATGAAGTGATTAAAGGCTGCAAAGTCACACACAGCCAAAAACGCACTTAAAGCACTACATGTCACCTCAACTTTGGTATTTCCTGAATTTTATTAATTATTTTTATTAATTATTTAATTTTTTTAACATTAGGACTTTGAGCTCATTGTTTAATTTTTAACACACTTGTGTAAAATTACATGTGTGAGGAAATGCTTCCTGCATTTGGATAGAAGTCATAATGAAAAGGATGAAATTCCATAAACCATGACAAGATCATTGCCTGCACAACTCAGGAGTAGATCAGACACTTCTGCACTCCTCACAGACCATCTTAATCATCAACTTTATTTTTGATTTGAATAAAATTCCATGACCTACAGGAATTGAATTGTGCACTTTTTTCTTTTCATCTGACCAAATTTAAAGGTTTGAAATACATTTTACATATTAAAAATTCTTTTAAAGCTAAAATACTATTTCAAACATTATATTCAATAATGTAATATTACACTGTCCAAATACATTTGCATATTCACTGTGTGAAAGCAAAATATATCCTCAGAAATGCATCTACTTGGCTAATAAGCAAACTGATCCATGAATTCTTTCAAACACAAAATGTGCACAAAAATATATTACTTGCCAGGGTTGGTGTGTTGTGCATTTGCAGCTCCAGAAAATATTTCCTGAGGGGTTTAGATGAGAATTCCATGCTGACATACAAACTGACAATTTATTTCCACTGAAAAAATGCAGTACAGTAAAGAAATAAAATAAAAGGAAACTAAACAGAAGTCTGGAGATGAGGCAGCGGATCCTGCAGCACTCAAATAATGACCTGATATGTACACTCTGCAGTGTTTTGCAAAATAGATTACATGCAAAGGTGAGCAGATAGAAACTTAACAAGCATGGTCAGTGTAACCACCATGATCATATGTTTAAATTCCTTTTACTGCCTTGGTCCTTGGAAAAGTTTAAACTTGGAGAAGATATTTCCAACAGTACTTTTTCACTGGAAGGCAATAGAAAGAAGCTCACATCTAATAATAAAGAGACCTCATAGTAAGGTCTTATTGTATATAATGAAAAAATGGTCAGGCCATATAAATTCCTACTAAATATTGCCATGTCATGATATTGAATTATTTGGTTTACATTCTATTTATCTTTCTTAAATTCAACTAGAACAAGTTGCAACAGGTGTCTATATTAAGCTTGAATACCACTAATAAAAACTACTGGGAAAATCATGATTTATAGTGCTGTTTGGCAATCCTGAAAATGCACTGTAATCCTTTGGCAGGGTGGATGGACAGCATTACAGAAATGGAGACCTTATAAGTTTATTTCAGCTTTCATGTGATGCAACAAAATCTACAATGTTTTTGAGATGAGAGAGCTTTTCAGACCTTAGTAGTGAGCATCACCCATTCCAAAGAAGTGACAGCAAGTATTACCAGCAGAGAAGCTGCTGCCCTCATGCCCTACAGCAAAGTCACTGTCTGTCTTATTATTTGACAGGCAGGGTAATATGGGAATATGCTATGCTGGTGGAAAAACTGACACAGTTTCTGGAGAGTCCTGTGACTAGGATGAGCAAAATGGAAGTAGCATGTCCAACATTTGTGCTAGATAACAATTTAAATCATATATTTATTACTGCTAAATTAGATGCCTTGTACTGCTGACACCTGCAAGTGCTTGGCAAAATCTGAAAATAAAACAGCATTATTCGCTGTCAGCAGAATGCAACTTTTCCTGAACATCTAAAATTGAATTTCATAATTAGAAGTAAAAACTAACAGCCATTATATGCTCAGCACTATGATCTCTCTCATCATTGAAACAGTGTCATTTACCTAGCAATTATTTTCAAGGCCCTATAGTGCTAATGAAGATATATCATTGGGGAATTTTAAAACGTGTATTGTAAGTGATTTAAACTGGACCAAAACTGACGAACAAATGAATTTCATTCAAAAGAATGAAAACTAAACCATAGTCTCCTTGGCCAAAGCAGAAAATTCAATCCCATTTTGTGGCTATAATCCATACTAGTAACTTCCCTGTGACACATCAAAAATTGGATGCAGGGAGTGACTGAGAGACAGAAATCACCAGTAGCTCAGGCTTGCAATTCATCCACAGGTCAGGCAGAGTGCAGCAAATGACCCAACTTCCTCTACACTTGTTCACTTCTGAGCTCCAAGCACACATTTGAGAAACCAGCCCCTCTGAGGAGGGGTAGAAAAAGCCTTACCATATCAGCTCCTCCTGGCTGTGAAAAATCACAGATATATGATACACAATCCTAAAGCCATGTAGAACAAAGAATTTGAAGATTATGAAGTACTAAACAAAGTCCTCATCCTTTAAAAAACAGGTGCACATTAAGGCTGAAAGGAGTTTAACCTGATACCATATTTTTAGACTTTATTACACTGCATAGTATAAAATGGAAAAAAAGCTACCAAAAAAGGCTTTGGGGAACATAAAGGGCAATACAGCTTTATCAGATAAATTTCTCTACAAAGCTCTCTGGAAAAGCTATGGGAAAGTGACTAAACAAAACCACAAGGAGTCCCCATAAGACAATTTTTTCAGTATCTTTCATATTCATTACATAATCACTCAAATGCAATTCTAATTGCCTGTACTTGAAAGTGCAAGAGACTTTATTTAAATTTACTCATTAAAAATCTTTATAAATGAAAATCAGACACAAGAACATTTTTAAAATTTGTAATAATTACTAAGATAACACAAAATATATAATCATTCTACTGATAAATTTTATTTACTCTTTCAAACATTCCATTTTTCAACACACCTTAAAATTAATACACACCCTACAAGATGTGAAGTCCATCATAATTAATTTACCTCATTAAGCAGCTAAAAAATTGTGCCTGATACATGGTGCACTAATCTCCAGCAAAACACAACTAGAAATTACAAACCCTTGGATTTTTCTGTTTGCTTGGAAGCCAAGAATACAAGAGACATGAGATTTTAACTCATGTTATCAGGACCCCATTTTAGTTTAAGCAGGTGACAGAAATTCAATAACAGTTTTAATTCACTCTTGGAGTGTCTCTTGCATGTAAGTGGTATTCAAGAAAGATTGCTTCATGTCCAAACTGTAGTGGACAGCTAATTTCCGGTGTCTGTCTCCCTACCTCCTTACAAAAGAACAATTTGATTAATCCCCCAAGGGGAAACTGAATAACATATTTTTGCAATTGGAAAGGGACACTGGCAAGCCAAAAAATGATATCACTCCCTGTGCCAGCAAACGCATGACAGAGTTTAAGTATCCAAGTATGCTGAAAAGTCACATATGAGAACATCTCATCACAGCTGTGTCCCTGTGTATCCAAATTCTGAGGCACTTATTAGGTAAAAGGTTCTGTGAAATACAAAGAAAGTGGCAGTAGCCTGTAGAATATTGAAGACTTTTAGAATAGTCTTTTATTTTTACACTGAGGTATCAGATGCATTTATAAATCTAATTGTGAAATCAATTGGAAAGTGTCTCTTCAGAGATTATGGTGATGATAGAAAAAAATGCCAGTGCTAAAGATGCTTCTGTGCAGACAAACAAAGAATCAAAATCTTTATTTTTTGAAAAGTCAGTACTATAAAAGAATACTTACAGTATTATTAAAGAGGTAATCCATGTCAAAAATGTAGTTCTAGTTTTAAAATATTATATTTGAACAAGGCATGCCAATCAATACAAAGTATTGATAACCTTCATATATTCGAATTTTCAGTGAAAGAAAAAGGTTTAGTAATTGAAATCATCTTCCTTTGTTTAGAAAACACATACATTTTCTACCTCTGTCCTTAGTGGTTTGTATTCTGTAGCACTCCTGAAATACTGTATGATACAGTATCTGTACTCACACCTTTCCCAGAGAGAGCACAATGTCAAAAACAAGCATTTAACTAGGATAGTAAAATTTTCTGTATTGAATAAGAATATTTTCATTTTGCATACACTCAGCTTTTTTTAATACCTATTTTAAAGACAATCCGAAATCTTTATTTTATGACCTTCTACTGTTTTCCAGAGCAAACCTATGCACAGTATTTGATAAAAGACGCACTAAGTAAAACTCTTAAAACCAGAATACTTCAACTATTTTTAGGGTGCATTAACTTACTTTGGAGGATGTAGAGTCACATTCCTGACAAATCCATCCATAACCAGTCTGTTTAGGAGACTTTTTCAAGGGAGGGTCTAGACAGCCAAAATGGTAGCAAAGCCTGCATTCATCACACCTGCAAGAGAAAACCAAAATATATATTTATATTAAATGGTACTTCTGTACTATTTTAGATTGAGCTTCCCTCCAATTCTCAGCAGAAGATTTCCTGATCCATTATCATAATAAAGAAAATCAATTTCCTATAAGGGGTGATTTTAAACAGCCACTTCAAGTAGATTTTGCTTAATCTGGGATATTCTGATGCAGACACTCATATATCACCTTTGTCATCATCTTACATAAATGACAACATTTCAAAGACTTGCAAATTAATGAAAAAATTGCTTAAATTTTTAGATACTTCAGTGTCATTCACTGTCCTTTTTTCAGAATTTTTTGCTTTTTTAGACAGTGACAATATTTATTTTTCATAGTTTTAAGACACTGTTTTACACATGTAGTTTTTCAAGAAAAGCTTTCTGAAAAATTCACTCACTTACGCAATAACTCGTGTAATTTACAGCTATGAATTGTATTTTTTACACCAGGACTATGTGGTTGATAAACAAATACACAGAATATTTTCTCACTCACACTGAATTATCTGGAAAGGGCATTAATTTAAAAGGTTTTCACTGTGATCTTTCACTTATAAAAGTGCTCTGTGTACACACAACAAATTTATGTTCTTCTTTAATAAACCTTTCATTAGTGTTTTGTACTGTGCATGGTCCACATAAAAAGCTCAAAACATAGAGCATAGCTATTGTTAACCCTTTTAATGTGCCACAATAGAAAATTGCTACAGTAGAACAAGTGTTCCATGAAGGGATTTTTAAATCAGTACAATAATAGGCTCAAAATGAGAGATTTTTTCAAAGCAAATAATAGAGATTTTCATATATACCCTACTGGACTCCTCTTTATTTGCGTATCCCCCTGTAGTCCTTTGTATGAAAAGGAAAGCTTTTTCCAAATTTACTTTGCAACACTCTCTTCATTAAACACACTTAAACTCTGAATTAAAGCCAATATAAATGATGGAAAAATAGGAAAGAGTAAATGCTTAAAAATCAAAACTCTTGAAGAAATCCCCTACATTCTCTTCCTCTGCTTTCCTAGCCACTTTTTTGTCTACTGTATGTGCAAGCACAAAAATGTCCCAAATTTGCAGTAATAGCATGGCACAAGCATCATCAGATCAAAGACAGAGGGATATAATTTATCAACAGAACAGACAGTGCACACAGAAAGAGGATTCAACTAACAGAACACACTGCTGTGTTAATAGAACAAAATGTTCATGTGACTTTTCCAAGGATTAGTCTCCCAATAAAAAGAAGTAACTGTTTTCCGATTTTGATTGTCAACCTAAGTAAATACGTTTGTCCTCACTGCCAAGGCTGTAGGCTGGGAGCCACAGGTAACAGATGAGCACTGGTAAGGGTATGGCATGTACTGTTTCCTGTTAAATTGAAATTAAAAGCAATAATCTGATTATCCACAGGATGCAACACTTGACTAACATGGTTCTGATACATTTTTAAAAAAGAGATCTATCATATTGCAATATATATGCTTAGGATTGCTTAGCAGTGACTCAATCTAACTCCAGGACAAAGCAAACACTTAAAATAGAAAACCATTCTCAGTTTTTGAAGACAGAGGAGTTGTAATGTCAAAATATATTACTTAATATCAGGAATACACGCAGTTTTATTTCTTGTGAAACGTATATTAAAATAATAAAAAGGTTGAGAATGGGAGATGGGGTAGGTCACAGACCTAAATCCCAACAGTGTATGTGACCTTCAGCAGAAGATTAAGCCTCCTTTGAGCTTCAGTGTTCTCATCTATAAAGGAGTATATTTTTACTAACCTATTTCTATATCTGGAATCTTATGCATGTAAGGGCTTGCACTCGAGCAGTGCTTACCAGAACTCCCTTCATGTAAACTTAAGGATCCTCTTAAGTAACAGAAAATAAAGGAACATACTATTTCTGACTGATTTAGAGTACTTTCAGAGTTTAATCCTAAAATCTACATCTGATTTAAACAGTGTCGATTTAGCTTTTTTTAATTTAGTAATTGCTTTATATGTTTCTATGTTCAAAAGAAAATGTCTCCCCTTTAAAATTACACTTTGGCATCTCTTACATTTTTACCATTTTGGATGTAGAATGTGGTACTTCCTGACTGCACTTTCAGCCGTTTTTCCTCAGAATATGCTGGGGGAGTTCGCAAAGCCGAGTTGAAATAACCACGACATTGTGAAATTAAATATGGATCTCAAGGCACCATTCTAAAGCGCAATGTTTTTAATATTTATTGTCATTAATTTTTATCATTTCAGAGTGTTTAGTTTGGTAGAAGAAAAATTGCATTTTCCCAGAATGAGTTAAAAATATCTATATGAAAGTTTTCAGATACTAATAGCTTCTGTCCTCATCTGCACAGCTGAGGAAATGCAAATGAGTATTTTCATATATGCAAACATAAAAAGCTGCATGGTGATAAAAATGTAACTATACCAAACATTTTTAAATGCTTGCTTCCTACTGCTTTTTACTGGAATATGAATTCTGTACTGGAAAACAGAAATTCACTGATTCTGAAGTTCCCAGAGCATGATGCTGGGAAAATGGATGAATACACAGTGTACCTTGGTTAAAGATGATGCTCTAGCTGTCTGGCAATCATCATCTGCTGAGACTGACTGGGGACAATATGCGAAGCTTACACCCATCATAGTGCAAAAAGAAAAAACTGGCATTTCTAAATCCTAGTTCCAAAAGCAAACCTTGCACCTAAGTTAAAATGGCACTAACAAAATAAGATTAATCCCTCAAGTGTATACTATTAGCTGTGTTCTTTTCTCTAGCAAAATAAAAATGATAAAAATCCCACTGTCACATTCAGAAAATAAGAAAGTGACACAAAATACAGAGTACTTTCGACTTAGTTACAGAGGATGAAATTATTGGATCACAAAGGATGTCACGCTGACAGTCTCACAGCCTGTCGGTAAATGCACTCACAGATCAATCACATTCCAGATGTTAACAGAGCAAAGGAGTCATGTGGCACCATCATTTACAAGCATCATCTGCTTCCATCCTGAATATGGCTTAATAGGACAAACAAAACTGTTGGGATGGGGAGGGGGAAAAGGAAAAGAAGCCACTTCCTCCATATTACAGGTTGTTGAAATTTTTATCCTTGTGTATTCAAGGTCCCATGTTCAAAACAGTCTTTAAACTAGCAAATATTTTATCTTGCTGCCATTTGTGGGTAACTATTTTTGTGGTGAAGCAATGATTTACAAATGCAATTAAGCGGTGGGCCCTCTTCAGTGGCCTGGTTAGCTGCTGCACTGAAAACTTTGTGGAAATAAAAGCAGAGCTCCACACAAATACAAGCTAACCTAACCTCCTAAATTACCACTAAGTGACAGGTAATTGCTTACTATCACTGTTATAACAAGCCTGAAATTACTTTATGCATCAAAATTAAAAATCACTGTGTTCCTCATTCCAGCAATTAATGAGGATAGATATATGCCCACTAAATAGGGAGAAAATGGAGTGTGAAGAAGAAAGGTGAATTCTGAAGCAGTTATGATTAAAAAGTTAAAAAAAACCCCGAACATTTTTTACTTATAGAGGTATAGAATGCATGTCAGCTACATCTTAACAGCAAGAAAGCTTGATTAGGCATTTCCATACCTGAAGTGTGTTTGCTTCGTTCTTTAACAGAGTGATCTCCATCTGCTCTTGCCCTTGGATTGGTTTTATTAGTTTTCTTAGCAGTACAGCTGGCTGTGCTCAAGCCCTACATAACTCTGCATTTTCGTGTTCCTAATTAACTAATTATGCTCTAATCAATAGTGTAGATACTGATTTTACAATGTAAATGAGATAAATGAGATAATGGCGGGGGTCAATCTCATTTTATTTACAAAGCTCAGCACACACATCCAATTTCATTACATTGCATCTACCTGCACAGGAGGGAGTCTTATCAGTTGGCCTGCAGAAGTCTTCCTGCAAGCACTGGGGAAAAAGCCCTGTGCTTTTACAGAGGAGCAGCGAGTGCAAAACCCACCCGTCACTGGCACATTTGTAAGTCACTGGTTAATATCATCGAAAACCACAAAGAGCTGATTCAGCCACAGCAAAGAAACCTATTTTGCATTCATGAGACAGCATCACCCATCTATAGCTGTAAAAGTAATTACCTACATGTCCCTGAAACACAACATTAATAAGCTAATCTTTAAATACAACTTTCGAAATATGCTTCAGAGACTACAGAAAATCCCACTTATGTACGCGCCATTGCACACCACCTGCAGTCTCATGCCAAAAGGTACCACGGTGAACAAAATACAAAATTGCAAAATATATATACTACTCCCGATTTGTCACAACAGCTTGGAAAGATTTACTTTAATGCAAAAAAAGAGATATAGAACATTGATACATATCTCACCATTAAAAGAAAAGAATTTGTCATATTCAGTATTCATTAGTCATTACTCTGACAAACCCAGAATCAGTTAGAAAAAAATTAGAAATAAACTAATCCAGAATTTTTAAACTCAAAGGGAACTGCAGTGGGATGGGTGTGTCCATGCACCCACTTGCTGAAGGCATGCAACACAATGGCTACTCCAGCACCTGCATAGATTTAGCTACTGATAAGCATCATCCCCTGCTGGTTTGTTTTGAGCTCCATTCCTGACTAAAGGCTCCTAGCACCTGAGGAAGAGACATCTGAGGAACAGGTTTCTTCTCAGGCACCGAACTCTCTCCCCTTTAATCCCTCAGTGTCCAAGTGTTGAGTCACTCTGGAACTGCAAACAGATGGAGACAAGCTTGGGGCTTTATTTTAAATTGCAGCACATTCTTGATTTCAGATGAGCAACTTAAAACCAGCCATGACCATGTAAGTCACTGTCAACACTTGGTTTCTTATTAGCAGCTGTATGATATATTCCATAGAAAGGAGCACATAAGCATTCCCAAAAACCCAGAGTAAATCAATTTAGCTCAAGTGAATTCAAACTGTAGAACCAAAAAGACTGACTTCAGCCTGGAGCAGCTGAGGAGTGCTCCTGTGACACCTCACTGCAACCAGACCACAGGAGTGATAAATTCTGGATGACAGGAATGAACACTGTGTGGCAGGTTGCAGCAGCAACTCACATCTCACATCAAAAAGGCACTTTCCTGTGCTCTTATTTAAACAGTAAAATTCAAGATCTAATGGTGAAATAAATATATAGTCAGCTATATAGTGCACTGTTATTAATGCTGTCCAAAAAGTACATTTATTCTAGTAACTGAGGGAGGAGTCCAAAACTGTAGCGTATTTTCATCATAGATAACACTCATCTTTTGCTTCTGACATTTCTTGAAACAAAGTGAAAATAAGAAAAAGTATGACTTTGTACCTTACTCTTCCATTCTATACCAAAATTCTTCAATTCAGCCCCATTAATTCCAAAACAAATTACTTTCATTTTGCTGTGATTATGTGACAGGTCAAACACAAACCAGAAGTGATGCAGTACTATATTTACACTCTGAAATATAAGATCCAGATTCTTATCAACTCCTTTGTTTTTAGACAAAATATTGTCAAAATAATAAAATCCTATTAAGTATAAAACGGAAGAAGCTGGTTCTCCTCTTCCTGATCGCTACACTTTTTCCCTTGCCTGTAAGTGGCATAATAACTAAAAATCAGTGGTCATCTTGCATTTTCTGTTCTATAGAAGAGTTTTAAGAAGTCTTCTCACATAGGCCAGTCACGCTTTAGGTGACTTCACCACCAGGAGTACACAGGTACTTGTTATCCTGAAAGGCTGTCTTCACAGATGCTAAAAGTTTGCCCACATTAAACTGTAAGGAACTTCACCTAATTTCAAAGTTAGATCTAAATTTGCAGTCAGTCCTGCACTGAGTGGGTGGATGGAACAGAGACCTTCAGAGACTTCTCCAACCCACATCTTTCTGGATTCTAATATTTTCATAATTTTGATTTAAGTAAATAAAATACTCTTTCTGGGAAGGATAATGCTATGGTATTACACGAAGTAATTAAGTCACATTCTAATTTCTGTTCTGCCAGGTACAATCCAAGTACACAAAAGGAGATCTCTTATTTATATAGTTTATAATGGTAGATGACAGAGTAGACTAACTCACTTCTGTTATGCCTGGAAGAGAGAGGGCATGGCTATTGTTGAAAGGTGAGAGATTATATCAGATGAGGGACGATGATTGCATTCTGGGTTTTATATCTACCTACTGCTGATGAAGACAGCATATGGGCAGGATGGACACACAGCCTCACAGAGCATGATGAGCTTCAGTAACAGAAGGTTACTGATAAGGTACGGGAAACTCCTGATCTCCTGTTTACTTAAATTTCTCAATCCACTCTCAAGGGCATTAATAGAAACAGTGTCTGTCAATTATGCCATAAAACTGCGAAAGAAAATAAGCATTAATCTGGCAGATATCTGTGTAGCTAAATTTATTATGCTGAACCCAAAACTGCCACCTGATTTCACTGATTAAAATTATGATTTAATACTAAAACAAACGCCCCCTCATATCCAAAAACCTAACTCTGATTATTCACAGGTAAGGAAGAATCTGAAAGGGCTAATTTTTTATGTCATTCCTTTGTACCCCAGATTTTTTCTGAATGGTCCACAAATCATTTAGTTTATGAAACTTAAGTTTGCATGTACAAAATTAATTCCAAGAATGCTGTAAAGAAACTTTGTTTACTATACCTGAATGTGAAAAGCTTTCTTTTAGCAAGAAATTCACTTTTCCATCTCACAGTACTGCAAAACTACACAACACATGGCTTTGTTAAATCAGTTTGCAAAACTCATTAATGACCCACATATACAAGTGGAATATAATGATACGAACACTATTTTAGATGTGTTTGCTTTTGTTAACATCCAGCTACTGTACAGAATTTCTATTTACAGCATTTTGATGTTTAAGTAAGAAATTCTGTGAAGACAATGACTCTAAGACATGCATTAAGGTAATGCTACACCAATTACAGACACTGAAAAAATCCTTTGAAAAACTGAGAAGTGTAAAATCTAAGAAACTATTACCAAATGCTGCATTTGTTTTTCTGAAGTACATTCTAGCTGTAATACATGATAGCGTCTATAGTGCCACTCTCAGCTGTTCAGACTATTAACTCCACTGAATGTTGTACTGTTTATGAACTATTAGAAAAGTCCATTATAGTTTTGAATATTGCCATCAAATATCTTTCAAAAGGTGAAACACCAAGTGTTAGCATCTGGCTTTCAACATAATGATACGGGAGATAGAGAGAGATAGAACAAAATTCTACAAGGAAGCTGTACTGGGGAAAAACATAAAAAATACAGCAGGAATTCACCTTAGAATTTCAAGCATGCCCAGGAAAATATCAAAAATACTTGAAACAGTATTTAACACGCATTAGTCTGTCCTTAAAATCCTCCAATAGCAGAGATTACTGAACTTCCCTAACAAACATCTCTAGTGCAAGTATTCATATTATTAGACAAAAACTTTCTAAACCATCTTGATATAATGTAGCTTATTTTTGTTCTGACCAGCTTTGAAGAACATTTTCCTTCTTTGGAGCAATTTCTGTCTTTATCATCTTTATATTAATTTAGGCTTTTTAAACAATTTTCCACCTTCACTAAATTAAAGAAATATTATTATTTTAAGCTTTTTTTATTCCTGTCTCCCGTAGTCTTCTTATCATCCAATTCAGTTTGCTTTGGACCTTCTCTGTTTACCAAAGTGGACAGGATATGCTAGCTGAGACTTTTCAAAGTGTGAGATATTGGTCTTCTGAATATTCCGGAGGAGTACTCCAATGCATTAAATGCAACACCTCTCTCTGTATGTATCAGGTTTGATCAGTTTGATCAATGTTCTGTGATCTGCAATCCAGAGTCCCCCACACTTCTTTTTCTTGAAGTTACTCTTGATATCATAATCACACCATCAACAGTGATTTGCCTTTTCCTTTCTGCACTGCACGCTTTTTCTGAAAGCTTTCTTAACATTTTCTTTTAAATTCTAACACTGTACTCCCTCACACCCTACTGTCATCACCTGCAAATGTAACCAAACACTTTATTTCAGTAGCTAATACACTAAAGCAAAAATGAACAGAAATATCATAATACTGAATCCAGAAGAGCTTGAGCGGAACCCAGTGAGCTCAGTAACCTTTGACACTGAGTCCATGGTAGCTGGTTTACTTTCCTGATCAGCTCCATATTTTATTGCAGTTTAATTAACAGAATCTATAACTTATTTAAAGGAACATCACACACAAAAGTATTTTGAAAGTCCTACTAAAGCCAAGATAAGCTACATTTATCATTCTCTCCCATCCACAATACCTACATCATTTTAGTTTAATAAATGATCATAAATCACAGTAAACATTACTTTTTCTTTTTTTTCCTAAAGTCAGCATGATGTACGGGCAAACATCTTTTTTTCCCCTTTGCTTACACAGCACTTGGACACAACTTTTTACTTGCAGAATACTGCACAAGTGATTAATAAACTTGAGTCTTTTCTTCCTAGAAAGGATTCACAGACCTTAAAGATCAAATTCCAGCATTAGCATCTACTTCCCAGTGTAAATTTCTTTATTTTTAAGGTGTCTTTGCATGCCTTGCCAATACAGAATGATAGGCATTTCTGATAGTTCCAACAAAAATCTTAGCTCTGAGATTCTCCCACCCCCTTTTTAAAATAAAACGACGTGTCAGACTTCAGGTTAATTTTATTTAATATAATATTCAAACATGAAATGCCCTGGTAAGATATGACTCGTAGATAAGTATACATAAATTTGTATATTCTTCTATTACTTATTACAGCATTTAATTTCTTTTTTAAGTTTAAAAAATACTTTCAAAAGGAAACGTGCCTTGATAGATGACAAAACCCACCATATCTCAAGAAACTCAAAGATTATAGATCATAAAGTTACAAGTGTGATTGTATTTGAGCAGAATTTTTTTCGAGCAAGTTCAAGATGAAAACGATGAAGATGTCAACACTCTGATATTGTAGATTTAAGAACTGGATCTGTACCATTTGAAGAGCAAAATACTATGTGTGCATCTACCAGGATATATACGGACGGAGACGAAGTTCTCAGCTGTCACGCTGTGTGATCAGTTCTTCATTCCTTCCCCAACTTACAAAACAATTTCATGTTTGTATTGGGAGGAGATAAACGTGTCCTGAACACTGCCAGAGACGTAAGCCAAATGAAACAAATGTCTGCACGTACTCAATTTTTTCTTATTTTTAAAAAAAAAATTCAGAAAGAAGTATAGGTGTAATTCTATTCACACAAGTGTCTGGAGTCAGAAACAATTAGTTCATACTAATAAGCACAAAATCAATTTTTCCATGGCAAATCTATTCCTTCAGAATAGTAAGTCTCAAGTGTTTTACAGGTCTCATTATCACTGAACATTTATTTTTTTTTTTTTTTTAGGAAACAATCCTTTTTACAGCAAGGTCTATGTACAACACAGTGTTCTATATAGAAATGTTCTTATTGAACTGTATATAAGTAGAGTGGCAGGTGGATGGCAAACCGTTGCTTATTTCTTTCAGTATCACCATAGAGGAACACACAATATTTAAGTCCCACAGGCTTCTGTCACTCTTCAGTGAATCCAAGCATTGTATAACATCATTTGCCAACGAAGCACAGGGGAAAGAGACGTTACTTAATAGGACAATCCTGACAAGACATTTATCCGGGATTTTTCAACAATTCACATACAAAATGTACCTGAATAGTGCAAAAAAATGCAGGCAAATTAACTACCTTGTCAGTCCAAATAACAAACCAACCAATTACATTCTATCCAAGCCTGACAAGCAAACTCAATGTTTTGTCATAATAAGCTTATAGTTGAGACAAGGTTGCTGTTCTCCTTTACTTTAGGTATTCTATTGAGAGCTTTATCCACATTTAAAAATCCTATTATAAAAGGTTTCCACGATTGCCTCCGAGGATGAGTTGTGGCAGAGTTGTGTCTCATGAAGGGTATCTACACAGTAAAGTGATAAGAAAAAAATATTAACATTGAAAGATCATAGCAGCTCTCCTCTGTCTTATGAAACATTTTAACGTAACACTAAATTTAAGCAATGTGTATGCTCAGATCCAAATACTTAGACACCCACACCAAATTTTCAAGAGTCTCCAAGTGTCAAAACATTACACTGAGTTAAGTATAGCATCCTTGTAACTCTTGTAACTTTTTCTAAATACAGCTCAAAGAATAAAGGCAGTCTACCACAAGACAGAGAAGATAATTTTCTTTTTTTTTTTTATCATAAAAGCAACAATTTAATACAAGTAGACTTGATTGTGAAGCCAACATTTCACTCAGATTTGAAACCCACAGAAATGCAGCTATGGGACTGACTACAAGCACAAACATGGGTACTATGTTATAATCTTAAAAAATGCCTGTTTTATAGAATAGCATTTGAAAGAAAACAAGTCTTAGCATTAAAAATTGACTAAGTAAGGGAGGGTTTCTTTCAAAACGCATTGTAATAATTCAGTACATAAAATGCTTTAGTCACTTCTGAAAAAATGTCTTTGAGCCAATAATTCTAAAGCCTTCACAGCTTTTTCTTTTTCTATTTGTACTTCCTGTTTCTTGACACTCATGACATACATACTTTTCAAGAATGCTTCTTAAAAATCAGTACAATTTTAAAGAGCTGATTCTCTACATTTAAACTCTTTAAACTACTTGCCATACAGCAAATTAATGTATCTTATAGAATTGTGAGATTTTAATCAGGAAAACATCCATGTTGTCTTTAAGCTGAGCAGATACATTTTGAAAGAAAGACCAATAAGAAGTCTCCACCACCACATTTGGTGGTTTTTTTTTTAAATTTGAAATATGTTTAAGTAGAATTGCAAATAAAAAAGGAACTGCTGTCATACTTTAATAAAATATAACAGTCTGATGAACAGGAGCCATCTTGTTGCCACATGTTCAAACGAGAATTCTTTGCTACTGAACTTTAGTTTTGAGTATAAGGATTTTGAGTCTAAGAATTAGAGGGACAGCAAGAAGTACCATTTGTAAATCCACTCCCTATTCTCACTTCATCTCTTACTTGAGACACGATTTAAATTTTTAATTGGGTGTCCTGAACTGCAATTCTACAGTGCAATTTTCAACTTCTTAAGAAAACTGAAGAAAAGCTTAGCTGTAAAGTAGAAATACTCTTCATAGCCATCTTATTACAATCCCCTTCCCTTACTGAGTGCAACTAGTTTTGTTCTGACAGCCTCAGTGGGTGAGGTTGACATGGGTGCACACTGAAATGCAGAAACTTGAAGAGCAGTATGAGAAACAATTCAGGATAAACTGAAGGTCTCTGTGCCACCTCTACCCTCTCACAGCAATGTCAGTAGCTGCAACTGTACCATTTGAGTCAGGTCATCAGAATGTGACAGCCTGTCCCATCTGGGCTAGTAAGGTTTGGGCAGGAATACAGCAATCCATATTTTGAATACAAAGGGTTTTATTTTGGTATCTCAAAATCAGTGAATGAGTACGTGAACATGTGTATACACACATATATACATGTATGTATACCTACATGTAACTGTACTTATATATAAATTTCTATTTATAAAATATTTTTATTTAAAATTTTATCTGTCTCAACATATTTTTATATATAAAACCAACTTCACAGCTGAACCAATAGAATAATCAGTTAAATTTCGTTAAGCTCACAAATCAAAGTAATTAAGTACTAACAAGTTTCTCAGAGGAAACTTGTAACTACTGAGAAAAGATCCTAATATTTTGTAGCACTTTAGGTAAGGCTGTAAGAACATGGGTATCGAGTAGGAAGTGTAAGTAACCTATACCTGCACTAGTTATTCCCATAATATTTCTTTGTATTGTATTTTTATTGGTAACAACTTATCAAGGAATTTTAAAGGATATTAGAGTATTTACTCATATATTAAAGGGAAATTGTTTTTTAAATGGTTGGACAATCTTTCCATTTCTATTCTATTAAAAATTTAACTTGACACCATTTATTTTACATCTTCTCACGTTTGAAATATTATTAATTAAGGAATCACTACTGACTTTGTTTAAACACAGTTCTAGCAAGTGAAATATTGATAAAAGACAAAGGAGAATGAATGTATAATTACATGTGTAGTTATTGTAGCTATTGTATTATTGTAATACGATAGCAAACTCATCTCATAACTGACTACTGTCCTGAGACCTCTGGCATTCATGACATTTCTCCTCTTCTAGTCTCCCCTTCTGCTCTTCTTCCATCCCTACATACCATTTGCCAACGCTTCCTCAACCAAAGAACTGCTCCCATCCTGTCCATACATTCAAATTTCTACTGACTGAAGTACCCAGAGCTGTCTGCAATAGCTGAACTTGTATTTACAGCCTCACTTAAAGAACTTCAAGAGCACAAAAATCTGAAATAAGGACAGCGTGCAAAACTGAACAGCCTTCCTCTCTTACCAGTAGATGCAACCAATATTAAGAAAGAAAAAGCATCACAGATAATGCCATAATAGATACTTTCAATAGGAAGGTTCTCAATTGTATATTTGGTCCTTTAGAAGAGTTGTTCTCTCCAAGCTCTCCTTCAATCCAGGACAAAAACTATAAAAGCACTTTCCTTCAAATTTTGGTACAAAGAGGGAGAAACACACCAACCTGTCTCCTCTCCTTCCTAACCACAGATGGCTGTCATCTGCTTCCTCACTTAAATAAATATTATGTAAAGGGCAGGTGTCTAAGAGTATGTGCAGACTTCCTTTTCAAAAGACTTCATAGGACAAGAAATCTGACAAGTTATTTCAATACTTTCTACTCTTTCACAGAAAAGTGAAAATCGCAGACAAACGTAATGCTTATGTCAGCATTTTGATCCTGGTTCTTTTTTAGCCATTTTAATACTTGCCTACATCAGGTTAAACAGCTGTTGTAAGAGCAATGTTTCTGGCTCCTAACTGGGCACAAGTAAAAATACAAACCACAATGTAAAATCAGTTCACCTTCAAGGGTCTGAAGGCAAGAAACTGCTTCAGTGTACTTTACCAACTCTGAAAAATTAGGACTCTCCCAGCAGGTTAAGTCTGCTAAGCCTAAAGAGGAATTTGGGGTATTTGTGAATAACTTCAATGAGGTAAAGATGAAAAGTAATATGCATTTTTAAAATTCACGCTGCTCAAGCTACATGTCATCTCAGAAATTAATCTGTACCCCACAGGTTTATTAAGTGGATGAGAATTACTGAGCTCTTTAGATGGAAAAAAAACCCCTCAAACCAGACCCCCAAAACAATGATGAGCAATGGGTCTTCTAGACATTGCTAATTACTTCAATTTTCTCAGTATTGATCAAGTTATAAATATTAATAAATGCTTCCTGAACAGTTACAGATTTATATCTGCTAATATACACACTAATTAGCCTGTAAAAAAGTTATCTGCAGGACAAAAGGTCACAGCATTTGAGGTACTACTGGAATAGAAGAGCTCTGCTTTATTTTAATAACTGTCACATGACCGCATAAATAATGACATTTAGACATGGTCGCTGCATAAATATATTTACTATCTTGATTTACAGAATTCTGTTCTCCGAGTACTTTTCTGTGCACTTCAAAACAAGAATATATTTTCAAACTACTTCAAAGGAAAATTACTTTTATTACTGAACGAAACCATTTCACATATATGATACCAAAATTTTATTTAATCTTTTGTATAGGATATGTCATTTTCCTTCATTCTGTACTGTCTTTGTGAATACAAGCTTCTGAGAACCCGTGAAAAAATATCCAGTCAATACGCTCAATACCCTACATGAAACCCAGATTCTCTTTTAAATGACTGCATTTACAGACTTTGTCACAACAAGGTCCCTGATGATATCGATGCAATTCAAGGATACTTTAATCATTGGCAAAACTCAGTGACTTGACAAGAGAAATTTGGGCCAGAAGATTTCAATGGCTTGAAAGGAAGGTTATTGAGTGATGTAATTTCATTTGGATGGGACTGATTCCAATTGATCTGTTTTTTGCAATGCCTATCTTGCCTCTGCAGCTGTCTCTATCAGATTCAGTGCTTAACTGCAAGGAGTGACTATCCCTTTCCACTTGAAGTGAAACTCTTCCTTCCTCCTGCTATTATTTTGAATGAGCATGAGGAGCCCATTTTCAAGTTTAATCTCTGTACTCCCTGCAAAAAAAAGAATACATTCAACTGAATGCCAATCCATGAACTCAACTGAGTCTTGCGACTGCCACTGTATGTACTTTGTAAGCAGAAAAACAGATCACAGAGTATTATGTTTATCACCGTTATTATTACGAACTGAAAACTGTTTGTGTAACACAAAAAGGGTGTATGGCAATACAAAATAATTCTAAATCCCAACTGCACAATACCATGTAATCTACCCTGTATTAAAGTGTATTTATTTTCAATTGAGTACTTATATTAAAAAAAAAAAAAACCCTGCTTGATATGCAATAAGCATAGTAATTGATAAATGGTTGCAGTATATATGAAATCATATCTTCCCATACAAGTATGATTTTCCACAGTTTTAACAGAAAATAAGTGTACCATTAGGAACCTCACAATTTAAGTTAATTTTAAACGGCATGAAACCTAGGGGAAAAGAAAGGCCATATATAGGGAGCCACAAAGCTTTAAGAGGAGTATTGATGAATAACCTAATCATCATTATATGCCAATGGAACTGAATCAGGATGTGGCAATAAACGTTGCCAGCAATATGAAGCTGACAGGTCAACTAAGCTGCTCTTTATTCACCCAGCTTTAGTCTTCTGCTGTGTGTGCACATAAAACATGCCTGACCAACAAGACATGTGACTTGTTGGATAAGACAAACTCTGAGCTTTCCTCCAATAATCTAATTAGCAACGAAAATGGAGCTGAAAATCAGCTGCCAGTCCTTCACTGCCTTCCCAACTTTTTGTATGACAGGAGATGACAAGAGTTCTGCCCAATTTCACTTTTTATGTCTAATCTACATACTTCCAAATTTTAAGAGGTTTCAGGTGTCTATAGTAGCAGCAACATTCAGGCCACTCTGAAACAATGTACACACCAGATGTGCCTGCAGAAACACTTCCAGAGAAAACACAACTGATCCTCAGTACCAACCACTTTACCTGCCTGATCCCAGGGCTTTGGTTGTGTTGACAGTAATTATTACAGAGTATCTTCCCTGTAAAAGTATGTCTTCCAAAAAGGTAAGTAATAAGGACTTCATCAAGCAGTAAACTTAAAAGCACAAACTCAATAAAAATATGTACATTTTCTAAATTAAACAGCTTTGTATTATGAGCAGTCACTCACTGTAACTGTTTCTGTTAATGTGTGAACTGTGTATCCCTTAAGACTATATAAGTATATTAACATATCATTAATCTTACAGATCAAATATTTCATTGGAAATAAAAATCTAAACTTTCTTCAAATACGGAACTTGCTTATTGCTATTATTTATAGGCCATACTGTGAGAAATATTTTAACTAGCCGAACCATATAATACAGTAAATTAGATTATAATACTGATTTGAAATAAAAAACCTGAATAGGGTCTTTTAAAAGAAGAAAAATGGTGTGATGGTATATTTTTTTCCATTTTAGTATATAAAATAATGTCAAGACTTTTTATTATTATATAATTATTTTGTTTATTTTTACTGAAAAGTAGATTAAGTAATTTATTGGGCTGCCTCTTTATCAGTGAGGATAGATTAATTCTGTCAGAAAAATCTAAATTTCACTTCACTGTTTCAACTTCAACACTCGACAGTCAACACCAGGGTCTAATGGAGTTGCAAAGTCACTGGACTGCACAGTTTTCATACTGTTTTCAGTGGAAATACAGGCTTAAGCCATTAAGTCAGCCATCAGTTATTGATAGTTTATTGATATCTGTGAAGCATTTAGAATATTCTGTGTCACTTCAATATACTGAAATCTAAGCATGACTATCGCAAGCGCTACAAAACAATTCCGAAGTAGGAATTAGGAAGTAGGTTTCTTGCTCTGCTGCTTTACCAATCACAAGTCCAAAACACAGATTCAGAGCTAGGAGATGCACATTCTTTTCCTCTTTTCAAAGTAAATTATTTTTCAAGATATTTATGGGGGCTTTTTCCTCTCAGAACTCCCACTCCCAGAAACCTTAAAACTGTAACAGTTCTACTGTGAGCCATTCAAAAGTCTCTACAGGATCACAGGGAACCTCTTCATCAAGCTGCTGTATATCATAGTCCAGGTCAAAATCTGTGATGTATTTGCTGCTATGATTAAGAAATCAATTATGATCCGGTTTTATTTATAAATTAGATTGAAAATATTAATGGCACTAATGACACTTTATGGCTTATTGGAACACTGAGTCCAGAGAAGGAAGTGAGGTGTAAGTACAATCTCTTACCACTGCTATGCCTTAAAATTACAGAAGAATTTACTGCTTCTCCATAAGACCACAAAAAGCTGTATGATGGCAGTGGAAGAGGAAACCTTGGCTTGTCAAAGGCATTGCTAGGCAGAATCCTGCAGGAAGCTGTCATGAAAGGGAAGGTTGCCAAGTGAAAGGGGTATGATTTTTAAAAGAAAATTTGCTCAGAGAAATAAAGCAGAAGGCGCTATCTATGTGATGTCTTTGAGCTCAGTGCATCACCAAGCATGGTGAAAACTTGGCCTCAGACTTCCACGCCTGTGTGACACAGGATGGAGAAGGACAGCCAACAGCAGGAAAGCAGCAAGTCAGGGTCTAGTCCATTTGGGTATATTCCAGTCCACAGGAATTATTCAATGTTTCTGAAACAGATATTTGTTATCTCTGTCAGACTCCTGTGTAAGATTTAAGAAACACCATTACAGCCAAGGCAGGCCTCTGAAAACTGAAAAATGCTAAGATTAGCCCATCTTAAAGAGGTGAGACATGCACAATAAAAAACAATAGTAAGTAGTACCTAGGAAATCATGGGCTGGTCAGCCTTGTCCCTCTGCTGGGAAAGGGATCCATTGTCAAATACATGAAAGTTAAGTGAGAGCACTCAGAATAAGATTTAATAAGGACAGAGGATTTGGTCGTATTTGAAACTATTAATGACCTGCTCTGTGAAAGACGGAAAAGCAATGACTGCAACACACCAAAATGTGTCCAGCTTAAGGCTTTTCTATCAGTCTGGTACAGCATTTTCCTTATCAAGTTAAAAACAAGGCTGGATGAATAGGTTGAAAGCCGGCTGGAGTCAAAGGGCAGAAGACAATAGCTTGATCTCTAGATGCTGTCCAGTATCGAAGTACCCCAGGAGCCAGGGGGGAGGGAACTGGTGCATCAAGCACAACATCCCCAGCCTGGTAAGGGAGGAGATTGTCCCACTGTGCTCCGCACTGGGGCAGCCTCACCTCGAGTGCTGGGGGCCGTTTGGGTTAGGTAAGAAAGACATTAAACTGTTAGAGAGTGTCCAAAGGAGGGCTAGGAGGATGGTGAAGGGCCTTGAGGGGAAGCCACATAAGGAGAACCTGAGGTCACTTGGTCTGTTCAGCCTGGAGAAGAGGAGACTGAGGGGAGACCTCACTGCAGTAACAACATGGGGAAGAGGAGGGGCAGATACTGATCTCTTCTCTGTGGTGACCAGTGACAAGACGCAAGGGAATGGCCTGAAGTTGTGTCACAAGAAGTTTAAGTTGCATATTAGACAAAGGTTCTGCACTCAGAGGGTGGTTGGGCACTGGAACAGGCACCCCAGGGCAGTGGTCACAGCACCTAACCTAGTAGAGTTCATGAAGTGTGGACAATACTCACAGGGCCATGGTGTGGTTCTCAGGGACAGTCCTGTGCAGAGCTGGGATCGGACTCAATGATCTGTGTGGGTCCCCTCCAACTCAGCATATTCTGTGATTCTTTGATTTTGGGGCTGCCAGCACTACAACTCTCCTTAGTTGAGAGAGGGAGGGCTCCCACCACAAGGGCTCACAGCCACAACCTGCAGCTTGTGAGGTTTAGACAAGACATCAGCAGATGCCTTTTCAGTACAAGGAATTGTGCAGTGAGCTCAGGGGTCCTTATGCCTCAGCTCTATGGGAACAAACAAATAAGAAGCTATGATAATTTGCTCTTGATATTCTAAAAGCTTTAATTTCTGGTATTAGAAAGCATTATCAATTCATGTGGCCAGGATGGGAAGCCACAATGCTGAATAAAATCCTGTGATGCCCAGTGCCTGGGTCAGTAGCGGATTTCTGTCAGTTATAAGGGATAAGAAATTTCTTTCCCAGCCCTCTTATAGACAGTATTTGACTGTACATAAGCCAATAGTGTATTATAAGAGGTGTTTAAGACTGATGTATAATCAGTCCTGTTGTGCACAAATAGTAAAATATTGTGCCCTTGATGCCATCTTAAAATTCAATAGTATCAGTCATATTAAAGGCCTTTCATAGTCTATTGAAACCTAGACACTATAAACATTTCACCAAATAAAAGCCAGAAAAGGTTATACACATAAGTTTTCTAAGTGGAAGCATATCTGAAGCATTTTGGTAGCCATCAAAAAACCCAAAGAAATAACCAAAATGAAAACGAAGCAAAAAAACCAACCAAACAAAAAACCCACAGAAAACTAGTATTATTCATTCATATTTACAACTCCACAATAAAAAATTTTACACATAAAGTGGCCTAAGGAAAAATTTCCCACATGTGTTTACAAACAAACTAAAGAGAAAGGAAACAAAAGTAGGGAAAATGCAATGCATTCACTTGAACAGTTCATACAAATACCTGCATTTTAAATTAAGCATCTTGACACTGGACTTTTTTTTTATCTTCTATAAAGTTTCTCAAGTTGATTGACAGATGTAGAAAAGCTTAACTTACAAAGCAAACATTTTATATATTCCATTATAATTTCATAGTTAATTTTCAGTCTTCAGTATTAAAAATTTCTAAAAAGATAACATGTCTCTATGTTATGTTAGAAATGGACTATTTCTGAAATGCACAAAAAAAGGAATTATGATTTTCTTTCAAACTAGTCCTGAAGCATGCAAAATTTAGTAATAGCTTTTTTCAAAAGAAGCCAGAAGTTAACCATATGTATAAACAATGGATGCATTTGTATTATATCATAATCAAGCTATATACTAAAAGCATTTTACAGCACTCCTGAAAAGGACTATTTAGGCAATATACTTAGAACAACATTTGTTACAGCATAGTTTATCTATATCATGGCTGAATGCATGCATGCAAATAAAATTCAGATATAATATATAAATCTTACAAGCAATGACAAAGACAAATTGTATTATATACAAAAATCTATTAATATATATATGTGTGTGTGTGTGCATAAATATATAAATATATAAAATCTATTAATTTATAGCATTTAAGACCACACCAAAAGTTGGGGAACAGTGTACTAAGAAGTTCTATTTGTTAAACTTTGTCCTAAGTATTAAATAAATTACTTCCAAAGGAACTAAAGAAGTTCAATGAAATCAAATACCATGACATCCCTTGTAACATGCTTACTTAAGATTTTTCTCAGATATCCTAAAAAAGAGGCCTCAAGAAAATCATTTCACCACGACAAGAATGAAAAGTCAAGTAAAAGAGTATGCAGATTTTTTGCAATGTCATTACCACACACCTGTATACTTGAATACCTACTTTAAGCAGGTATATCAATAATGTAGTTGAGACAGAGCATGAAGTTTGTTTCAACTGAATCAAAAGATGAAACTTTGTAGATAGGAAAATAATGATTTGTTTGTACATACATATTCTCATTATATCATATCTTGGCAGTAAAATCTGTATGAAACAAACATAAATCAAAAGAAACCAGTATAAAGAAGGGATGTCTCACCCTGTACCATGTTGGGTGTAAGGTGAATCAAATTATTCCATTTGATATTCAATTTTATAGTTTCTCTAAACTTTCGTTACTGCTGTTGTTGGGCACTTTCAGTCAGACCGGTAACAATGGTTCTCTCTAAAACACGTCAGATCTTTAGTCCATGCAGAAGTGAAACCACTTTTAAAAGCAGGCTTAAATGCATTTCAAACAATGCATCTGTATCTATTTCTATCTTCAGAAATTGAATTTGGGAGAAAAATATGAAATGCAAGAATACTGTATATCATCCTGAATTACTTTGGAACTACAGAGTAGATTTAGCCTTTTGCCTTATTAGTGGTAATAGTCATTCTGAAATGTCCTTGTTTCCCCATATTCCTTTTCACTGGTTTTTCCTCTCTAGAAGAAAACAACACAAGAATGTGAATCTATCAGTCCATTAGAATGACAGGCAGACAAAACGTAAAAAATGATGGCTATAAAGAAGTCGAAGAACTTGATTTCAGAATACTGCAAAGTGTTTGAATCTGTGACTGTGATTAACTCATTTCTGAAATCTCTCCTTTCCTACTTGTTTTTGGAGAACAGATGAAAACAGAAAAATGAAAATATTCCAAATGACATCACTGCTTTATCTGTACTTTAATTAATAGGTCAAAATAGATGAACAACAGCATGCAACATCAAAGAAAACTCTAACAAAACATGGAACTTCAGAAAAAACCTCCTTTTTTATGAAGGGTTGCTGATCAATATATATTTGATTAATTAGTCATACACCAACATTTTTCTGCATTTAGAATAAAGAATTTCTAAATATGGAAAATAAATACACTGGAACTGTAACAATATAAGTAATGCTAATTATGCTCTGGCATAGTTTTTTTCATTAATGCTTGCCATTCATACTTCTTTTCTTTTTTAATAAATACTTCTTTGCTACTTTTGTAAATGTTTGAATAATCAGTAAAAAAAACCTGTAATTTTGCAATCATAATAAATAAGTATCTTCTGCTACCTATAACAATGAAGCAACTGAAAATTTACTAAGATATCATTTTCCAGTCACCCACTCCCCATTTCAGCATCACTGACTTGTCTTGACAATAGCAAACTTCTCCTTTTCACACAGGCCTCCTATCCACAACCACCCCTCTCTGGCTCTTTAAACCGTATCAGTATCCCCCGCTCCTCTGATTATTATCCACAGAATTTTCTTGTTTCAGTGTCTTTCTCTAACCACTCCAACTTTGTTCAAGTCCTGAAAATAGTCTGGATTTTGCTGCTTCTGCACACCGTTTAAATTCTATTTTTTCACACTTACCATCCTAACTCAGTTCCTTCTCTAGTCCTAGTCCCATCATGATCTCTGTACTGGGCTGTAACAAACAACCACAGCTCTAAGGTTTGTCTGTCTGTAACCCAAGGCCATTTCATACAGCACATCTGCATGATTTTGGTTTAGCTTTACTGAGGAAACAAGTGTATAGTACTAATGCTAAACTCTGGTAGATGAGTGAAAAATTTTATCAGGTCTGTTGATATGAAATAGCACAGAGTAGTGACTCAAGAGAAAAAAAAAACAAAACGAAACAAAATCCCCATGAACATTTAAACCCTCTGAGAATACAGTGGAGAATCCAAGGAAGGCCATTCAGCACGATAAGGATCAGCCTGGTCCAAGGAGCAGCAGAGGCTGAAATATCTTTACCTTACCAAAGACTGCCCAACCAGCAAAGGTACATCAGCACTGGGTGAGATAGTCATACTGAAGCTTAGCCTAGCAAAATGCTAGTCCTCACCACAAGTTACTACATGATTGCTGTGGATTCTTGAGTTCTGCACATCCTGCCCTCATCTCCCTATGGATGACAAAAGATGACCCAAAAGAAGGGCAGTCACGCCCCTCTCCAGGCTCACTGCCCCATTTTACTCTCCTCATCTAATGCAGCATTTGTCCACCCTCCATCTAGAATGCATCTAGATCAAAGAGGCTTCAAATTACCTGTCACTGATACTGTCCTTAACATCTTTCTTCTCAATCCACATTTCTGTTCCTTGCAAATTCTGTAGTAACTCCAACTTTAGAGATAAGCATACTCAAATGGCCCACAGCACATTCTAAGCACAATGACAAAAGATCTAAAACCTGCCATACCATGACTCTAATAGTTATGAGGAAACTATTTCTCTCACAATATCCTTCAAGGCTTCCCTTTTCCCAGATTTCATCAAATTGACATGAGTGTATTTCTCCTCTGTCCTTGGGAAAGAAAGGGAGGTCTTTGCCAAAATTCAATTTACTGATCAAAGACTTCAATTCACTTTACTACTTAAAGGTATGGAGTGAGGAATACCTGGGCAAGACAGTACACTTGCTCAGATCTCACCTTAAAAATTTTGACTGAGAATATCCAGCCTAAAAGATAAACAGGAGACATGAAGAATTCTGAGTCCAAGTGATTGAAGTTTTATAAGTAATAAGAAACAGAAAATGGGGTCTGGTACCACAATTATTACCACTGTCCAGCATAGCAAACTTTCATCTGTATCAATGCTAGTTAAAAAATTCCAGAGAGTAAGCTTTGCTAAGTTCCAGTCATGGACACTTTGCTTGATCATTTCCCTGTTTCTCCTTTTGCTGTCTGTGAGTCAGTATCTTGTAACATAGTCATTGTATAGAATATACATAATACATCATTCTTGATGAAATTGAGTGGTTAGATTTCCTTAATTCAGAAAACAAAAATCATAGTATGAATTTGAAAAAAATGATTTTAAGCTAACATTCTAAAAGAAGAACCAAACTTTCATAAGAAAGTGCTCCTGAAAAAAAATTAACGTTTTTTAGCTCATTCACCAATGACTTCTCTAATTAATTCCAGATGTTTTTCCCTTGTTGACAAAGACACAGAAAACCTCAAATACAATGACCAACAGAAGCTGAAGCACTGTTTTGCCTAAAGATCTGGTGGCCAAGAGAGAAGGAATTCTTTTGCCTGTCTGAACAATGAAATGGTGTAGATTTCTCACAAAATAGCAACTAAAAATAACACATAACACTAATAACATTCACAATTCTGGGGTTGGCAGAAAACATAAATACACTCAAGCTACTGAAAAAGACAACTGCAGCAATATTAAATATTCTTATTTTTCTTCAATGTACTTGTTAAATGTATGTATTAAGCTCACTGTCAATTCATAAATTTTGCTTATGGAGACTAAAGTTATGACTAAATTTTGAACCTTACCACTTTAACTTATAAAATCAACCAGCTTGACATGAACTTTTCTACATGTAACTGTCAGAGGAAACCTAGTTCAAAAATTTGTAACATGTTTTAGTCTATACTGAAAATACTGTGCTGCTTAATTTCAGAATTTTATCAATCTACATAACAAAAAAAATTATCTTCCACCCATAGATATGGTTTAATACAAATTTAAGTGCAAAAATGAAGGAAGCCTGGCAATTTTTTGAGGCATCTCGTCAAACAGTGAAACTAGTTTTGAATGAAATATTAAGGTATTTTCATAATGGGAATGAGACAGTAAGATCTAAATAGAATTCAGTACATACAATATTAAATGAAGTTTCAAAATAAAAGTGTTTTAAAGCTTTCAAGTTTTCAATATGAAAGTATTTTAAACTAAAACGTTCTGAGTTTTCTATAGGAAGTACACCAACAGCATAACTAATAATTTTTATATACTGTAAACGCAATCCATGGTTTTGTTTCCCACAAGATGCAAAACATACACTGTTAGAGATACTCAGAGATCACATGGACCACTATAAGCTAATGCAGTGGATTTCTTAAGAGAAGAACCAGCCTGCAAGAAAGATATAAAGTTGTGAGAAAGAATCCAAAGGAGGGCTATACAGATGGTGAAGGGCCTTCAGGAGAAGCTGTATGAGGAGTAGCTGAGGTCATGGTCTGTTCAGCCTGGAGGAGACTGAGGGGAGACCTCTCTGCAGTTACAACTTCCTCACAACAGGAAGAGGAGGGGCAGACACTGATTTCTTCTCTACGGTGACCAGCAACAGGACCCACAGGAATGGCCTGAAATTGTATCAGGGGAAATTCAGGTTGTATATTAGGCAAAGGTTCTACATCCAGAGGGTGGCTGAGCACTGGAACAGGATTCCCAGGAGAGTGCTCACAGCATCAAGGCTGACAGAGGTCAGTGTGTTTGGACAACACAGTCAGTTACAGGGTGTGACTCTTGGGGTTGCCCTGTGCAGGACCTGGAGTAGGACTTTGATAGTCCTTGTGGGTCCCTTCTATGTCTATTCTATAATTCTAAGAAATGGCAATAAACAGGAACAGAAGACATGCCTAACATGTTTGCTATCACTTACACTGACTACTCCAAACACATGCACAAGCATGCACATACAGACACACTTATCAAAAGCCTAAACAGAGATATGAGCTTCTACCTACAGTGTGAAAAAGAGACCAATAGTTTTGGTGTAGAATAGAAATCAATGGCATAAACTGTTCAGATCAGATCTCTGAAGAACTAGGATCTGTAGAAGAAAAAACCTGGCTGTTAGAACTCTTCCATCACTCCACAGAAAGCCAGCTCCTGTATTCCCAGTTTTGCTTGGAATTAAGAGAGTGGAAATCTTAACTCTTAGCATGTGTAAAAACTGCACCCACTACCCTACTTTACGGGGTATTCCAGTACACACCACAAGGTATGCAAAGGATAACTTAAAGGCTGACAATCCTCCTGCCCTCATGTTCTCCATCGCTCACGAGGGACCTTATCCTTCTAGTGCAACACCACTAGATTTTCCCTCATTGCACTTCTAACTTCTTTTTGGCTAAGTGTGGAGTTTTAGCTATGACATTATTTATTATTTTTGGATGTTGGCAGAATTGGCAAAGAGCCCGTTCACAGTTGAGTTTTGTGAGTTTTTAGAAGTGTCTCAGTCTGCTGCCAGTTTAGGTGATACAGCTCTTTTAATGCAATTTGACAGATGACCCCTGAAAGCTATTGCTGGGGTGATATTCTAATGTAGTGAATTTAGAAATGCATTTGAAAAATGCATTTTTCAAAGAGCGCAGAGGAAGGGATTGGAACTGTGGATGTCTTATCTGAACTTACATAGTGGAACCTCCCACTAAGATGGAGAATGCTGCTGGATGTCTTCCAGCAGAAAACTGTAAACATTAGCCACTGATAATTCTCCAGAATGTTGCTCAATGAATTCACCTTTTAAACTACAGCTACAAACTACAGCTGTGACATAACTTTCCCAAGACATGAATTTAATAAGCAAAATTACTTTATTGTTCTTCAATAGTGTTCTTAATGACTTGCTATATTGACTACAGAAAGATGTTTCTTTTATAACAAACTAAATTTTCACTGTTACATACAACAGAAGATTTTTTTTAATGATTTACTTTTAAGAACAATAAATATACTTTTTCTTTTGACTCAACACTGGTGGAACCACACCAAGAACACTGCACCTAATTCTGGGCTCCCCAGTATAAAGAACATAATGGAGTTACTGGATTAAGTCCAGCTAAGGGACTATAAAGACGACTGGCTGAAGCATCTGTCATACAAGAGTAGGCTAAGGCTGGAGATTATTTAGTCTGGAGAAGAGAAGGCTCAGTGAGAATCTTCTCAGTGTGTAAATATCTGTAAGTGGAAGGAAAGAGAGCCAGGCTTCTTAGTGGTGCCCAGTAAATGGACAAGAGGCAACAGAGCAAAATTGAAATAAAGGAGATTGTTAAGTATAATAATAAATTTTTTTTGCACTCTGAGGAGGAACAAGCAACAGAACAAGCTGTCCAGCGAAGTTGCAGAGACTCCATCCTTGGAGATACTCAAAACCCAACCAGACACTGCCCTGAAGTAACATGCTCTGACTTGTTTTGATTTAAGAGGCTTGGTCTAGACCAGCTCTAGAGGTCTTTTCCAATCTCAAGCTTTCTGTGATTCTGTTTTTAATAAAAGCAGAAATTATTCAGAAAACCTTTCAAAATTAAAGAAAATTGAAGTCCTGCAGTTTACTTATTGTTCTTTAATGTGAAAAAACTACGATTACCACTACAGTTTTAAAAGCCCACTGGTTTTCTTATCTCTTTTTCACAGCAAGTATTATTGAAAGAACTGTCAGTAGATTCTAGCAGACAGGCTGTTTTTATGTAAATTAAAACAATTTTTACTATGACAAAAGTAGCACTTTTATTTTTCCTCTTTTCATCTGTTCTGTATTTTCAGATATTAAACTGCTGCTTTTGCAGTTTTTACATACCCTAGTTGCACATTCTCTCCAAAATGTAGAGAAACTTCAAATAAATATTACTGTTATATCACTCAATAAGACTACTATAGCTAGCACTATTTTATTTTACTCATGCAAACTTAAAATCTTAACAAATAATACATTTTCTTTCAAAAGAGGACATTTTAACTATTTTTTCCTCAAGTGCTTTTCTTAACATCCCTCCACTAACTCATATGCTGCGGCAGTTACAAGCTTCATCAAGGGAAAAAAATCTAACAGTTCCTTTCTTCTCCTGTCATTTATTAAGAAATGGTCTTCCATTCTGAAGCAAACAGCTCAATAAATAAGGTTATCCTCGTCACAATTTCTCATGTTGTTACTGAATCCTGTTTGTTATTCTTTCTGAACATCTTCAAAAATCAACTGTTCTTTTTCAAGGGTGATTTTTTTCTTTATATTTTGCACCATTTTTAAGTAACTTAACTTTTCCTCTTCTCAATTCTTGAATCATGAAATGTTAAAACAGAATATGCACTGCCAGGAAGCTGTCCCCAGCAGGGTCTAGACTGGCTCTCTTCCAGCTTACATGTGAAATTTCAGACCTTTGTTCACTACTTCGAGGTTTACAGAATTTGAAAACTGGTTTCTCCTCTATCCACTACTCACTGCCTACTCACCCTTTCTTTTGTCTCATTTCCTTTTCTCAGTTTCCCAGAAGCTCTGTCTTCAGCAGCATTTCCATATTCCCCCCTTTTTCTCAAAACACTTCAAGAAATAGAAATAATTTAAATAGAAACATAATTTAAATATCTTAAATGTCTCAAAACCAGTTAAGGCTCTCAAATAAAAAGTTCTATAAACTTGAACAGATTCCTGCCAATTAAACCACCTATACATTCTGTTCCATCTACTTAGTATCAATTTCAATAACCATTTATAAAGCACACTTCACTTCCAGAAAATTATTCCACAAATGCCCTCGTGTAGTCAGAGTTTCTACACAACTTAAAGGACAGACAATTTAGAAATGCATATAGATTCTGCTCCCTCAGAAAAAGCCCTACAAAGGAAATGAGAGTCACATTCTCAATTACAATGGACTTCATAATTTCATAAAGACAGAGTTAGAGATTAATTTTTTTGTTCATTTGCCTTTCTTCAGGCATAACCCACAAGTCCCAGCTCACACCTGGCTGTACTGATGAGCATGCTCTCAGTTAGATGTAAAAATCCAGGCATGACTCCCATCCATTATCTTTTATGTTTTATTCACATGGATTGTTGAACAGAGATGGGAATACCTAAATAAGAAGTCCATATTGCAAGGTCCAAAGAGACTTCCATTTTGAGTCCTGGGAAGGCTTAATACAAGGCATACTTAAAGAATGCAAGATTTAACTCCTCTCCTCTATTTCCCTAGGCAGCAACATCAGCACAAGGCATAATTTGTGTCTGACTTTTAGTAACAAGAACACTTTAAAAAGCTATTCAAATTTATGAGATTTTTAAACCCAAGGATAAACCCTGGCCACAGTTTACACGGAAGTGAGCACTTTAATCCATACAGTATTTTCTTACCAAATTATAATCAAGTTTCTGTGATGCAATTTTGGTGCTGCTATTGCTAGCTTTTATTGCTGTATTAAATTGTTAGCAAACAGCTAAAGGCTGCCAGAATAATTTCATAACATCTATTTCATTTTTAATAGTCCTTTGTACGAAACAGCTCTGAAATTATTGTTTACATATTATGGTCAAATAAATGCCAACAAATTTTATTGCTTATCTTACTGCCATTAGGATTTTGCAATTATTTTAGTCTTTATTACAACATTATTTTTAGAATTTAATAATTTAACCATCAGTCTACTACAATCACTGAATTATATTTGTTTTTACTTCTATCTTCTCACACTAAAACCGAGTGATGCTTCAGTTTTTAAGTATCGGTGCCATTTTCACCTTTGGCTATCACTACCATTTCAGCTTCCTCTCAAAAACAACTCCTCAAAACTGGTTTAGCACATATAGGATGCTGAAGCTTTTATAAAGTCCTGAAGTGCAATCAGATGCCATGCAGTCCAAGACACACCCTACTTTTAAAATCCAATTGGTCATGTTAGTTTTCAGGGAAAGGAGAGAGTTAGTTGTCAGTAACTGTTGTCACTTTTAGCTACAAATATTTAAATTACAATAAACTGAGGTTTTCTTCCCAGAAGTTAAGATTATTTGGAATTTGTCAAAGTCAGAATGCCTTTTTGGTCAACCCTTAAATAATGTGACAGAAAACATATTCCAACATACACATTTTCTTTAAGTAAGTTACTGTATAACCAAAATTCTATGTTCATTTTCAGTGACTGCAAAGTAAAATATTTTATTCATATTTAGATACCCCCTCATGGAAACAGAGTAACTTACAATGGTAACAACCATCATCCAACACATTGAAATTGGATGGAGAAGGATAAAAGAAATGAGGTGCCAAGAAAACTTCACACATCCTTAAGAAAACAAAAGGAAAAACTGTGTTTTTCAAAGATAAAATTGTATACTGTGCTAGAAACAAGCAAGGCTTTTCATCAGTTCTGAAACACGAAATAGAAAGCTGCCAAAGGATGCATGAACCACACTTTAGACAAGTAATTCTTCTGTCCAAGTGTTCTTACATGTATTACTTTAGATGCAGACAAGCTCCTGTACAGCATGAATGGAGAGCCGCCTTCTGTTTCCTCACTCCATAAAATTTTATCCTTTTCCAAGTGACAAGTGTTGACCTTTCATTGTATCATGTCTGCTCATGATTTGCTCCCTTCTACAATCACTTCTAGCAATATACATCAAAAATGACAAGCAGAAATAAGTGTACTGCATGTGTTGTGTTGTATAGCTGATGTGTAAGAGTTCTGTGATTGTTAATTACAAAGGATACTTTACTGAATTATCATACTTGGCATGTAATTACTGCAAAGCAGCAACACAAATTAACCTTACAGATCAAGGTGTTCCATATTGATGCTGGAGATATGTGTATTTCTTTTCCCCCAAAATCTGTACAATCCAATGTCAGAAACAATGTATATTTAGAGTGCTTTTGGTTTTGACTTTAAAGCAAAGATTTCTGTATCAGAATTCGAATTGGCCACCCTTCCTCTACTTTCCTAACCTAACTTTTGTTTCTTTTTAATAAGAAAGGAAAAAGTCAGCAAAACAAAATGTCAACATTAAATCATTTCACAGCATTTTGTGTCAGAAACGTAATGGAAAATGTGCACATCATGGGAAAGGTTATTGTTCTTCCAGAACACCTTTTCATTTGGTTCAGGGCTCATCCCTCTCCATAACTGTGCAGGCACTACCGATGGTTGTTCTCCCTGGGCTTAATTTGGCAGTTGAAGGATTGTGGCATTTTCAGGAAACCACAGTGCAGTGATTTTAGTGGTTATCCATCTGAAAGTGATGCTGTGATTTAGAGTAATTACTCTGTTTATGTGCAATGGTAAAAGTCAGTTACTACACCATATTCCAATGTCAGCTTACACTCTACTGACTATTTCCCTAATACAACATCACATCAGATGTCAAAGTCAGAATTAGAGGGATTTAGTGTCCCTCTTCCTCAGCAGTAAGTGTACATGCAGTACAGTAACATTGCTGTGCCTAGTTTAACTGCAATTGGGTAAGGAGAGGAGCGGGAGGGAATGGGATGAATTCAGCTAGTTAATCAAAGCACTGCTCATTAATTTACGCTTGACCTTTCCATTGTTACAACCAGTGATATGAAAAAGAAAAGAGAAACATATTAGTCTTCGCTAAGAGCTTTACAGATATGCTTGAAGGAAACAGGTTTTCTTTCCTTTTTTTTTTTTTTTTTGGCATATCCTTTCCACATCCTTTCTTCTCAGAACTAAGGGAATTTTTTGGCCTTTTTCAAGATGAAATCGGACATAGGCTTAAATATTTTTCTGAAACTTTGTAACTTTACTCAAGATGACATGACAATTCTTAAACTGCTTGTTTCTCATTTCCACAAGACAATATTCAAAAAAAGTTTCTTCAAATGACAAGATGTAAAAAAAATCCATTCAAGGGTAAATGCTTAGGAAAAAATATCAAGAAGAAGAATGAGATTGCTACAAGGTAATGAAGTACTACCTGGAATATTTAGTGATACTGAACTCCTGTCTTAATACAGAATCTTGTTGTTGCCATTTTAAATAACTTGAAGAAAATCAGATACAAAAATTTAAGTCACTGAGATGAGAATGGTAAGGAATGACACAAAGTGTAGGTAAAATCGCAACGGTTGTAAAGGAAATCAGTTCTACTAACTGAAAGCAAAGCAAAATCTGAATCCAGCTTTGTATATGGCACAGAGGAAAAAAGCAAAATCAATTGAAAAAAACACCCCGCAAAAAATTAAAAATTATGCAAAAGGAAGGAACAAAACTAATAACAAGGCAGAAAAACAAATGGAAAATACATAACTCTATTTTACAAATTCCTAAATTTTGCCTACAGAAAAAGTATTTCTTTAGTAATACACATTAGTCTAGATTATTTGATCTGTAATTTCAATGACCACACTAGCAGGGAACTACAGTAAGACAAGCAGACCAAATCTAGTGGACATCAAAATCATGCTAAAGTACAGGAAATAAACCCTACGATTGTTTTCCTTTTACCAAAAAACAAAGACATTTTATAAGAAGATTGATATTAATGTCACACTTCTCTAATTATCTATTTAGATGTTATTACATGCAAATTATTTCAGCTACTTCAAAATAAAATTCAATATTAAAACTGGATTTATCTTGTTATTTATGCTGCCAAAAAAGAAATATTTACCAAAATTATTCTAATGCTAAAGAAGCATGATGACTAAATTGGTTTTTTATTGTTCTTTTTAGTTTTTTTAACTGTTTAGAAGTATGTTCTCCAGTAAGAAGCTTTGCAATACCTCAGCCTATAACACAATTAAGCTAAAAATACACGTAGATTATCTACTGCCTCTGAGGGAATACTATGATATGTAAAACTCTTGATTTAGATCCAAATTAGCAAAAATTCATATGCAACTGTGCTCCATTGAATTATCAATGAAATTATTGCCATTAATGCAATTAATACCATATAATGGTATTATATGCCATCTTAATAATGTGGAGAGTAACTCTGGTCAATGCTGAAAAAAGTGACTCGATATTTTTAAGCTCACTATACCTCTAGCCGCTTTTCATGTACGGGCTTCTTTGGTAATGTAAAAAATCCCAAAACAAACAAACCTCATACTCTCAACACTGTTTCAAGACAAAATTAGTTCTAAATAGTGTAGATGATGTTTTGGACCCAAACTTCAGGTCATCTACTATCAAAACACCACGCAGACTAACTAACTACATACAGATCAAAGACTTGTAAAAGTATTGAGCAGCAGTTACAAAAATGATAAAAAACGCATGTAGAACACTGTTTCGCATATTAAGATTTCTTACTCAAATAGGCCATAATTTACACTACAGTTCTGTGAAGAGATATTTAATTCAGAAAATTGACTGCACAGATGCTCACTTGACACTAACCATGACGGGTCAGAACTGATGCTGCAACACAGCATTTAAATGGTTATTGTCTCCTGCTGTGGTCTTCTACCATATCATTTTAATATCTGGACATGAAAATTCTCATGTCATAAAATTCGTAACTATAAATTTCAGTCTTGCGGCTTCTGTAGAAATGGCTCAGCTTAACAATGCAAAACAACTTGGTTATGAATTTGACGTTTGCTTTCTGAGTATGCTATACTATGAAATATTCTGATATGATAAGCTCACTGCACTGGAAGTGACTGAAGCAGTTTGGCCAGAGTAAAGGAGTGACACATTCAAATGCCAGCTGAATTGAATTACTTGATGCAATCTGATGTAGGAAAAAAATCTTAAGATTGTCCACGAAAATAAGAAGCTACTGACCCCATCCAGACAGATACTTTTGCAGTCATAACCTATTACTGGTAACCAGACTGGGAAATAGTTCAGTATGTCATGAGTCTCCCCTCTTCCAACTCAAACTGCAATTTCAAAATCTGCATCTTGTTTCATTAAATGAATTTAATCTTCTGATAAAGCACCTCATTCAGTGACTGCTTTATTGAAAGAGGTCACTCATTACTTATAGCAAAGAACCTCTATACTGTATTTTTTTCATTTTATAAATTATTATAAATCTGAGTAGAGACAGAATAAAAAAAAAAAAGAAGCAAAGGTCAGTGATACATATTTCCTAGGGCAATCAGAAAAAATAATAATTAAATCCTGAGATATATAGCTGTCTAGGGAACAGATTAAATCTGCAAAATATAGCTTCAAGCTGTAATTTACAAACCCATGATTGCAGCGAAGACTTGATCAAGCAGCTGTAACTGAAGAGAAAAAGGGATAACTATATATTAAAAGTTCAATAATAAAAAAATGGCAAAATACTCTTTGTCAGTGGAAAACAAAGTAACCCCGTAGAAAGATTCTCTTATTTACAAGTGGTTATCTTGTTGCATATTTCTGTACACTGGTGCAGAAGCTTTTTGGATCAGCATATCAATACTTCAAATATCAACACCAAGAACTTCTGACAATTACACACACCTGAAGTGCATAAACTTCTAGTGTTCACTAAGCTTCTACAGACTAAACCCCAGTATGAACTTCAAGACAGTTTGACTGACAGATCACTAAACAGTCCAGAAAAGAATGTGAAGAAAAACAATTGGGGAATGCTCACACTGCTCTCTCCCATTCGCTTGTAAGAGGAACACTAACGAACCTCATCAAATATCACAATAATACTCCAACAGGGTTTTAGGACCTATCATAACACTGAAGAGAGACAAATATTCATTTGACCTCTATTCTAGATACTTTAAGGATTTATACCTCTTCCCAGTGTACTAACAGGAAATGACATGAAATAACCCCCCCAAACGAACAAAGAAACCCTTCTGCAGAGTGTGCGAGGGGAATCAAGCTTTGCTGTACTTGCATTTGATCAGAAAGCATGGTAGGCCAGGTAACTTCTCATGCAGTTTGGCTCTCCTTTGTAAAACGAAGGCTCAATGCTAAACGTTACAAAAAAACTACATCAGATGGTCCTATGTATATTTCCCAGCCCGAATTTCTTAATTCTGATAACAGAATTGAATGGTAAAAAGTCTTTTAAACACAGCAATACCTCCAAAATTTCAGTTTTTGGCCACTCCTACACAGACTACCCATAAGATAGTTCCTACAAGACTACACAGTATCAAGAAACAAGCCAGAGATGGGACACAAAATCAATAACCAAAGACCTGAGCTTCTATTCTTTAGATGGTTTAAATTTCTGTAAGAGTTAACCAGAAAAACAATCAAGGGAAAAAAGTAACCTGGGCTTCAATTCAGATTTTGCTGTCTCATTTCAGGAAAATAACAGACAAGCGTACTAAAGAAATCCACTAGATACCAGGCAAATAGACTGATGCCTAATTAACAGAAAACTCAAGGGTCTGCCATGCACTTTTTGCACATGTTCCAGGCATGAGCAGCTTCAGGTAGCTGGATAGCCAAAATCTAAATGCACCCAGAGAAGCTCTGAATGACAGCAGGATAAGCCTTATTCCCAGACCTATGCCTGACTCGCAGGCACTTGGCAAGAGAGCTTCACAATGCCTACAGGTCTGTCTTTAATGTCTGCCCTAGCATATGAATTTATGGAAAGTAAAATGCAATGGAAATTCAGTTTGAATAAAGTCTTCTGTTAAGAAAAATATGCATATGTCATTATAGGTACTATCCTGCTATCTAGAATAAAAAAGAAACACATTTTGGAAGGCAACACAATGAATAATTATGCAAAAAATGATCTAACAGGTAACTCAAGCCATTAGAAAAGTTAACTCTGAATCAATCCCTGTAAATTATATAGCAGAAATACACTACACAACTGAATGTTACATTTCCTTTCATTCTCTAAGTTCATTTCAATAAAATAATACATGTGTCATCCTCTGTAACACATAAGATTGCTGAAGATTCTGGCTTAACTAACTAACATTTTCCTTGTGTTGAATCCCTGCATTAGTGGTCTCGAACTTCCACTGTAAATAATAGGCTTTCAATCACTATGGTGGACTGTGAATTTTGCTGCAGTGAATTTAAAGTAATGAATAATTAATGCACTTGTTCTGGAATAAACTTCAGCTCATGAAGAGAATCAAAACAGCTAAACAAATAAGGAAGAAATCCTTAACTTGAAGTTTGGCATGCCTCTTTGCATGGAAATGAAAGACATAAAAATGCAAAGATAAACCTATACAAGACAAATACAATCAAGGAAGTCTGGTGAGACCTTTTTGGAAAGAAGATCTCCAAAGGATTCAAAAGAAACTGTCTAGAACACACTTTCTGTCAAAAGCAGAATTAAAGCTGACCACTGTGTGCAGCTAAGCAATCTTTTAGACAGCATAAATTATCATCTTAAACCTGATACATATATTTGTAGCACCAGGATTGCAGATGATTGGATAACTCATTCTACAGTCAACCTTACAGTTAATTTTACTCAAGTTTTTTTGTTTAGTAAATATGACACTGCATGTATTTTTTTCTTTTTCCTTTCTTACTCCTCACGTTCCCTGTCTGCATGTTCCCTGATGCAGTGACTGCACGTGCAGAACATTAGAATTGCTTGAAAAGTGAGAGAGTATATTGGGAAAAATAACTACTTTTACATTTAGCTTATTTCCTAGTAAATTCATGCATTAAAAATAAATACTACACACATGCTTAATAATTTGCTTTGCAAATTAATGTTTTTTGAGTATTTTATAATCAGCATTCAAATATATGTTTCCAACACATTCTATTCTCTGTTCTTTCAAATACATGCCTTCATCTTTTTTACCATCTCTGTAATGCTGAAGTCATAATTTTGCCTCAGTTACTGCAAATCAAATTCCAGCTTAACTCACAATACAGAAAAACTCAGTACACAAAACTACAAAAGAATGTTCTACAATACGGTTGCTCTAAGTTGTTGGATGAAGAAATCGAATGTTTTTTAGAGGTTTCTTTAACCTGATTTTGCCCATTCAAGAACAATACTCTATTCTGCTTTTTTTCAAATCTATTATTGAGATGCACATTTTATCTAATGCATTACATTCCAAAATATTACCAAAGCACATCTTAAAGCAAATGACAGAAGCTATATTTAATTACTTTTTTTAATAGCAGCAGTTGAAAACTGCATTATTTTTTGAGAAGAGGCCACTGCTTTAGAAGTTAAGTCATTTAGAAGTCCTCCCTTGAAAGTTTTTAAACTGGATTAGCTTGTGGATTCTTCTTTAAAAATCTGTTCTACACATTAAAATTACTTAAATTCATCTTAACTTTTTATTTTACCAAAGCAGGTTATACAGTAACACTGGGCTAGAAGCACTTTGTCTGTACAATGCTACAATATGGAGGGCAGGTTTTACCTATTGCATATTGAGCCACCTGAAAGACACTTCTTTATCCATGTTTCTACTAAATATAGTGGTGTTCTAAAGAGAACTATTGGAGTGCTATTTCTAAAGATTTGCATCAGTGAATTATAGTCTCATTAAAAAAAAACCAAAACAGGAGATATTTATGAATCAAGTGATTCCTCTGCAAGATCTATGATTCAAAGCAATTCATGTGAGACTGTAATTAAAGCACTCAGGAAACTTTTTAAATGTCTAAACAATATATGACTTCAAAAGATATATGACTCACAAAACGAAAAGAAAAGCATCATATCTAAATGCTTTCTAAAACAAACAGCAGAGGTCAGCTCTAAAATCAAATAGGACCTTTAAAATTATTTTCTGGGTTTCTCAGAAAATTTACCTTTCACACCAAGCTTTAGAAACCCCTGTATTCTTCAATTTCAAGCAAATGTTGCCAATATTTGATTATTTATTAAGATTGAGCAGTATATTTTATAGGTACCCTCTAGTTTCACAATACTGTAGTTTCAAGCACACATTATAGCTCTTTTAACTCTTCTGGTTAAAAAGTGCTGTGTCTTCATGCCCTACATCACGCCTATCTGTGTCCAATATGAAATACTTTAAAATCTCCATCTTTTACTACTATTTCTCTCAAAACTCAATGACAGGTCATTTGAGTAAAAAGATACTCAAAATTCATACTTTTCTCTAATTACAGCAATCGCTTTCTCACTTATGTATAATGACAGTTACAGACCCAACTTCGCCTAATTCAAGTACATGGCTTCAATTAACTTTTCACTGTTAGATCTGTAAATCTTGACTGTGCCACTCATTATTCTTGTAAAAGGTAAAAATTGCAGGATTACTTAGTTCAACAGAATTTACTCAGACGTGTACAGACGAATTTATAAAAGAAGTTCACTGTAATTTCTAAAGAAAAAAGAAGGCACCATCACATAAAGATCACAAGACTGATCCTTTCTAGGGGACAAAACCACAAAATCTAAACTTTAGTTCTAGAGCCTGATACTATACTGAAAGAGCCTATCTATTTCATCTGAGATTCCTGATTAGATTAAATGAGCACTACTATCTTGATGTGTCTGCAATATATACATATGGTAAACAATTAGCATAAATAAAAGTAACACGTCAATAAGTTTTAGACAAAAGCTAATAATTAATGATATCCTAATTTTTATCACTATAGTCACTAAGGCATAATTCAGTGAGTTAGCAAAGCATCATAATTCATCAGAATGAAATTACTTTTAACGGAAAAATCCTTCCATAGTTATTTATTGGTTTTAAACCACATGAACAATAGGTTAAGCAAAGCCACTGAACATACAACAAATAATCCCTTAACCATCCAATGCTACCCAGAAACACCTAAAATGGAGACTAAAAAAAATTCCAATAGTCACACAGAAATAACTAGCTAAATTGTATTTTTTTGCTCCAGATTCATTGCTAAATAAATTATTATTATAAATTTCTGTTGCCTTATTTGAAATATGAAAAAAAAGCTTATCTTCCTGTAATACTTACTCATACAGCAACTCTGGAGTGAGGGCCAATTAATTTTAGAAAAACCTACAGTTTTTAAAAGCAGATTGTCCAAGTGTCATATAACCAGCCCTGTTTGTGGTAACACACAGCAGAAAAAGACAGAAGGTCCTTCAAGATTATTCCTTAAATCTGCAGTTTCACCAGTTGCATACTTCTATAAAACTTAGTGATGAACTTTTATATTCAGGTGAGTCTCTTGTATAACATCACTAAAACCCCCCTTTTCTTAGTTACAGCTGGGTTGGAAAGAGGGAAAATTAAATCCAGTAATTTTGGTGAAGACTACAGATAATAATAAAGATCTAGGAAATTCTGGGTTTTACTAACAGATAGTGCCAAACAAACAGATACTGAAAAAAATACTTTGTTTTCCCTCCTAAACATTTCCTACTTGCAAGGAGCCCTACAACCTTGCATTTAAAACACTATTTCTACTACCACAAAGGAATCCTGCAGGATGGTACAAGGAGCAGAAAGCAACAGGGCAGGCAGAGCGTCACTTCTATCACTTTGTGACAACTTGGAAGAAAATAAGCTTCTGGAAACTTTCTCTGACCTAGCAACACTCTGTGGATCACTCCCCTACACCTCTTAAGACTGCTGAGTTATAAGCCTCCACAGTTCTTTAGAAGCAGTGGTAACCTAAACTGGATAAAGTTGAAGCTATTTAAAGAAATCATCTGAAGAAAAGCACGTTCTAAATTTAAATATTTTTTAAAAATTAATATGGGAAATAAGAAGATTTAAGGAAATACTTTTCAGTGTATTATGAACAAAGGATTAGAACATAACAAGCTCCTCCTATGCAGGAGTACTGTTCAGTTTCTTGGTCTGATTATGAGAATGATTTTTAAGAGGACCTTTTGGGTTTTGGCCATGTAGTGTGTTTATTTTTGGCCCATCTAAATTACCACTAAAATCTTTTCCTGTAGTAAACGAGACATAACACTAATTTTCTACCATTTTTTTTTAAACTGCAACTTAAATATACAGCTTCTCATGGCATTTTCTCATCTTATCCTTTATGTCCTCTAATGTGGTATTTTTACCACTTCTAGAAAAAGGCTGAAGAAAAAAACTAATTGACTGCCTTCTTCACAGTAAAGCACAGTACATGTTTTAGCAGGATTCCTTCCCACAACAAAATGGTCTTCCTGAATCTTTTATTTCTTGAAAACTATAGGGCTTAAGAAAGCCCTTTATCTTGTCATGGGCAGATAAAAATCTGCTGCCAGCAGTCCTCATCAGTTTAACTCCATGAGCAATCCCTGTAACACTCCCCTCTATTTCACAGTCTGGTTCTGTGCAGGACCTAGGATTACCCAGCAGTAGTAGCTTCTCTATATAAGAGAGTCACAATTACTGACGAGCTTGTACAGGCACTCTGCCTCCAATCTGGAAACACAACTACACTCTGGCACACAAGCCTGAAATTTTATCAACTTCTATGGCAAATCATATGCTGCAATTGATACCAAAACCAGCTATTCTGAATATGTACAAGGCATCTGTGCCTGTGATACATCCTGATTTTAAAGCTATGTGTTGCTTGCCTATGTCATCAGTGATTCTGACTTTTCTCATAACTCTGACTCCCAGAAATAAACTAAAATACTTATTTTGAAGTATTCCTTCCAATTAAAAGCAACAACTAAATCCTACCTAAAGAGAAGAACTTGTCTAGAAAAATCTGGTTGGAGCATACAGGACCTAAATACAACACACTTTTTAAAATCTGAACTTATAAGATCATTTTAATGAAACCTCTGTAGATTCAATTAAAATCTACCTTCTGATTGATAAGGTCCATGATTCTTCTTTCAAGAATTGTGAACAGTTTTTACAGCTTTGTAAAGAGGCTGCAATGCGAGCTACAGTCAAAATCTGCACAAGTTGTGGTCAACCGCAGCTATTTAACAGCAGCTATTCTACACTTTAATTAGATTTCTGCACCTACTAAAACATCATTCAGTGGTCTTTTTTTCATTTCTGTTTCAGATAAGAAGCATGATTATCAAAGCCTTTCATGATCTGCATTAATGGAGGTAGCATTAATACCTTTTTTAAAGCATAAATTCTTCATAATCCACATTTCAGCTCATAAAATAGTTAATTATTTTAATTTAATTACTTTTAGGATGCTCATGTAGCTTTAATATCATTAAAATGCTGGTTTATCTTTCTGACCTGCTCTAAAACATTGAAAATTTACCCTGATGAGAGCAAATTAATTTTTCTATGTTAGAAAAACAGATTATCTTGGTTATTTAAAATATAAATGTTTTTGGCAGATCAATAAGTGAATCAAGTCAGTATTTCTGATTTAATGTTATCCCTACGTAAGGGGAGGAAATTTACTGTGTTTTCAAAAAGTACATTTTCTTCATTTTAACCATAACAAAGCGATAAAGATGGGACTTTAACTCCTCATAAGGTCAGAGGATCAAACCTACCTGACTAGATTTTCATTGTCTCCAGTGCCTTTGCAGGTAGCACACTCAGTCCTTAAATCCTCTGACTTGGGCTTCTTTTGCAGCACAGACTGCCGCTGCCTTCTTTCTCTGGGAATACGTTCCTGTCACAGCAGAAGGCAAAAACAAAGGAATGGGGGGGGAAAGGAGGGGAGGAAAGCAAATATTTTCAATTATGGCATGGAATGTAACACTTCAGCCCAAAGTTTAATTTTTTGTAAAACTTAAAGAAACAAACAAACAAAACACTATATTCCAACCTCAGGTTTTTCTTCTTCAGGCACAAAGCTTCGTTTTCGTCCTCTAGTTCTCTAGAAGAGAATATATTTAAAATTCAATGTTAGGTAACAGAATGTTTTTGCTATTTATCTATTATTCCTAACAACAAAAGCATATTGCAGGAAATAATTTGAAGCATTACCTACAGAAATACTGCCAGACAACTACACTAGTAGTTGTCAGTACTAGAACAATCAGTATTAGGACAACTGCTTCACATTCTGGATATAAATCTACAGACCTCGCCAAAAAGTAAATATAAACACTTGAGCATGTTAAGCTTTATTCTTAAGAAGACTGCCACTAGAATTACAAATCTCTTACAGATTTTGCACGAACTTCCCAAAACTAGTAATTTGAAAATTAATATTAACAGTGTATTAAAATAAACTCATTGAGCACTAAAATGTGCTCTGCTTATAAGCCAAGTGATAAGATTAAAAATTAAACACAAAAATACCTTACAGATTTTGAGGAGTAACAAGAATTAGAACTTTCTAACTGAAGCTTAGTATAATGGATATATGGCAAATGCTCATAAACCTGTAGCATATACCAACATATGACTGCTACACAACAGATGTTTCTGATGATTCTACACAAAAAGTAGAAATTATTTCAGTACTTCGGCCAAAAAAGTATAAGTATCAACAGTGTGGAGGACAAGAGGTACCCATGGACTGTATCAGCGAGTATCAAAGGTTTACAAGCACCTTTTAAGTTACTACACACAACTTCCATAAGCTCAGGTTCAGTCACTTCATTTTACCTTTGACACAGCAGCATTATTAACCTGCCTGTGTTATATAACTGCCACAAGTTGACAATATCATACTCTTTCCTTCTTGTTTAATGAGGAAAATATACTATAAGGAAGTATGAAACATCAGAGACTATTCCAGTAACCCAAAATGTCTGACACACTGACACTAGTAACATAAATAAATAAAAAAACACGAAAATGCTTGTGTTTATGGGAGTAAAGAATGACATTAGGAAGTAATTTATCATATGATAAAGAAAAGCACTGACTACTTTATGGTTTCTTAAAACTTTTTTTTGAAGCAGCTGGTTTCACTTCAGAAAAAGTAAAAAACAACTCATCCAAAAAAATCTTAGACCCATTTAGAAGCACAAGAAGGCATAAATTCTATTCCAAAGAAGCTAACAGTGTAACACTTCTGTTTGGGTCCTCTTTGAAGGTGATTTCATACCAGCTTCAAATTAAAGATAGTTCTCTACATTTCAAGCTGTTTTACAGATGTAAATACTACTACACTGCAAATAAAGCTGCCATTTCAACACATTTATACCTTTATACTTATGCAGATTTTGATCTGTGTATGTTAATATTCCATTTGGGAAGATTTTCCTATTTTAGATAAGATTTAACACTGTAGTAGCTATGAATGTAGTGGATTGAAAATGCTGGTCTATTTCATGGCTCTTTAGAATACTATGTTACACAATCCAAGGTCACTGCAAATTAAAACCAGACAAAAACAAGATTGATCAGACACTAGCACACCGACTGCCAATTTTACTACTTTCAGCCTCTGGAATAGTCCTAAGAACATTTACAAACTCTGACAATTTTAAGCTACATAGGCCTCCTGAACACAGCTGTGTACAGATTATAAAGGAGTTGGTATAATGATGCATGCCAATAATGCAGTGTTAGGGTGTTCACTCTTCATGTTTAAGCAACAAGAGACAAGAGTGTGTTCTTTGCACCATCAGAGTAATGTTACCTCGAAAACTGATACATAATTTGGAAATCTAGGTAACAATGACATGACTTTTGACTCTAAACAGAAAGAATTACAAGTTAATAACTCCATTTTAAGGAATAATGAAATATATTTAAACTTCAGGAAAATGAAGATATAAGATTTATGAATAATTTAGTCACTTTTGCTAAGAAAATGTTGGTTTTCACCTGTCTGATATATAATGTGTGATGTATATGACCAGGAATGTCATATTAAATTATATGAGCATTATGCTTTCATTAGCTTTCTAAACCTTCAAACATACTTGAGTTTGTTCAATAATCACGAGAAAACAAATATTAAAATCAACATCTTTAGAACACATATTTGTAAGATATTTTATATGCTTTTAAAATAACAATTTTACATATTTTTTTCCAACAAACCTCCATAGTTAAACATATTTTCAATGCTTCTGCTCTGATCATTTTACCACTGCCAGCATTCAACATGAAAAATAAGATCAAATTAACAACTGAAAATTGAATATTCTTTGATTTTCACCAACAGCACTCCAGTAATTTGACATTTGTAATTTTACATATGTTGTCACTAAAGGCACCTTACATGTTAACAGAAAATAATCACGTGAATACGAATTACTTTATTCAAAATTATTCATTACTGTTTGCCTCAAAGTATTGCATTTTAAATTGCTTTGAATAATTTCTGTCATTAGCAGGCTCCGAATGAAAACATCAGAGATTATAAATATAAAATATTAGAGCTGCATGTACTTGCCATAAACAATTTAAAATTTAAGATTTGTTATTTAAAAGCAGCTAAAGGAACCTTGTTATTAAATGGCATATATTACAACTGAGATAAACTTGTTCATATTCAAAACTTATGATGTTAATCCAGTAAAAGATGCCCATAAAGTCAGTGATTTTTTTAAATCAAAGTACCTGACAATTCAATACTACAGAGATACCTACAATGGAGGATTTCCCCATATCATAAAATGGAGCAAGACAGTTTTGTGAAATTTGTCCCTGCATTCCCAAAGCGTCCGCATAGTAAATTGGGAAAGCAAAGTCATGTTATCAGCACTCAAGCAAAATCCCAATTAATGCCTGTGCTATCCCAGCAGCTTTTTTATTTTACTGCAGAAGGCAGAAATGCTGTAAAACGTCTACCATTTGGGATGGACAACTCAGTCCAGATCAAAACAGAGCAAGGTGTGGATTAGAAAGATGCAACCCACACATAGCAACTGTGACAAGGTGACAAAAAAGTACTGAACAATATAACATGGTTCAAAATATGTACCCATAAAAATTTCTTCATATAGAAACAGAGGATTTCTGTGAAAAATTATTTCAAATTTTGACATTTAATGACTGCTGACAACAATATGAAACACATAAAATGAAGATTAGGTAATGCATTGACTGTAAGATTTTGAATATTCTCAGAAAAATAAATTCCAAACATGAGACAAATGAAAGGCATCTGTAAAGAACAAATAAGGCCTAGGATGAATCCTACAGTCTTTGAAAAGAAACAGACTGTTTGCAAAAAGAAACAAGGCAGCAAAGCAAAGCTGCCATCACTAACAGATGCAACAAGTTGATATGTTAGCTTCCAGGTAGAAAAGCACAATGGTGAACAGGATAGAATAGGTGCCCACATGACCCAAAACCACAACGGCTGTGACCAAACCTCACTGTTATGTTTCATTGTTTATGCTTTAAACCAGTTCACCCAAAGACAGTAATAGAAACCAGAATGTTTCCTTGGAGCACTTTTGCTTTGCAAGTTGGAAGGAAAAGCCCAGCATGATTGATCCAGAACTTTTAAACCAACCAAAATGGGAGAGGTGATTCCCAAAAGTCAGAAGCATATGCTCCTCATGAGCTTTTTTCTTAAGTGATCCTAGAGGATAAAAGTGTATACTGTCACCTATTTAATTTCTTGTTTAGCACAAGAAGATATAGAGGACAATGTTAACAATACATGGAAAATAATATTAAATACTGAAAGCATCTGTGGTCAGTGGCAAGGGTTCAAGTTCACTCCACATAAAGGGAACCAGTATGGTTCTGGATTTGATTTCCTGAGTCACAGTTTTTCAGAAAATCTTTCAGATTTTCAGATTTATGCACGGTAATTTTGAAACGTTACTTGAGAAAGAAAATACAAACATAGAGGTTAGACCACAATGATAATTAAGACATACGTGACTTTCAAAACTATTGGTACTATGGTAATTTCTCTCCTCTGCAAGTATGTAGTTTTTTTTGTGTGTGTTGTAATATTAAGAGGGTAAAATGTGAAGTACTTTAGATGCTTTGATTTTTGGTGATCTACAAACTTCACATTTCCTGTCAGAAATAACAGCACATACTGATTTATGTTTCCCTGACAGACCTGTGGCTACAGTGACTACTTGAAAAAGACATGTGGTTATCTTTTGCACACACTGAAACGCACAGCAAGGAGGATCAGTATAAGATTACACCCATGTTTTAATTCTAGATCCTGTCTGAATTCTTCTGACATTTTCATCTCTATCTTATGTCAAGTTGTAGCTGACGCACTAACATTGATGATATACTTCCACAGTTTTACCTTTTAACAAACTATGGTTCACAGATACGTATCACATATATCAAAAACATCCAAACCTCAACTCTCTCACTTATGCAGCCTTTATCATATACTGCTATGCATAATCTAAACACAAAAAAATATAAAATAAATTAGCAAATACTAAAATGCTATATAATCATTCCAAACAAAGAGGCCAATGGCAAGGAGAATTTCATTACTGTAGAACAGAAGATAACTCTGATATGAAACAAAAGTAAAACAGAACAGTCTCAGAAAACAGAACTGGGAAAACTTTCACTATACCAAAAAGTTACTTAATGAAATCAGTGCACTATCAATAGTGTGCATACAACAAACCACAAAAGCCTGTGAAAAAAGCCATAGAGGTTGAAACCACACAGATAATGTGTTCTCTATCCTGTTACACATTAACCATGACCATTTTGCCAAGATAGCAATTTTTAATTCATGACCTCATCCATTCCTTATGAAAAGTTAGAAATTACAAACTTCCTTTGGCAATGAAAAAATTATGACGAAACTAGTTGCAGACTCCCTTTCCTTTGTTAAAAGGAAGAAGAAATGTCCAATTGATGGCACCACAGAGACATAAAATAATTTCAAATACAAGTAAGGACTGCCATGTAGACACCAGATGGCACACTCGTTCAACATAGATTAAAGAGAATATCTTAAGTGGTATGTATCACTACTATTCAAAAAATGTGTCTGAAATAATTATTAAATTTCCCAGAAAAATGACAGTAATAAAAAGGGAACTGTCAAATATGAAAAACCAGCAGTAAATCTAAATATGATTATAAAAAGAAACAAGTCAACCATGAAGCTTAATTAAATAGAATCACATTTTTCTCTATTTTTTTAGTTTCCATTGTCTTGAGAACTTTTTTCCTGGAAAATCAAAAATTTTGCAACATTCCTACTGTCAAGCAAAACTATCACCGAGTCTATCAATTAACTTCAAACTACTGTTTCTCAATAAGCAACAGAATTTGACAAGAAGCTGGACTAACTTCTATCCTTTTCAACACTAATTTCCTCCAAAGCACACATTTAGAGAACTGAAACAGAAGCAAGAAAAACAAAGAGGCCAGTGCTAAAACAAGGGATTCTTTCCTGGAAAACTCAGGAGTACTTATTTGCAGAAGTCACAGATATGCCAGTTACCTTTACTTACAGAGATACCAACATTTACACCATTGGAATGCCATTTGGAATATGTCCATTTCTCCATGCCTTTGCTGCATGAAAAACAAGTGATCTTTCATCTGCAAGTTTTTTCCTTCTTGCTTTCTTAAAAATCAAACCAACCAACTAAAAAAATCCCCAAACTCCAAACAAAACAAACCAGAAAACAAAATGTAAAACTCTGATACACTCCATTTGCTTCAAGCATTGTGGAAGAGCTGGATCTTATTTCACTCCATTCCGAATTTGATCTGAAGCCAAAAGAGAGTACTATGCTATCATGTATCCATGCATTTGGCAAGCTAAACTAACTAGTTTTTATATTTGTGACATTTGTGATGTTACGATGTCATAGACTCACTGAGCTTTTCTATTAATTGATGAAGAAAACATAGTTATTTTACAATGTTCATTATAATGAAAACTTTAAGTTTCAGAAAGTTGACTGACTACTGAATTTTTCTCTAGAGCATTTATGTTCAGTTGACAGCAATTAATCTTTAAATTCTGTCAAAACCATAACTAACACAGACTTTTTACTGTTAAACAGAAAAATTACTGTCTCTTCCTCTGGATTTTATACAATGCAATTACAGAAAAAAGACTTTCAGGTTTCAAACAGCAAAACCAAGTTTGGTATCAGAGCATCAGAACACTTCATTTATAGGCTTCAACTATTAAGTTTCCAAATTCTTTTATTTCACATTTATAACACTGGGTAGATAGCTGTTCCTCAATAAAAAGGAATAAAAAGACGGAATTTCCACAAAAACAAAGCATGTAAAAAGACCTCCTCTAATATGCCCATTAAGAGTACCGAGATCTGACAGCATTTATTAGAAGATGGAATATTCAACAACACAAACACAACTTCAAAGGATACACTAGCATCCCTTCCACTCTTAGAGCACACAGCTAGACCCAGCTGCACAAAATTGCTTTAGAAGATGTTGTATGTATGTGACTGCATTACATTTCCAGACAACAACGTACATAGTAGGCAAAGTACAGTTTATTAAATTTTTAAAAATATACTTAAAGTATATTAAAGTATACTTAAATATACTATACATTTTTTCGGAAGGACAGAAGGAAAACTCTTATATTGCACAAATAAGACACCAGACTAAGAAAACTTATTTAGCAATGATGTTTGATAAAAAAATAATCTGTGTATTCTTTTTCATTCTAGGATAGTAAATGAGGTCGACAGATTTTTAAAAGCTGTATTTTTATATGGATCACCTCAAAAAGACTCTGAAAATCTGAATATACATAGCTGAGCAGAGGAAAACCATTAATCTCTGAATTTACTGCTGAGAAACGCTATTTGCACGTCTTTAAAGTATTTTCCAAAGAAACAATATACTCTATAATCTTTATAATAAAAAAGTGAAAAAAATGATACAGTTTTGAAAATCAAATGTTAAAAAATACATTCAGATTTATAAGAAATATAAGGAAGGTGTTTACAGATATCTGGTTTATGCAATTAGCTATTGATTTCTATTAGCTATTTGCTAATCATTAGCTATTAATGTCTATGAAATTAACTAGCAGCAGAAATAATGATTTGTGATGCTTATAAAAGTGTGAAATTGGAATTATAAAGATAACAGATTTTAAATAAACCTACTTTAAAAAGTTATGCACTGAAATGTAAAAAAATATTTAAAAGGTCACTACATATGGCTTGAAATGTATAAACCATAAACAAATCATTAAATTCTGTCTGCAAATGCAGCCGTTATACAACAGAATTAAGTATAAAGACCTAATGTCTTGTTTATTTACATTAATTCGGAACTTGTACAGATCCTGGCTCAAAGTGTAAGTACAGTATGTTTAAATTTATTCTTGTATATTCATTTACAGGCTCTTAGGAAGTTTAAAACCAGAAAGGTCTTGTAAACTTAAGTTACATTTTAATGCACAATATGATAGTTGCTGTCTCCAAAACAATGGCAAAACAATGCCTGGACTTTCTCTCTGTCTTCCCATTTCTTTGCAACAGCTGCTCTAGAATGCAGAAATTACACCAGCCCATTACAGGATGAGGACTGTCACCTCACAAACAAAACACAGATAAAGCAGAGACATTTAATGCTTTCTTTGCCTTTGTCTTCAACAGCAATGACAGGCTAAGGGGGTCCCAGTGCCTTCAGCTGTAAGGCCATTGTTGTGAGAATGATAAATTCCCAGTAAACCCTGAATTTGTGTGGGATTTACTGCTCCAACTGGATACCTATAAATCTATGGGGCCTGATGGGAGTCATCAGAGAATATTCAACAGTCTAATGTCATTACAAAACCTCTTTTGATGATTTTTGAGTGGTCTTGGGAATCCAAGAAGTCCTAGCTGACTGGAAGTCAGAAAATGTTGTCCCAGTTTTCAGGAAGGGCAAGGAGGACCCTGGGAACTACAGGCCCATCAGTCTCACTTCAGTAACTGGTAAAATTAGGGAGATTATTCTTGGAGATACTGAAAAACTCTTGAAGGACAACAAACATCAGTCAGACCCATCATAGCTTCATGAGGGGAAAGTCCATCTTGTCAAACTTGATTTCCTTAGGTTATTCTGAATGGGGTGACATAAGACTGGCAACCTGTCACTAGTGGATTCTGCAGCACTCCATATTAGAACCAATTCTTTCCAGCATCTTTTCAGCATTTCATAAACCACCTGGACACCGGACTTGAACATAAACTATAGGTTTGCCAATGATACTAAATTGGGAGGAGCTGCTGACCCCCAAAGGCAGAGAGGCCCTGCAGAGGGTCCTAAATGAGAGGGCTGGGCAATCGCTAGGTATCAAGCTTCACAAAAGCAAGTGCCAAAATCTGCACCTCGGACGAGGCAACCCTCAATGTACAGACACACTGGGGAATGAGAGGCTGGAAAGCAGTGCCACAGAAAGGCACCTGCGGGTCCTGGTTGATGGCAAGTTGAACATGACTCAGCAGTGCCCTGGCAGCCAGGAGGGACACCCAAGTCATGGGGTGCATCAAGCACAGAATCAACAGCCGGGCATGGGAGTGGATTGTCCTGCTCTGCTCTGCACTGGGGCAGCCTCATCTCAGCTGCTGGGGGCAGTTTTGGGCACTGCAATATAAAAAAAAATATAAAGCTATTACAGCTATCAGAAAGAGTTCAAAGGAGGCCTACAAAGATGGTGAACTGCGTAGAGGGGAAGACACGCAAGGAGTGGCTTGTTAAGCCTGGAGAAGAAGAGACTGAGGGGAGACCTCACTGCAGTCTCCAGCTTCCTGACATGGGGAAGAGGGGCAGACACTGATCTGCTGATCAGTGACAGGACCAAAGAGAATGGCCTGAAGTTGGGTCAGGGGAGGTATAGGCTGGAGATTAGGAAAAGATTCTTCACCCAGAGGGTGGCTGGGCTCTGGCACAGGCTCCCCAGGAAAGTGGTCACAGCAGCAAGCCTGGCAGAGTTCAAGAGGTGTTTGGACAACACTCTCAGGCACTTGGTATGGTTCTTGGAGCTGTCCCATGCAGGGCCAGGAGCTGGACTTCAGTGATCCTTGTGGGCCCCTTCCAACTCAGAATATTCTGTGAATCTATGATTCTATATAAATATACTGTGAAATATTTGAAAGCTAAGAGACAGAAATACTAGAGAGCAGTCACAGGGCTCTTTAAAAAGCTTATATAGCATTAGGATACAAAATACTATCCTGGCACACAATTAACGTACAGAACTGTACAAGGGAGAAGCACTGTCCCGACTCTAAATAACCTGCTTCAGGTCTTAGTTTTATCACTCTTCCAAATAACAGAAGGAAACTGAGTCTCCAATGTCATGTAGAAGCTGTGAACACTAGTGTGCTCCAATTGTCACTGGTCTCTGACCATATGGTCTGGTGTTGGTTGGGATAGAGTTAATTTTCTCCTTAGTAGCTGGTGTTGTGCTGTGGTTTTTGGATTTAGTATGAAAATCACAGAATATTCTGAGTTGGAAGGGATCCACAAGGATCATTAAAGTCCAGCTCTTAAATGAATGGCCCACAACCTTGGCGTTATTAGCACCGTGAATCGAACCCACAACCTTGCCGTTATTAGCACCATGCTCTGACAAACTGAGGTAACCTGGCCTCAGTAAGGCTGATAGAAAAATGCTGATAACACATGGATGTTTTGGCTGTTGTTAAGTTTTGCCTACCTTAAATCAAGGACTCTTCTCATGCTCTGCCAGGGAGGCGCTGCACAAAAAGCTTGGAGGGAGCACAGCCCTGACAGCTGACTGAACTGGCTAAAGGAATATTCCACACCATAGCACATCATGCTCAGAATACAAACTGGGGGAGTTACCCAGAAGGGAAGCAATCAGTGAAGGGGGAACACTCGGTGGTTGATGCTTCTCTCTGACAGAGGAGCCCTTTCCACAGGGCAGCAAAGATGTTATCTTGCATAACATCTGTATGTTATACAAAAGTAGACAACTGGAGAGAACTGACAGACTGAAATTTCAAGCAGAAGAACAAAATCTTTCTTAGACTGGCAGCAGTAATTTTTCCACAGTGCAATGCCATTCAGTGATAACACATTACTCTGCTGAAAGTCATTTAATTCTGTATTACATACTACAATGTGTGTAGACATATTATGTAACACATGAGATGCCAAATCACCAGTGCAGCACCAGTTTAGCACATCACAGTGTCACAGTATGAGGGGAACACTTCAGTGCAGTCAGACTTCTCTCCATTTTGCACAGAAGAACCTTTGTGGTTATTACGTGGGCTTTAGAACAAATCAATCTTGTATTCCTATGGATTTCTGAACAATGCCTTATATGACTCCTTTTTTTATTACAATACAAATGTCTTTCCTGCAATAATTTTAGTTCTCTTTAGTCCCAGAATCATGATTCTCCACACCCTAAAGCACTACATTAGGTATAAAAGGAGAGAAGAGAAAGGAAGAAGAGACAGGGGAGATGAGATACAAAGGACTCAGTAAGCAGAACACCAGGTAAGTCTTCTTTCTGTGTGAACAACAGCATACCAACAGCAAGTTCAACCCACCCACGCAGCTGTAAGATTCTATGAGCTCTTACACATAAGAAAGAAGGGTACTTTGCCCCAATGAGGAAAAGAAAGAAGTTTCTCAAAATTTAATTTTGGATTTCTCACACTCCTAATAGTTTGAGCTAAATTAAACAGCTTGGCTAGAGTGATTTTTAAAGTTCTGAGTCACAGATTGGGAAAGGAAGCCATTAGGTAAATCAAAGCTGTGGCGCAAAATTAAAGCAAACATTTAAGATTAGGTCAGGAAAATACTGGCTTAATCCTATCAGTGTACATTAAGTATGGTATCTGCTAGTATAATCATAAAATGTCTGGAAAGCTTTGTGAAGTAAATAAAGTGATGCGTGAGAGACAAAGTTTATCTAACTCTAATGTGATGTAAATATTTCCTGGTATTAAGAAATATATTGGAAGATGAACCACTTATATCTGGAGGGATATAGGAACACTACTCATACTGTGGACTGGACCTTTGATATTTTATGTCCTTTTTATAGCTGATCTGACACATCACACATGAAAAGCTTTGTTTTAGGAACAAGCAGGAGAGCAAAATTTAACAAAAAGTGCACATTGATTAATAAAAAAGTACTGCTTTCAAAGGAAGGAAAGATGGTAAATATTTCATCAGTAGAGAAAGCAAGAGATTTTGCTTGTCTTCTCAAAATTCTATCCACCAAGAAAGTTTAAGAAAGCATACAGTGACTAGTAAGACTAGAAAGCCAAAGAAACTGAAATAACAGGGTCTTGTGATGGTCACAAAATGTGCAGTCAGCAGGTTGCCTGTAGATAAGGAAATTATTAATTATTTTACATCTATAATTCAATATATTTAAATCTACCCTAGTAAGTGTCCTTACTACTACAGTGAAGAAGACCTGTTAAGGCTACGTTTAAGTGCAAACTGAATTTTTCCTTAAGCCTGTACAGCTCTTCAGTTAAAGTACCATGTTTCCCAGCTTTCTATTTTATCAAAACGATATTCACCACAACTAATAAAGCACTAAAAGGAGAAAATTGAATATATAACAAAAACAGAACATCAATCTAATTGAAATTCCTCAGTTCTAAATGTCCACAATGTAGGTCATCTGAAACAATATTATTATGAATATGAGTCTCAGAACACCAACTCCACCATCATTTACCGTGTTTCTGATCGGGATTTTCTTCGGTTCTGTTGGCACATCCTGAGGAACAAATTTCACTGGTTCCTTAATTTGCCTTCTTGATCTTTTGGTCCCATCTGGTAAGGTTTCCATGGCGATATCAGCCTCCATATCACTGCTACCTGCCTGGTCACACTCTGAGCATTGCCTGCAAAGCGGAAGATTTTCTTTTTAAGACTGCAGTCACAAGAGCAGAAAAAGAAACATATTGAAGTGTTTGTGTTTAGGATAAATTCAAAAGTCATTAAAGCAAATGGACATCTAAAATGTACATTTTAAGCAACCAAGCAAAACACAAGGAAGATGTTCTTATTTTCCTGACAGTATTTAACTTTGAAAACCAATATTTTGAAAGTAGGAATTAATCTTCAAGAAAAATGCCCCCTATTTCATCATTTTCATTCTACCACATTCTCATTTTTAAAGCTGCCCACTGATCTGTAATCTATTAATTACTGTAACTCCTGCTGCAGTTTAATTATAGAATTATAGAGTGGTTTGGATTGGAAGAGATCTTAAAGATCATCTAGTCCCCACCCCCCTGCCACAGGCAGGGGCACCCTCCACTAGACCAGATTGTTAATCTTTATAATGACATGCTGCTGAATTCATTCCAATGAAAGTACACTTTAGTGGCAGGGATTTGGAGGACATGTTCACTATGAAAATAAATTTTAATATGTATTTCTTAAGGGAGTGGGTTTTAAATCTGAAAAAAATAATTAGGATACAATTACAAATACAGAAGCTAGAGACATATTAACAAACTTTGAACACTAAATTGAAAAAAAATGCCGACTAAGTTTCTGAAAAAAGTACAAAATCACCATCAGAACTTCAAAAATGAAGAGATGCTAAAGTAATGCTGTTAAAAAGCTCCGTAAGAGAATGAACAAGATGGGAATCCATCAGGATTTCTTTTTATTTGCAAAAAATCATCTTATGCAAAGTCATAAATGTGGATGTTCACTAAAAGTATGTTAATGAAAACATAAAAATTATACTCACTGGTAAGAGCCAGTTTTAATTACTTCACACACTACACTTCTAATTCAAAAAACTACAAACTCATTGAAAAGAATTCCAATTCACTACTGTTCTCCTATTAAACATTTTTTTAGTAATACCAATGGAAAAAAAACCCCCAACATTAAGTTCCGCTATTAATTGGCATTAACAGGGATAAGCACATTAAAATTATCTAAATGATAGAGCCAATTTGCTTTGTAAGGATACAAAACAAGAACCCCATGTATTTAATTATTTGAAGTCAAATTTTAATGCACATTTGCAACATGAAGGCATCCTGTATAAACAAAAGCACAAAGTCAGATACACATGCTGTGTTTGAGCCTATTTGCTCCAATTTACACATTCAACAGGAACAGTTCTCCTTTTAAGCCACAAGGGCTCTCCTCAGCTTAAATCCTTTGTCCAGAGACCACACTGGCAGCACTATTTTTGGGAAACATTTTCGCTTGCTCCCAGAGGTGAATACCCTTTTGTGGGTAAAACTCTCTCTTGATATTAATACTGCTGTGGTTATTGTGATTCTAGTAAATCTCTCCTTTCGTTCCTCAATTATCAGAAGGGGAAAAGGGAGTTGCTTACTCTCGAATTTTGTTCCCTGTGCTTGATAAAATGAGCACATTCCTCTTTACAAGCCTCAGTTTGCTACACACACAGTATTTGTTAGCACCTCTAGGCCTTAAGAAACTAGAATATAGAAAAATACAAGGTAAAATAGCTTTCACAACAATACTTTTTACAGTTACATGTTTACATAAATTTGTGTGAATATACACACACAAATATGTATTCACATAAGTAAATAAAGGCACACAGACCAAACTACTATTATTTTAAGATTTTATGGAGAAAGGTACTCCAATGATCAAGGAGAGAGAAGCTGTAAGCAACAATATTCTCTCAAAATCTTGTATGTCTTCTTAGCTAAAAGTTACTTTGAGGTCTTTATTTTTATAAGATCCATTGTCTTCAAGCTGTCCAACCAAAAGCTTTAAGGTGAATTTCCATTTAGTAAGCACCAGAGAGCATGGCCCTCTGTAACACTGCAGCATCAGTCATGCCATTAATTTATGTACTGGAAAGCAAAATTGAAAGTAATTACTATGATCTGCTTATGCGGATGTAAGCAATACCTATGAAAATGTTCAAAAATTCTGTGATGAGCAGTTCGTACAAAGCATTTGTTTTCCCCATTATTATGGTTAAAATATGTGCTATGTATAAATTAAAGAAAAAGCTTCCATAACTAAAGAGCTGCACTAAAAATTATATTTTTATAAGACAAGCAAATAGTTGTAGGGTTTTACAACAACATTTGGAGTTGGGAACCCAATTTCTTGGATCTACCACCCTGCATGTATGATTTAAATCATTCCTGTTCTTTATCTCTGTTCTTACAGGGGAAAGACTTTTTTCTGCTACCTATGTTCAGACAGAAAATACCCCTGCAGATCAGTAAAGTCCTGAAGTTTCACTATTATCCTATTTAAATACATATGTGAAGAATTTTAACTATTATGTTACTGAGGTAGACATGAAACATCTCAACCAAAAGATGAGGTACTGCATGCAAGTTCCTTAAAATCTGTTTTTGTGAACAAGCTTGCTCTGAAACAGGTTGTGCAAGTGTGAGAGCAATCAAAACGACAAAAATACTAGATCTAGAAAAGAAAAGCAAAATCATACTATGATGGGGGGAGGGTGTTATGTGAACTACAGAACAAAACTTCACAAATATACCAATGGTAAAGGGGAGAGGAGTTATAAACATGACCTTAGAAGCAACCTCTGGATTTACCAGAATAAGCCCTACTATCATAGTCAACTATCTCATACTCCCTATTACAAAACAGACAAGCTTCAACTACAAAGCTGTTAGCTCCCATAGAGCCACAGAAAAGCTATTACAGACACACACTCCTCTGACTTGGAAACAATCTCTTTTCAGCTCTTCTTATAGTTTATTTCAACATGGTTCTTGAATTTAAACTACTCTTCCCATTCTGCTATTTAATCGCAATATAGTCATAGAACACAGCCATATGACTTCTTTTTGGCTATGCCACAGTCACGTTCCCTTAATTTCAGCTCTTCAAGGACAAGCAGTGAACAGAGAACTTGTTACAGCAGGTCACCTTTAGAACTACTGCAACTATCTTCGACTACCTCTAAATTACCAAGCATTGCTATGTGGCATAAACAAAGTAACAGGAGAAATGGTGCCAAACATTCAATTTTCAGTACACAGGTTTTGTTTTGCTTTTAGTCTGGACTTGCCTAATCTAGACCCACAGAGAAAATCAGTAGCAGGCAATAGTATGCTACTTCTAAAATGTGCCTACTGCTAAAATTACTGGAAGTGTTTGATCCATTAAGAAATCTCAGTACTGATTTGAAATCTCTTAACCATACAGAAGGTCATTGACTAAGCACTAACAAGCTACAGAAGAAAAAGGAAATCGTGTGGTTTTGTTGTGTTTCCATCTAATTCGGTACAAGAATTAGAGATAACTTCCCACCTCACAAACATCAACTCAGTAGCAGTGAGCTAGGAAAGCGTGTATTCAAATTCCTTAGCAAATACCACTGCAGTGTTCCCAGAAAAGAGTTCTGTCCTCGGTGTTTAAAAAGGAAAACTGTACAGTTATTTAGAGTGGGGCTTGTTTTCAATAAGGAAGACACAGGTCTCACAGACATGCTGTCTGACAAACCACCGCTCACAATATTTACAAAGAATTAAACCACTTTGAACTCGAGAAACACGGACCATAGCTTTAACATGACATCTAAGCTCTATAAATTACACATGTAAATGATGTACTGGAGGTGGAAAAAAACCAGGACTGCTTTTATTCTGAAGATAAAAGACAGTATATATAAACCGAATACAGTTGTCAAAAAGCTTCAAAGAGCACCTTACAAAGTGTAAAGTTACAGAGTACAACAAAAAAGAAAATCTGCCATTTGCAACAACCCAAACATCCTTCAATTAGGACAAGTGACAAATACATAAAAATGTATATATCATATTCCACTCATGTTTATATAAGTTAATAATTTTATATCATTATCCAGTGACTCAGGATGAAAAAACATTTGAAGAGGTGCTGGATCAGTTAATTAATGAGGTCAGGAATATGAATGAATGTCCAGATACTGCATGAGTGTTCATGGGACTACTGGTCAGGAATTCTACAGCTCACTCTGTCCTGTGGCCAGTACTCCCCACAGCAGTCGTCACTAAAATAACGTGGGCTTCCAGAACAAAAATAAAAACAACCAAGCTTAATACAACCGTTAATCCTTGTTTTGTCCATCTCAGTCCCCAGTATTTCATATTATTTTATGAAGTTATCACTATTTTTCAGCAATCTCATTCCAACAGAAGAAGTTAATCCTTGTTGGTAGCCACCAAGTATTTTCTTAATGAAAATGTCAATATTTTACAATTAGATTTTGATTCATTATATTGTCTGCCAACACTTGTGCATTGCCTTAGTACCAGTTAAGATCATTCTCTACCAGGAAAATACATCCAGAATGCCAAGCAGCATAAAAGTGCACAAAAGTTGTCAGCAAGAATGATAAGACTTAGTATTATGATACCATGTGAATCCAAATAATATTCAACTGTTTAATCAATAGGATTTCTAAGAAACTGAAAATAGAAAAATTTTAAATGAAAGTAAACCGAAATAAATTTCACTGTATGGTTAAAACTCCTCATCTAGGAGTTGGATTCAATTCTTTGAACTCAGGATATTCTATGATTCTGCTTTGAAAGCACAACATCAAAACAGACATAAATTTAATGCTTTAATATATTATTACATAAAATAGTTCCGAAGCTCTTCATCTTAAATCCTTTTGAAATGAGGACAGGCTTTGAACTTACTATGGTACAAACTGATGTGCAAGATGTTTTAACTGTTACCTTGAAGAAAACTGTCAGGCCTCTGAACAAGGAAAATTCTTAGTGTTAAGTGTTTTAAACCAGTTAAACTAGTAAGCCGTGAAACATTGGTGTTCACCGGGTCTGAATTCTTACTATGATTTCACTAAGACTAAAACTGCTAACTCATTTTAAATTTTAGAAACATTGACATAACAAAATACAATTTGTTCTTTCTTTAACAAATTAGCTTTTAAATACATAAGATATTTAATTTTTTTCTCTTACTATTAACCTGTAATACTGGATTTAATTTAACAATTTATAAACCCTTTTTGGTAAACTGTAATTTAAACTATTAAATGTTGAGCATGAAATGGACAAAAAGTGTAACTAATCTAATTAGTCTAACTAGTATAATTAGTCTGTAGCATCACACACATAATCTGAATCACCTGATGTCTTCAAGCACAATATAAAACATGAAGTATATGGAATAAACTCATTGTTTAAATAAAGATATACTGGTGAAGTACATGACTGTAATCATCAAAACTTCTGCAACAGCTCAAGTTAGCTATTCTGAGTAAATTATTAGCAGTGAAAATGGAACAGAAAGAAAAAAAGCAAGAAACAATCATTTTTAATTGTTTCTTGATCACTATTTTAGAAGAGACCTAACTCAGTGTTTTTAACCACTCTTAAATAAAGTCTTTCAACCTGCCTAGTGTTTCAAGGAATTTCCCACTACTTCAATTTTATCTTTTTGCTAAGTTCCTATTACACCCTATACAAATATCTGATGGCCCTGTCTAAAAAAAATGCACTTTTCTTCATATCTTAATCAAAAGATAAAAACTGTATTCAAAACAGCAGGGTAGGAAAAACCTGCTGAACTCAAACTTGGATTAAGGGTCTATTCTATATGCTCTCTACTGATCCTGAAAAGAATATATAAAGGAATGTTCAATGATGAAAAGAATGCAATCAATGCAGCTCAATTTGTCTGCTATTATCTTACACTCCAGAATATGCCTGAGCTAATTAGAAGTAAAAGCCAAGTTTGTGATCTGAGATATAATTGAAGCATGAAATTCACAACAAAGATAAGTTATAGCTTTGAAATGAAAGAGCTTAACTACCTAACCTGACCTATCCTGCCTTTAACACCTACTGAGAATTATAGTCTTACATCTTTTGGACTGATAGCTTTTAGTGAGCCTTTTCAACTTTGTTAAAAAGCAGAACAAAAATCAAACCTCCTGTGCAAATGAAGAAGCTACCTAAAAAAAAAAAAAAAAAGGTTTCATGTAAAATAACTACTTGGCAAATTTGACCAAAGAGATGAAGGAAAATTAGGTTCAGGGAAGTACAAGTGATGGTGAAAACCTTTTTGAGATTTTTTTTAAAATCTCTAATAATTTACTAAGCAAATTTACTAAGGTAAATCCAGGTTTTGTAACATTCAGATATAAAAAAGAGAGGCCTCCCATTTCATGTACTGGCCATCTTGTTCTGCACACAATCTTCAAAATTAACCAAAAGGACGGCTGAAGTAAATGTTTCATGCAAGTTCTTTAATAAAAACATTTAGAGATATATGAAGAAAAACAGAAACGAATCTTTTTCTATTAAAACAGTTTTACAGTATTTTTCAAAGCAATTCTTATATTATTCTGATTTGGTACCTTAACATTCAGACAAGGTGATGAACGACTCCTCAAGATGCTGTGCACTAACTTCTTGCCAGCTACAAACTGGTTCTGAGTTTGTTCTAACACACTTCAGAGCAGTTTAAACATGCAGACTGCTAACATTACAGAGCAGAGCAAGCTAATTTTATGACAGTTTGGAAATCAGCATCTCTGCCACCTTATCATTTCTCCATTTTACCACTTGGCTTTTGTTCTGTTCTGCAGGCATGAAAGAACTTTAATTTGTGGGAATATAAGTGCAGTAAGTACAGTTATGAACATACTTCTGCCATAGTACATTTGAGTCATAAGATAGCAGTAAACTCAACACTTCCCATATTGCAAAAATCAGAGCTACTACTTACAAGTCTCTTTAAAAATACTGTAAGTATTTGCCTGAAGATCTGAACAGAGAGTTGCTTTTCTGAGTCCTAACATAAACAGAAAACTAAGTCTTTCATTTCCCAAAAGTATTAGCCTGTAATTTCCTACCACTATTATACTGCAGCAATAACAATCACAAATGATTTCAAAACCCAAGTAAATTACCACTATAACCTATTTTTACACAGTGGCTAATAATGAGAAAATCTTTACAACTTCTTTTTTTTAACCTTGAAACATCACTGCTAATAACCTGACAATAAAAAAACTGTTCAAACTGAATTAAAGCAATGTCTAATCCACTCAGAATTTGCACATCTGTTCACATTTACATCCTACTTTAAGTACAGAGACAGCACAGGACAACACATTAACTGTGTTCTTACCAGTAACTGTTCTTGGTCTTCCTTGGCATCCTTGTAAGAGGTGGATCCAGGCAACCAAGATGATAATGGAGTTTACAAGTGTCACACAGTAGCAGCAAGTGTTGATCATGGTTCTTCTTACAAATTCCGCAACTTTTCATGTACGTAGCAGAAAAGCATTATAATTACATACTCATAAAGAATAAACTATACACTCCAGCACATACCCCAATTTCAATACAAACATGTGGCAACTTCAATTTGAATGTAACATTTAAGTGCATAGTTACTTTTTGGAGTAATTATGGAGCAATTTTGCAGGGTTTTTTTTTTTAAGGAGCCTCTACCTATGTACAGTAAAAGTATAAAAGACTCCAAGCAAAAAATGGCTTTCAATTAAATTTTTGAGGACTTGTAAAAAAACACTCGGTACTTCAACAAAATATACCAGTGGCAAGTGGAAAAAAAATCCAACAAATGCTTAAACAGAAAATTATGCTGCTATCTTAATAATCAATCACATGCTTATTCAGGTCTTGAAATAGGTCTGTGCTGCTGCTATACTGGGCAATGCAACTGATTACAAATTACACTTCCTTTTTATTATTATTATTTTAGTGGAATTGAAATTTTGGTTATTTTGAAAAGATAGGTGTTCACTGATTGCACTATAACATGGGAGGAACTGAGTGCATTTGAATGAAACAGAATTGGTGAAGCATGACTCCAATTATTTGTGTACATAAAAATTGTCAAGTCCTCAGCCCACTGCCATGTTTTCAAGATTTCTACCTCTTGCAGCACTAAAATTAACTTTTGCTTATGTAAATATCACTTAGCCTTCCAGCTGGGCAAGACACTACTTGCTGTGGCTGGATGCCTGGTTGCTGCTCTCTAGATAAGCAGTAGACCATGTCACTTCTCAGCTGCGGTGAGAAAGGAAGATCCTAGATGACATGCATTTTGCACAGTCACTGTCTGGGATTCTGGTTTGTGTCCCACTATTACACTTAATAAAAACCCAGTCAGTAGGTTCACAGCTTATGGAAGGGGGAAAAAGATGGAACTATGACAGAGTAAGTGAATACATTTCATAACCTTGGGAATTAATAAAAACAGAAGAAGGGAAATTTAGCAAAAAGTGATCACTCTTATATGACAAGTGTTTTGTGCATCCAGGAATTATGACTGAACAGCATCATCACTGTTCTCAAAATCATCCACTCAGATGACTGCTTTCAAAGAACAAAGTGACCAGTTATCTTCACATGAAAAAAGCAAAGGATGCTTCTACTTCAGATGCAGGGAGTTAGCTTTGTCCTTAAAGCACTGCTGTCAAATTAGCAAAACCACCCAAACCTTACTCGTGTGGTAGGGTGAAGAACTGGCCACCATTTAACTTAGCCTTCAAAAGTAAGCAAAATGTATAGACAATTTTAAAGCACTTTGTTAATTAAAAAACTGAAGCAAATAATTCTCTCAGAACACTTTTCTGAAACAATAGTTTACTAGATACTATCTATTCTGTCAAATTTAATTACTTGCCTATAAAGTACTGCCGGAAGTGTAGATGCCTTTTGTGCTCCTCCTTCCTTTTTACTTGGTTTCCTTTCCTTAGGAGCCCGTAAAATTGCTGGTATGTTCAATTTCTATTGGATTTGAAGAAAAGCAGTACACATGAGTCTTGACACTTTTAAAGAATATTTCTCTAATCTCAGTGCATGAAGAACAAGACAAACAATGAGTGGGAAATTGCTTAGCTAGCTATTTTACAGACTACACATTTATCCCAGTATAATTCTGTAATATAAAGTAATCTTACTGTCATTTTTTCAAATCAATAAGAAACACAAGGGAAGACTAGCTTTTAGAATTTTTCTTCAAGCTTCCAACATAGGGATGGACAAGGATGCATTTCTCTAGGATGCTGAAACAAGCAAAGGCAGATTTATGAAAGTGACAGAATACTGAGGTAGTTTATTTTCCCCAGCATCGCAGCTACACTGGTGCTCGACAGGTTAATTAGAAAAATTATCTTATTGGACCAAGCCCTTCACAAAGCAGAGAGACTCTGGTTGGGTTTCTACTATCTGCAGTATGCTGGCTTCTCAGACAGCAACCATCTATCAAAGTCATTTCTGAGCAGCCCCATGGGTCTGCATCTGTTCAACCAACTGGAAAAAAATGTCATGCAAGCTGTGTAAATGAATTCTACTCAGCTTTTCTTTCTTTTTTTTCAAATTGAGTCACATTTGCATTGGGAAATAGATTTGCGAATACTTACTCAAAAGAAGGAAAAATAATCTTGGTTTAAAAGATATGTTATGCAAGAATTCTTCTTTGTAAGTAGGAGAGATAGGCAGACAAATGGAACTAGTAAAAGACTGCATATCTTAGTAACTATTACTGCATAAAGAAAGTGTAAGGCTCGTTTTCTGAACAGCAGCACGAACTCAGCAGTAACAAAGGGCATGCCAAAATTACGAACAATTGTATGTCTGCATTCCCACAGTGAACAGTTACTTCAATCTTAAATCGTAACTGGAAATCATTGTAATCTTCCTCTCACATCCAAAATGTCCATTGACATTTAATACCTCTGACATAAAACATATATGAAAACACTGCAAAAATCTACACCTCTCTTTTTTCCCGTATCAATGGGAACAAAGATAATTGCTGGCAACAGGAAGTAACCCAAATCTTCTGTTGTCCTATTTATATTCATTTGATCAAAATATTCTCCCCTGTCTAGTTATACAGTATTATATACATACTGCATTTAAAAGGATTTTTATCATATAAAAGCCATAGAGAGCTAACTTATCATTTGAAGCCTACAGTAACTAAAGACAACTGGAGACAAAAACAGTAGGATTAACTCATGCTTCATGCTAAGGTTCATCACAAATGACAGGTCAATCACTTATACCAAATGAAAGATTTTTGCAAACAAGAACACTATTACAACAACAAAATTAAGCTATATGTTCCCAGTAGGCGGTTTGCAAAAGTCTAGGTACTTCAATCAGGAAGCATTATCCCCTGTGTAAAGCCTAGGTCTGATCAAATTAAATAGATTTATTCAGCCATAGAAGTGGCAGACGGAAATAAAAAGGTCTATTCTTGGAAAACCTGTTCTGCTGTTTTTTTCTGTAAAGGGGGGCAAGGAACCAACCAACCTGTCCAATGATTCTACCCAGTAGAGCCCAAATGCCTTGCCCTTCATTTCGTAGTTTTCCATTCATATTTTGTAGCTCTTCCAAAGACTCACACAGCTGCAAAGTTAAAAGAAAAAAAAAAAAAGCAACAAGAATGAAAATCACTTAAGAGTTAATAAATAAAATTTACTCAACCTCTTACTTACCAAGGGTGCATTAATTTATTGTGGGATTAGAAAAACAATGAAACTCATATCAATATGGCTGAGATCAGTACAATCATTCAGTAATTTAACAGAAGTAAGACAAAAACCAGAGCAGCCACTTGTTTTGTAAAGACCTGAAGTATTTCAGCATGGAAATAAGGTTTCATGAAGTCAAATGAAAAACAAAACTAAAATACAGCAACATCTTATATGTGCTGTCCACACTGCTTAGGCAGCAAGATTATAACAAGCAAGCATATAAATGAATTAAAACTCTCTTTTGCCACACTCACAGAAAGAGAAAATTTAAAATTAAAGGCCACAAGCAAAAAAAAGGTTTTTTTTCTTTTCTTTTGAAAATAAGGGTTAGGTTGTGTATTTTGGGAGGTAACTGTTAATTGGGTTAAAAGCCCCAGGCAGAATTCCTTTCCCTTTATCATCTCTGGGCAGTTCATAAGGATCTGCTGCTACGTTTTCCAGATGTTCTTTCTTAAAACACGCACCAAACAGTTTAGGAATTAATAGCAATACCATTTTTTGTCATCATTAACCATCACTTAATAGGCTGTTGTATTCAGCAAGAATTGCAGCACATCATCTGTCACAAAAGGTACAGTATATCTAAGTTTCGAAATATTTTAATATTAAAATAAATATTTATTTAGTAAAAATGCACAAAGTTCTTTTTTAATCATAATAATGACTTAATAAAAAATTACATTAGTACACATTTTGGGAGAGAAAAGCCATACTTTATGGGTATCAAATTTGTTAGACCCTAAAAACCATGTAGAGGACACTGAGTGGACGTGTGAATACTGATTATCTCTGTCTGAAAAATTAGTCAAGTCATTAAATCTAAGCCAAACTGGAGTTGTAGTTGACATAAATAAAATAATAAATAACACTCCTGAGTATCGTAGATTGCCAACTATCAAGTGGGGCTCCAAGCAGAGAAACATGCAGGTTCAAACAGGTCCATGTGCAATTTGTTACTAGAGCTCTCAGTGGGGTCATTTAAAGAACTTGTGTCCAGTCAATGTATCACATTTTAGAAATTGATATTACTAGTATGGGAGAAGACAGACTACTGAATATTTTTAGAAGAAGTAATATGTTTTTAAATATTATTTTTAGAAGATCAATAGTTTGCATCTTTCATTTTCATCTTAATTTTTTTCCACGGAAAGAAAAATTCTATCAAAGTTAACAGCAGCAATACTAAAATGGTACAATGGTTTACCACCCCTTTACCTTATTATACTCCACATGAAGCTTTTCTTGCTCATTTTCTAACTTATCCTTGATATTCTTCTGTTCAGCCATATTCTCCTGGATTTGAATCATGCGCATATTTCTCTCTATTTAAAAGAAAATTGCATTATTTCCTATTCTTGAATATACATTTTCAAATTTAATGCACTAAAAAACATGAAGTAATCAAAAGTAAAGAACTATAACAATACAAAGACACAAAACTATGGCCTATAGGTTTAATACACAGATTGAGTAGAACGAACAGTCATAACATTTATATTTTGCTGCATAAATATTGTAGTTGTTTAAATTATGAACTTTGATCAGGATCTAGCAAACAGTCAAAAAGTCATGCTATTGCACATAAAAAAGGAGGAGAATTTAAGGAAAAAATATTATACCAAACGTTACCTACTGCCTTCTTAAAGACAGTTTAGCCTCCCATTTACATTTGAAAGATTTTATACTTTTCTGAAGTGTCTTTAAAAAAAATAACTTTCTATGTAAACAGACTTTAAGCAATAATATACCTAACCTAATATGAAGTCATAATCCACATTTATATGCCATAAACAATTAAATACAACAAAAATTAAAAAGGCAGTGATATGGCATAGCACAATGCTGCAAAGTGGTACCATTTCACTGAGAAAAATAAGCCATTTTCACCCTTACCAAGATAATAATTCACAAAGTCAGCAGTGAGAGCTGGTTGTTTATGTTTTCTTCTTCCATCAACACTGGAACTCGTATCTGAAGTATCCACTGGGAAAATGTCTGTGCTGATTCCCATGAGTTCAGCTTTGCGCATGAGCTTCCGTATGGCCGAAGCGCTGCTGGTGAGCGGCCGGGGCAGCTTCTCCCGGGGAACCCAGGCCTGGGGCCGGGTGGTGCGGGCCAGCTCCGCCTTGGCACGGTACTGCTGCAGCCTGGCATTGATTCGAGCCTGCAAGGAACAATTCCATAAATTAAAATAATCCAGGAATGGTTCAAAATTAGTTCTGAGTTATAATTTGGAACATATCTGCAATTTATTTTTATTTTAAAAGCTGCACAATCTCATCAATGCCATTTTCACTCTGGAACTCTGCAACTCAAGAAACAGACATTGGTACAGACATTCCATTTTACTTTGATGTGCACACACTAACGACATTATCCTTTCACTAGGTTTTGGAGCTATGTGCACATTTCTTGGTGAGATCTGCCCATTGATGAAAGCAACAGATTTCTTTGATGAAAAATTATGACTTTGAGACAATCCCTTTTAATAATGATTATTTGATGGGGCTGTGAAAACACTACTGGTAAAAGCTTTGGTTGACCTACCACATATGCATTTAGATGCACATTAAATTGGTATGTGAGCAACATATGATGAAGAGCATTTTTACCATATTTGACATATTCAATGCCATTTCTCTTTATAAATGTTAAACTTACTGATTATAATTTGTCAAGAACACAAACCAAACAGAAGTGAAGCAGACAAGAGAAGCTCACAATATATATTGTTGATGACATCTGTATATTTGTGACCATCTGGGAGATCTACCCCAGAAGATCGAGCTGTTACTGACAGTTGGAAAATACTGTCTTGAGGGAACTCTATGAAATGGCAACTCTGGCAGAAAATGACATCAATATACAAACCTTCAGAGGCAAAACTCCAGCTGACTATCAGTTAGAAGCTGTTTACTTGCCCGCACAAAGAAGAAACTAAACTAATGTGACTGCCCCACCATATGGTGTGAGATACTCCTGAGACAAAAGCAAAAGGTGTGCAGTGTGCATACACACACACTGTGGTGAAAGAACATCTCTGATTTCAAATAGAATCATTGAAGGTAGTACTGCAGACAGTTTAACACATTACCTTACTTAGTCTTGAACATTAATGACCAGCAAATGTGGCTTATAGGTCAGCTTTGATCTCAATGGCTTTTTTCTTGGACTCACAGAGGCAACACGTCCACCTACAGCCACTGCTTTACAATACCAAAGCCACCAACAGTGAAAACATGTGCAAAAATCCACCAAATGTATGCAAGTTATCATACTTTTATCAAGGTGCCTATGACACTATATCAAGTAACTCCAGCTGCAGTTTTCAGCAGTCATTCTTTCAGTTTCCAAAAATTTAATCTAAATAATTTAGATAAAAAATTGCAGGGTCTTGGTTTGGGGAAAAGAGGAGAAAGGAAAATGCTAGGAACTTATCAGCACTGCATAACACATGCCTTAAACCAGAGCTAATAAGCCTTGCTGGATCCAAACTGATACTGTACAACCAGCACTTACCGTTACACTGGGTAGTACTCATATTATTCTAATGTCTCCACTACACAGGTGCATTTTACATAACTGAGAGTTGAGTATATTCAGCAAGAATTATGAAACCAATTTTAAATCAAGCTACATGAAGCTCAATACCCAAAAAAATATTTTATTTATAACTCTTCTACAGTACGAGTTAGCTCATGCTCATTGTCAACAGCATAGGTAATTTTAAATTAATATTCTCCTATTCAAAGATCTCTGAAGAAGAACTAGAAAGGTAAGATTTTAAAATAAAAAGTTTGATAATACGAAACAATATTTTCTTATCATCATTGTATAATTCTCAATTCAGAAAAAAAGCAAATGGTCCCCTCCCATAAATGATTTCCATTATTTACAGCATCTGCTACTTGCTACAAATAAATTAGACAGGTTTTGTTTAGGTAACAAGCTGCTTTTCTGCACAGGTGTGATTTTTCCATGGAATGCAGTTCAGTCTAAGTAGTGAAGCAAACTATGCTAGAAATTCCTCAGAATCAGGAAAAAAAAAGGGACACATATTGAAACATGAAAGTATGCAGATTCCCTCAGAGGGATCGAAACCTTTGTATCAACAGGACATTTATCAGTTGAGCTGAGGTAACTAACAGTTTTAAATGGATCTGCCGCTAGACAGGGATATAGACTTGCCTAAGGCTTTCAGAAACTCCCACACAGTAGTACAGACTCACTTCTTTGCATACATTACTTTTTTTTCCTAGGAAATCTTTACTATGAAAACACCTGGTGACACAGAATTCCACTCAGACCTACAAAAATGGAAATTTAGATAGAAACAGAAATATGCCTAATTTTTTGTCTGGCTTTTTTTCTTCAGAATCTTGGAAGAATATGTTAAACAAAATCTATGAATCACAATAAAAAAGTAATTACCAACTTTTTACCTCAAAACCAAAGTAATATTTTTCAATTCAGACAAGCACAGATATTTGATACTTATTGGAATAAATATATAATATATATGAGATATAACTATACCATACATAGAGAGAATTGTTTTTAGAGACCAAACACTACAAACAGTTCACTGCGCTGTTAAATGACCATGCACTATCAATATATTCCATGTTTAATTTCCTACTATAGTAATATTTTTACATTCTCTTAATTTCTGCCTTAACATGGATGATTAAAACAGAGTCATTTGTGTCACGAATGCAATACCTGAGCTTCTGGAGAAAGCTGCTTTTCTCTTTCCTGCAAGGACATTTTACAGTAAGATTGTAATGCCAAGTAGTTCTTCCGTTTCCATTTTCTGTCTAACCTGTCCGCATGCTGTTTACAATAAGCAAAAAAAGGGTCAGCTATATCCTGTTTCAAAAAAACAAAGGGGAAGGAACGAAAATAAAGTGAGACATAAAGTAAGGCCAAAGGGCTCTGAACAGTACAAACATTCTGGCAATCAGTTCACATTTTCGAATGGGCATGTTTTTAAAAACAACTAAAAAGTATGTTTCTAAGTCAATTTTGTCACGTTGATGTAATTTACAATATAAGGTGTTTTTCCACTGTTTTCATTGCATGATCCTAAATGTTTTTAAATGTATTAACTATTTAACTCTCTACTAGTCAATATCAGTACTATAATTGCATTCCCAGGGAGAAAATCCCAGCAAAATAAATTCCTAAGTACAAATCCTTCTAACATATTACATATCATTTCTTGTTGATTCACTGTGCCTTTTATATTAAATCCTACAATTGCTTAATAATTCTGAATACTATCAAAGGCAATATATTTGGTTTCTCTAATGTTTTTTCAAGTGTTTTGGTGGCTATACCCTCACATGATTTAACATCTCTCAGATGATTTTTTCCCCATTTTTCATTCCATCATACCTGCATATTATCATGGCTAGGTTTATGGCAACTTTTAGCACCCACAAACCTTGCAAGTAGACTACAAATATCTGTGCCATGAGGAGACATGGTTCGAGAAACACATTTCATTGCCTTTGTACTTCCAAAAGTGTACAAACAACATCATAAATCTAAAGACTAAGAAAAACTTAAAGCAGTCTTTCTTCATAAAGTAATACAAATATTAATAAATTACCTGCCTATCAAATTTTCCTTTACTCCACTTATAAAACATAAACCAATAAAATTTACTCTGACTTTCCTTACAAGCACATTTTAATTTAGATTTTCACAGTATGCGACAGCTTAGTTCAAAAATTAGCAGCACCTCAATATGAGATTGTGTGAGACCTTGATTAAAAATTTGATTACAGAAAACACGTAACAAAATTTTAAGGTGGAAAGGCAAGCAGATACATATGTCCAGAGGGAATTCACATAGAGCATTTGAAGACTCAACCTTATACATAATCTGTTAAGGACAACAACAATGAGGCAATATGATATCATCCTATTTATTGGTCTAACAGAAGAAAGTATTTTGTGATTCCTTCATGAACAGTGGTCCACTGTTTTCAGAAACAGAAGTGTCAAGATCAACAGTGAAAGTAATACTTGTTTTTGTGTTACCGGTGCCACTTCCTAAGGCAAAAAGCTAAATTGTGAAGCTATGAACTTGACAGGCTTAATCCAAATGATATGTATCAGGATGAAATTGGACAACCTAAAAGTATTTATACCATAAAAATGAATTGGGAGGAAGAAGGAGCTTCAAATCTGAATTGCTTTAGATCATATTACAGGGAAAAAAACTGTTAAGAAAAGATATTAAGAAGTTATCAGGAGGTTATAAATACTTGCTTTTCATTCTGATTCCAAAGATTAATGTTACCACAAGTAACGTCATATCTATGTACTACAATTTGAAGAAAATACTGGAAAACATGCATGAAAAAGTGGTATCAGAAATGTCATTGATTTCTCAAGTCTCCTATTTGGTATGAAACAGAGATTACTGTACTACACAAACAGCTGGGTAAGTATGTCACCCTATGTGAAGTTCAGGAAATAGAGTCAGAATTCCTGTCTGTATTGACTGAGAGTCTATTAAGCCAACTTCTGTGTGAACTTTCTCTATCCTTTTCTCCAGTCAATTTCAAAAGGTGCTCAGAGCTGGACAATTTGGTGAAGAGCTCCCCCTGTTCAGTTCCTTTACTCAGCCTAGGCCTTGTTACCTACTTAAAAAAACCTTTGTTCAGGCTCTGTGAACAAAAAAGCTACTATTTCAGGTCATCTTCATAAGCTTTCAACAGAGGTCTTTTATTCTATCCTTTCCATAGCTACCTCTTCTGCTGCTGCTTCTGAGAGGAGGCCTTCCTTCTGAGCACAGGTCACATGGAAATAAGCTCTGCACATCCCAGCATCACAACTAATGCATACACCAGTTCTGGCAAAACGAGGATCTTCACAAAAACTGCACTCCTTTAGAAAGAAGAATGGAAAATGCCACAGTAAATATTTCAGGTGCGTGTTGCCTAATATTTGATAATTTATGTCTTATATATAAAAACCAAACTGGTAGGTTACTCCTGTGTGGTACAGAAACCAAGTATGCTCCCAACAGCTAACACTTCTTAAAGCTTCCTGTTTTCTCAAGTCCCACTATGAATACCATTTTCAACAAGCAATGGTAAAGTCCTTAAATAATCTAAATTGCATGTTGGGTGAATTTTTATATGAATCTCAATGCATTGCATTCTCCTTCAGCAAAACAACTAAATACATTCACGCAATTCAAGCACAGTTAGTTGTATAAGTATGGTATAAAAAAACCACCACTCCTCAGCAAATGTTCAACGAGTTCAGAGGACAAACAATAAAAGAGCAGTGCTCTGAATGACTGAAAACCATAGATAATTATGTACATGTCCTTTGATAAGCAATGACTGAGGAGTAAACAGGTGGCAGTACAAAAACAAATACTCAAAAATCATAAATATGAATAAAGAAGGTTGCGATTCACTTAATTAAAGAACCATGGCTTCAGATACATGCATTTTAGGCACAGTCACTTGCGAAACAACTAACTGACATCTTCTAATATGACCTGGAAAAAACAATGAACTTATTTTTCAGTCAGATCAATTCCTCAGTCTGTTTCACCACAATTTCAAACCAAACCTCTGTGCCAGCAACAAGCACATAGGCAGGAAATGGAAGATGCACTGCTTAAGCAGTGCTGCTATCCATTGCATAAAGATGATCTAAAATTATACAGGCATGCATTTCCTAGCCTCGTACTTGCTGAATAGAGAGCCAAGCTGTCTATCACCTAGAGAAAATATCTCCATGCAGAAAGTTAAACAACAGAATGGAATGGGAAGGAAAAGTCAGTGACTGAAGAATCTCAAAACATCACATATGCTACACTAGAAGGGTACCTTTTAGCTGTGTAGCTGCAACACATGACAGAAAAGAAATAAAATGAAAAAAAAACATTATATTAAGCTGGTTTTGCAAGGGGGAAATGTAGCAAAATCAGCTGTAACTTCCACACTTAATACAGCAAACGGCATTTACAGTTTTGCAACAGTAATAAATCTTTTTCACCAGTACAGTTCACTTTCACCTTACTCACAGCAAGAAAAGATGCCCCAATTCTTTACTCTGATCCTATACATCACTCATGTTGTTAAAAAAAAGAGCATGATTCATTTCAACAAGTTTGCAGGGTCTGGTGTGCTTGCCCCAACCTGTTTTTATACAAACATTTCTAAACAAGGCTAAATGTCTCAGCAGGCCCAGGCTCCTGATGCAGGCACGTACCTGGGCAATCCAAAGTAGTTTAATTGGTTTTATATATCATATGCATTTTTAAAACTGCACTACATGTTTTCATTTAGTATTCAACATAACAAATTGATGTCCAAGAAAACAGAAGTCACTCGGCAGAAATTAAGCTTTAGAGCTGCAGACTTAAAACCAAACACCTTCCCTCACATTAGCCTGACAGACATGGTTTCTCCACACTGTCTCCATTTGCCATACAAACAGAATTTAGCAAACTATTGAGTGCTGTCCTCTGCCCACTGCCATGGCTTCCTGTATGGTTTGTTCATGATTACTTTCGATCTGGATTAAAAACATTTACATGTAGAACAATTTTAACTTTAGAACCATTTTTCAGGTCAAGTCCAATGTTGCTGTGAATTTTCGCAAACACTGCTTTGGAACAGCCTTTTTGCACGCATACTAGCTTACATATAAACTCGAAAGTAATTCTTACTGAATGTACATCTGCCCCTTTCTTAATAACCTTAATCTCTCATTTCTCAGCACATAAATCCTCCTTACTTTCCATTCACGTTCTTTTAATCTGCCACTAACTGACTTCAAAAGACATTAGCACCTGTGTAAAAAATAAGGGAAATTGGGTGAAAACAGTGACAGAAATTATGGAGAACAGCAGTAAGGGAACAGACAGAAAGATAGAGGGAAGAGCAATGGTAGGTATAACAACTATTAACAAACTTTATCTCATTTTTAGTCCTGAACCTCACTGCAAAATTGCTATAAAAAAGAAAAATAAAGCTGGGAAGATGCATTTTATTCTACTACATGTTAAAACATAAAATACAGCTACTTGTTGGCACTACATCTCTTCTAAACTTACCTTTGCACCATACTTGGAATAATTCATTTCTGTTAGTGTTACTGGCCGCAGCTTGTCAATATCTCCAAATGCCACTCCTGGAACATAGAGGGCACAAACAATGTGGACCCACCTAAAAGAGCAGACAATATTAGGTTACTGTTATCAACATTTTGATCCTATATTATACACACCCTTTTCAGACTTCAAAGTGCCTTGTAAATGTTGCAGATGCTAGACAAAATGCTTGAAGGAAAGTACATTAAAAGCTGGGATAGAGTGCCTATTTGGAATTCAGGAGCTCAGACACTGAGCCATAGAGTAAGGCCTTTCAAAGCCACTGGGACTGCTCTGCCTGTCTGGATCAAGGACTGGGCTACCACCACTTTTATGTTCTGATGGCTCTCACAAGGGCTCCACACACTTTTCAATGAACATGAAAGGTGTATGAAGATTTTGATGTTACTTACAAAGCTAAGGCAGACAGATACTTTCATGATGTCGTAGAGGGTAGGAAGGGCAGGAACAAAATTATACAGGCAGTCACAGCAACACTGAGCTCTGAGCACATAGCTATGAAGCACTTACAACACAGCATCAGTCAGACTTTGTACCGCTAGTTACATCTGTTAGTATCACCAACACTAACTAGTTTTAAGCAGCATAGAGAAGACTTGCATTCAGTAATAAACACATCTGGGTAGCATTACGGAAAGGCCTATCTGAAACTCAGATTAACAGACTGTTACTTAGTTGTTCCCTTCTTCACTGGCCAAAAACAAATTGGAGAGTAAGAGGTATAAATCTTCAGCCCTGAGGCACAGGAAATTAATCTGGACCTTAATTGTATAGTAATGAAATGCCACACAATTGTAAAGGCTTCAACCTCAAGTCTGCTTTTGACAGGCATCTTCTGAATTTTCTCAAATTCTCAGCTACTCAAAAGCAGCCTTGCAGCAGAAGACAAATCTTCCTCTTCTTCTTATGTAATGAACACTTTCTGAAAGATCCAACTCTCACTGGTACAAACCATCAATTAGCAAGAAACTCAAAATCTGTTCCGCACAGCATGCATGATGCAATTGAGACAAACTACTCCAAATAATCTTACTGTTTTATCAAAATTCAGGAACTATGTGCTACTCCTTTCTAAGTCATCAGCTGGGAGAAAATTGTGATAGACAGAGGGTCAAGACTGCTATTTTTTTTAAATTTCAAAATATTCAAGAAAATGGCCTTTCAATTGCAGAGATTGTAGCTAACAGTTTGAGCCTATAAAGTCCCACACGACATATAATACAAGTAGAGACTTCAGACATAACTGAGCTGAAATATCCTGCTCGAGCCTCAGCAAGTGTGTTAATTCAGCACTTCACAATCTTCTCAGTCATTACTGTTTAGCAGTAAATGTATCACTAGTGAAGACTAAAACTCTGTTCTGTTCTCATCAAATAATAGAATCTACTCCTTGTATTCAAGAAGACTCATGATGATGTGAGAAACACTTCTTCCCTTGTCTCTTTTACTAGGGATTCAGTACAGACCTGCTTAAATCCGCATCCATGCTACTGTGCTCTTTTTTCCGATCTTCCACTACTGTTTAGCCTATCTCTTCTCCCTCCTCCTTCCTTTGTATGTCAATTAAAAAATTTCAGTTATACCAGAGCAGTAACACCCTGGGTTCAAGTGCATTTAAAAGAGCTAATGTTATTAACTAGCTGCTTACTGATGAGAGAAATACTGAAGTTTATGGTTATTCAGGAGCTCCATATAGCCCTGGTTTCCCAGAGCAGCACTATTCTCATCAATGGTCCTTAGACCTACAACACTGGAATTTATCACACTCCAATTTATTAAGTTTCATGTTATTAATGATTCATATATCCAAACAGAAATTCCAAAAAAGCAAAATATAAAAGATTCAGTAGCAAGCTCAAAAATTCATCTATATTTCAGTCTTTACAAAACAATGATCTTTCAATGCACAAAATTGGTGGACAGACTATTTACTTACCATTTTCCCCCAAAACAGTCCAAGATATTAACTGGGTAACAGAAAAATCCCAGTTACAGTAAGAAACTGCTTAAAAGCCATTAAATCTCTTCACTCTGTAAGAAATTTCCCAGTAAATCTAACAAGTCACAACACTGACTGATCCATTGTGCCTTTTCACTTGTGTATTTAAAAACAAGTATTTATCCAATGGTTAAATCATTCAGGTTTGGGATGCTAAGTAGTAAATTCCCTTTAAAAAATATAAACTTAAAACAATGAGAATAATGTATATCCCAAACACACATTTATATGCAAGAACTGCATTGCTTTGCCTCCACAAATTCCACTAGTGTTCTTCAAATCCACTAAACTATTTGGTCACAGCACTGTAACTATAGGAAGATGCAAAGAAAATTTAAAGATGAGTTACAACCTTGTCTTTAAACAATGTAGTACAAATATGACAGCCTGCTAGCTGCCAGAGTACAAGCTGAGACACTCAAGTGTTCTGCCAAACTTCTTGCTGCTCAGAAAGGGAGTAAACATCACCTCTGGTTTTATTACAGTATAAACACTCCAGCATGCCAGCACAACCCTCTAACTTAATACAATGTTACATGCAAAAAATAAGATTCTTCTCATTAGTATATGAAAATCTTCTGTCTGACTCCCCACAAAACCAGTGGAGGCACAAGATATCCCTGCAGGGGAGCAATGGAGCACGGGGTACCACCTCTGCTCTTCCACACGGTATCCAGGAGTGGCAGTAGCTTGGCCTAAATCACTACCATACTTCTATGAAATGGTCCTCTATTTAAAACAGCGTATGTATGTGCTTAAATGTGTATTTTGCTAAACATTATGATTTACTACAGTAAATACCTCATTGACATGAGAATATTGTACTTGTTTTCAAAAGGAAATTAAAAAAAAATTTTAAAAGCAAAATACAATATGCAGAATAAGACCTGTACCCTTGAGATAAATACACTTCTTGTTTGTAAAAAAAAAAAAAAAATCCAAATTCTGTAGGGCTTCTTTTCTATACTCTTCATTTAATTTAAGGTATGTAATATAGAACAAATCTTTATAAACAGAAGTTACATATCTCCACAATTATTACTCTTAAGAAAAATCCAAGGTTCTGGTTGGAGATTTTTGATAGTAAGTTTTAATGTAGCCTACTAAACGTACCCTCCAAAGTTCAATATAAAGATACACATCTTCTACAAGCAGCTGCTTTCTCAATTTAATTTGCACAGTTTTTTCATGTTCCACTGGTATTTAATGCTGCTGCACTCTGTAGGAGTTTATCTATGATAAACCCAACAGCTGGCTTCTTGCTTCATACTGACCTTCTCAAAATGTTTTAGTACATGTCACCCAAGTATTGCAGTATTACAGATTTAAACTGCCATTTCTGGGTGATTGGCACACAAGTGCCTCATTTCTTTAACCACCTATATGCGAACTCAGACCTGAATCTTTATTAAAAAACATACACAAGTCAGTCAAGTTCACAGCTGAAGCAGCTTCAGCTGCTTTTAATACCAGTTCTAAATATTTTTCTGCTCATTTATTTAGCCGCACATGTTGTAGAAGCTTGTAATTAAGACAAATTGGGTAATCAAAGAAGAATAATCTTCCTTGTTACTTTACCATCCATTTAGCTTGGAGCAATGATGACAGATGTTGATTAGGAAGGAAGAAAAACTCCATACTGAAACAAGGACAGAATTTATATTTTTGGATAACAGCATTTTGAGAAGTAAAATTTTATAATTTCACATTTATACTTGTGAAACTGAGAGATTAATGTGAAAAGGCTTCTGCTGAGAAATTAAGCACTTCATTATTCTAATGATTCACCTTTCATGTAGAAAGAGAGAAATTATTTCAATTTGATTATGAAGAGAAACTGACTATGTTTGGTTTGTGTAATTTCCAGCATTGATGCATACGAAGAATTTATTTTAGAAAGGTGGTAAGGGGATGAAGAACAATGGTGAGTTAAAGAAATCTCTTACTCAGTAGTCTCTTCCTGCTAATAAGTCAAGAAAAGCACTGAACTGGATTGCAGTTTACTGAGTACAATGAAAACACAATGGACACTGCCCCAACACCCTACCCTTAGCCTATAGTGCCCCCTACCCTTGACAATTGAAATTTATAATTAAATAATAAAAAGAGAGCACAGGAATTTTCACATATTAGTAATGTGAATTAGCAAATAGCAATTGGTATTTGTTTTTTTCTAGTACATAATGTCTTCATCTGGGAGAAAAAACATACCCAGGACAGCAATATCACATTATCTAGCAAATAAAGACACAACAACAATAATAAATTATTGTGATGACACCCACTGTCACCAAGGTAGGTATGTGCTTCTGCACAGGCAACCAATGTAACAAAGAAAGTACTTCCAGGTTAACCAAAAGCATACCACCATTTTACAAGAAGGATTTAAAAAAATTATTAAAATGTTGACATTAAAATATTGTTAAAATAGTTTCTACCAGGATAATATGGGAACACAAATATATAGGGCTCAAATTGTTTACAGAACACAGGAATAAAAAGGTTGAAATGAAATTTGCCAGGTGATATCAAGTCTCACATTTCTTGTTACAAAATTGACTTTTCGTCTTTCAAAGTATTTTTCTTGCATATAGAAGCATTATTATTAAAACAGAAAACAAAGAAAAAAAAGCAATTTTCTTAGTTGTGTAAAAGCTTTATAAGGAAGATGAACATACACTCTTGAACCTACTACCGACCAGAAACAAGGACCTAAACCCCAAAAGTATTAAGAAAGCACTACTACCACCAAGGGTTAAAATTATTCACTATAAACCTTGACTGACTTGTGCAATTTTTTTTTTTTTTAAAGCTTATGGAAAACCCAGCACCTGAAAACTTTGCTTACTACCACAGACCTGCAATTTATACAGCCATAAAGTGTATGGGAAAAACCTTAATTTTCACGATCTATTAAAAAAAAAAATAACCAAAAAAACCCATGAAACCACATAGCAAAACCCAGTAACATTAAGCATAAATCAGACATCACTGATAATCCAGCTTTTGCCTTTAGTACGGATAACTAGTTATCATTAATATGTACATCTTAGTTTATTTTCCAAATGTGACAGGAATTGAAGACATCATGCAAATTAATCTGCTTATTCTCAAATTAGACTTGAATTCAATCCTAAAAAGAAGCAAAGAATATTCTCAAAAATCAAGAATATAATCTTTGTAATTCAAAATAATCATAATATATTAGGTCTATCTGAATACCTTTAGCACACCTTCATTATAATTTTGTTATGCTACTTTTCCCCATTACCTGGCATTACTGACCTCATCCTTTGCTCTTGTAAAAACAAAACCTGTAGTTTTCCTCCCACTTACATCATACTTGAAAGTCAATAGGCTTGAGCAGAGGTACAGGAAAAACCTGATGTTTTAAAGGTAAGATGACATTCACTTGAGAACATCACTTATTCGGTCTTACCTGCCTGCATCAGTCTCCTTGAAGATCCCATCCTGGTTGGGACACAATTCACAGCTAGGTGTGACACCACATTTGCATGCATCACAAAACCAAGGCTCTGTGGAATTTTCTGAAGCCGAACTCATGATAGAGTCACTCTCTCCATCAACACCATAGCAACCTACAGAGGATAAATGGAAGATCAATATTTGAAGAGACAATTGTAGAAGTAGCCACTTTCCAGTTATGACTTCAGAAGGAAACATACACACAATACAGATTCAGGGGAACAATTCAAGAGAAATACTGAGATACCCAAGAAAGCTTACAACATTAAAACTATCATAGTTAGTGTAAAATTTACATTTTCAAGCAAGTTTAATTCTAAAAACTCATCAGATTACAACACGAAGAAAAAGACTGTTTTACTTTTCTAGCCACACTTGCTGCTTTTTCAGACTATATATGCGAAGAAAAGTAAGAAAACAAGACTTGAAGCAATCAAAGATTAAAAAAAAACTCAATGCATTTTTTTTGAGAAAAGAAATTTATTTCAAGAAAAAAGCAGCAAGCTCGTCTCCCTGAAAATGAACATTTTTGGAGGTTAGGGGAGAGTGTTCGTGTTTCCTTCTAGAGGTTTATTATGTCAGTAGAATCCAGTCAACAAATATGCACTCCACTTTTCCACGTTGCATTCAGCATGCAAATCAACTACAAAAGAATGTACACACAAAATAAAAAACACTGTTTACCTACTTTATGAGCTGTAGGAATGACCTTAAGAATCCTTGTGCAACGTCAAAGTATAGTTTGTGGAGCACAAACTGATAATTCTAGATGCCACATTGGTGATTGACTATATATATATATATATATATATCTATGTACGCATATTAAGCACTCTCATTTGTACCTGGTTTTAAATTATGGCCAGGCTCAATCATTCAGTTTCTCCATTCCCCTTCAGTACAACTAGGGCATTCTTTATGATTGCTAAGGTGGCTATGCATGCTCAATTAACACAAATTCAGGAAAACAGTGTCTTTAAAGTGATTTGTTATTTAAATTTTGCACAAGAGCAAGAGTTATATTACTACTACTGCAAATGACAGAAACAAAAATACTAAAGCTTATCACCACAAAACTGGTTTTTTTCACATCCCACATTTTGAACGTTTAGCTGCTATTCAATAAGAGAAAAAATATTTAATCGTCAACACTTAAAACACAATAGAGACTTGACTAAAAAATTAAATTCAGCTATTTATCAAATGCAGCAATCAAGTCAAAAATTGTGCTTCTAGAGCAGTAAAATTACTCAATTCTGCAATTAAATAGCAACATGATTTTTTATTTTGTTTTGTTATCCACTGGCTGTAATAAAATAGCAAGAGTGCTTCAACTCCCCTTGCGACAGAAACAGAGGTCTGCATAACACACTGAAACTGCATTCAGCAAATAAGCAATGCTGCAGGAACTGCTTAAGAAATGTAGTCTTCCATAACAGAATGAGTCTCATCAGTAAGAATTAAAATAAGATGGCAGAATGTTTCTTTTCATAGTAAAAAGTATCTCAGAATGAAAGGATAGGTAATGTGCAGAAGCACAGTCACAAACAAATTTCATTAGGAATATACAAGATCATACAGCTCATGCATAGGGTAACTCCATCTTCCTTGTAATGTGGTATCAGCTTCAAGTACATTCCATAGAGTATTTTTTAATTCTAATAACACAATCTTGAATTCATGCCAGAAAATCTCTTTTCAGCAGTAACACTAATGTACAAACACATGGCCCACTGATACCATAAGGCTGATGAATCATTAACCTTTTGGTAATTCCTTAAGACTTCTAAACATATTAACATTTTCTTAAAAGTACTTACTAAAAATTTCTTAACATTACAGATGCAGTAATACTGTCCTCAATCCACAAGGCAAAATAAAATCACCTTATTTCAAACACTGATGCTTCTTCACCAATTAAAAGTAATTAGATTTGCTTTTCTAGTCTAAGGGCCATCAGTCTACTGATGATGACTAGAATAATGACTTCCCCGAACTGTCTTACCTTCATTCTGAAATAGTTGCTTTATTATACTTATCAGTCATTTACACCTGATTTTTTTTATCCTTCCTCTTAGAAAATTACACAAATGTGTTGCAATTATTAAATGTGCTGCATGTCATCCTTATGAATAGTGTTGGCATTAAACATTATTTCTGTAACAATACAAATATAGGTCTTTTTTCAAAGTTAAAACAAAGTCTATATTTTTAAACCCATTTTTTTGACCCAATTTGTATAGAAATCTAGTGACAGCTTTAAAGAGTTTATGATCTCTGACAGATAAGGAGGCATTTACTCTTTTACCTAATTGGCATCTAGCAAAAGCCAAACACCACACTGTTACAACCAGCAAAAGGGGCGGTCTTTAGCTGGAGAAAACAGACTAGATTACCATTAATCATTGCTCATAAAAACATGAAAACAATCTGGTCCACCACAGAGCTGAAGAAAAGGAAATCCAGCCTGTAAGACTGCTGCTGACCTAGTTCACACTGCCAAATAAAGGTGCTGAATCAAACTGCAATACAAAACCTTGCTGGCGCTGAAGCTCGGTTATAGAAAAGATACTTTGTAATTGTTCTTTACTGAATAGTGGCAACGGTCAACTTCAGTATGCTCCAAAGTCTAAAACAACTACCTCTTTAAATATATCATTTTAAGATCCTTTAAAAGGCTGAGTACAACAAAGGTTTGACATGCTACTTCTTTTGCTATGCTGAAAAAATTATTTTGTTCCAATTAACAAAAAATTTAAAAAGCATTATCTTTATGACTTCAAAATGCACCGATAAGCAGATACAAACTGCTAGTCGGTAAACCATTCCACCCCAGTATTAAGTGGCTACACTCAAGATCAATTTAAAGTTGTTCAATCCAACCATTCCGTATGAATTATTGGGAATTGCTGGTGTTGGAACAGAAAGCAACCTAGTAAAAGCATCAGGAGGTAATCTTTAGATTCCATCTAAAAATAACCCAGTTGTACAGACAGTGTGACTACTTAAGGCTTGGAAGGACAACCGGGGGAAGGATACTGAACCTGTAAAGGACATGTTTTTTGGTTCCAGTTATTATCACTGCACCTCTGACCTGTTTGGCATTAAGTCAACCATCTGCCCCTTTGACTGGAAAATATGCTGAAGAAAATAAAATAACTTTAAACACTTTGCTTAAAATGCATTCACAAAAATTCTGAAGTCTGGGTCTTCAGAAAAACCCCTAAGAGCTCCTTTTGAACCAAAGTTCATTAACCCTCATGTTTGTATACTCATAGATTACTGTATCATAACTCAATTTCTGACACCTCCTTGAACACCATCAACACTAAAAAACAGAATCAGTTTAGTATAATACGAACCTATGAATTTAAACACATGAAATTCAAGAAGGAAAAATTTTCACACCACTTACTGTTCCATTAACAGCCATGTTGTCCGTTCAATGTAGGACATTATATATAGAAAACAAACTTTTTTATTCCCTGATTTTGAAGTCATTTTACTCTCTCAATAGCTTATATTTTCATGTGATTGTCAATAAAAAGGAATTGCACATACTTTAAAATATACCATTAAAACAATTGTTCTGAAATTCATACCACTGAGAAAAACAGGAACAGAGACCTAATTCTTCTTGTGGCTGCAGCTGGTCCTCTGTTTCACTGGGAAGGTAATTTTTTGCAGAAGAGGATATCTGCATACACCAAGTACATCTATATATACTCTGAAACACAAACTATATGGCAAACTCTATGTTTGCAAAATTAAATGCCGTGAGATCACAGTACTCAAAATATATTTCATTCAATTCCTAACTGGACCAACTGTTTAAAATAAATACATTAATAATTGCATGCATCATAAATTCAGAACAGTATTTTTATTTAGTAAATGGAGAGCAGTAAAGTACAAGATTTTGAAAAATGGATTTTTATACCAGACAGCAGCAGACCACAGTAAGGGGCAAAACTAAAATGCAAAAATGGATTGCTATGCTGTAGAGCATGTGGCAACTACACTACCACTTTTAGCAAGAGAAGTTTTACTCTCTGACATACACATCAAAGTACAGTAAGAAACAAAGATAGAGGATGGAAAAGAAACTGCTCAAAAATGTAGAACTTTTCTCATTTAACTCACAGCAACTAATCCAAGGGCAACAACTGGCAAGCATACTACCTACACTTGTGGCACATGCTATGATGTGTGCCAGACATCTTCTTCAGACACACTGCAATCAAGATGTCAAAAAACCTGACAACACAGTTGGGGGTGTCCTGCTATTACAAGATCTTAGCACAAATGCATTTATCTAAAATGACAGATTGGTGTCTAAAGAAGATTTTTATAAAAAGGAATGGCAATTATCTTCATACAGAAGTAAAAATTCTGAAAAGCAACTGTACAGATTCAGTAAGAAAGATTTTGTTTCCTTTTTCTGGTCGGGGGAGAGGGAGGATGTGACAGGGATAGGCTGATATGTGAAATGAGAACACATTTTTAATTGATGGACTTATGAATTAATTATAGGCTTTTCAAACTAACAGATGAATGCATTGTGTAAGAGTGGGTATGAAATTAGCATTATACATATGCTACTTATGCAGTTCTAAAGGCAGTTACAATTCAAACCAGTTATTTACTGTACTAAACACAGATTTCTGGACACACGTCTGCAACACAAAAACAGCTTTTGGACAAGTGATGCAGGCCATGCAGGTGATATGAACAACACAAAGTAAACAGTTGTATTAGAAAGTAAACTGAATTTCTCACAGTCTCAAAACTCATCAGTAAGTCAAGTAAAGGTATTTATTAAGGGTCCATGATTTTAGGTCTGAATGAAAACTCCCCTCTAACTCATGGCCTCGTTGCTGTTTCCACATGAGCTCTGGCAGAGTTGCTCCCAGCTGAGTTATCACCCCTCTTTTTCCATGGAAGATCTTAGGTAACAGTTCATTAATGCAAACAAGCAATCCAACAGGAATACAAGTCATAACTGAACAGGCAGATGCTGCATCTGGTCCTCAAAAGGAAAAGGTAGTAACACCAAATACCCAGGAGGAAGCCCTGGTGTCCAGAAGAAGTAGGTTTGACTCAGAGCAGTGTTTTCTCAGCTAATGAATAACTTCACATTAAAACAGAGGTGGCTGTCATAGAAAAACCATTATCAGTCACCAGAAAGGTTCTGTATTGGACAGAAACTTCCACTTGAACCAAGCATGAAGGTGTAAGTCACGGGTATAAGGCACCCTCCCTATGAGGCAGAACAGTTTCTGTAATAGTCAACGAGGAGAAGGAGAAAGTAAGGTCTTCAGGGGAAGAACAATCAAATAGTCAATATCATCATTATGTGGAACTCTGGGTGGGACACCAGTAGGGTGTGAAAGGAGTGCACTCCTTCCAAATAATTATTTACCACGCTACAGAAAAGAAGAGAAAACATGCTCATTCATAATACCACTTGACAGTGCATATAAAAACTATGAAGAAAACCCCTGGGGTAGTCTACCAGCTTGCTTTGGGCATTTTGGAATAACTGGCTTTGATTCCAGGGAAAAGGCAACTGCTAAGAATCAAAATCAGATTGCAGAAAATGGACATATTACTCTTCCTAAGTGCAGGTAAAACATCACTGCATTGATTTCTATCCAACTCATAAATAGGAGACACTTCATTCAATACTGTGCTCTGAAAAACTCAAAAGCTCAAATATTAGAACAAATTTCGGGACACAGCATGATACTCGCAGCCACAGCAATCTACCTACTAAAGGAAACCTGAAAAAATAAAAACAAATTCTTGGATTTCAATGTGTTTACAAAACACACTCGCTCATTACTGGAACTTATTTTTCAAACTACCAAGCAACTGTGTATAAGAGTACAAAGGACTATAAATACATTGTATGTCTATGACCTGGGTATACATTTCCGAAGTACAGATCAAAGCCAATGCTATTAAGAGTAAACCTTGCTTCTATTAACACTAAAAAAATAATTCTCAAGGTTGCAAGCCATGTTTAAATGATTAGACAATAATTATCTTTCCAACTACTTTTCAATTTATTTTGGAAATCAGCCCAGTTGAATGATTAGGCAAACAGGACCAAAAAGTAACTGTTGCATAGCATTTGGTTTTGACTGCAACTTCTTAAGGATAGGCAGCCTTCATGTATTACTTGTGGATTCAGAAGTAAATAGTCAGTGACCACTGGGCAGGAGTGCAGAAATCTCCAAGTCATTGAACACATATATATAAGATGACAGGGGTTTAACCACAACAGTAATATTCTTATTTGCTGCAAGCAATTATTTAAACATATTACTGAAAAAAGCTCAGACTTAAAATAGCACCTACCCTTAATATCATTATAAAATATCCAAGTACAGAAAAAACTACAGCAAAATGAATGTACATTTCTACTCAAAACTATATCCATACATATCTAGTAATGCAACATACACATAAAATGTCAAGTAAAACTCCAAACGGTTCGGCTTCAAATTGTTGCCGTGGAAATTTGCATTTTTATCACAGTCATCAATTACTTTCACATACACAGCTTGCTTATTTTCCTCTAAGACTTCACCTATTCAAACAGAACTTCACAACTGCTTCATACACACTATCAAGTATTTATTATTAAAATTAATTGCAAAGAGCTAACTAAAAAACCAACCACAAATGTGAAAAATTAACCAACATCTATAGTCAATTATCTGGTACACACTGTAAAACTTATGAGAACAAACTAACAAATTAAATATTCTGAATTAATCTATTTTACTTTGTTGCAATGACAACAAAAGAAACATACACACTGTATTCTTTGTGAGACTACAGGGAATCTTTGCCTGGAACATTGTAAAAAGAATAGCAGCAATTACTTTTAAACAGATTTTGAACTACTGAAATTCAAGTGACTTTTGAACTATGGAACTACTTTCCTGTAGAGGAAAGCTAGGTATAATCTTACTTTTGTAAGGACAGAGGTTTAGTAAACCAAGTAAAATGAGGAAGTGATCTTTTGGGGATTTTTAAAGTACTCCTCATGAATAAAAAACAAATTTGCCATCATTTCATTCTAAAGTGGCAGAGGATAATTTTTCTATCTCAATCATTCGTCACTTTAGCAATCATTACCATCCTTAAATAAATCTCAAGGAAGAATTTTCAGGGAGCTTCACATCCTCAGAGTCTGGATGTATTGACTGGATGTAATGTTTGGGGAATTCTCAAGCATGCATTTATAACTATCAGCAAAAGACACTTCCTTTGTTCCTTGTGAGTTAATATTAGATTGTGCGAGGGGGAAAAGAAGGTCTATCATGATTCTATAAAACTAACTTTTTGATAGTCACTTAATCTCAAATCGAATTATATTCTGCACATTACTTTCCAAAAAACTTCATGGATACAGAAGAAGGAATTCTGCAAGACACATAAATTTAGAAGCCTAACACTTCTACAAGGCAGTAAGACCTGACTAATGCCCTCAAAGGCACTTAGAGTGTTATTCAGCTCGTCATAAATTAGGTCAACTAATCTGCTCACTAAGCAACATTGACAGTATGGATTAGCTCTTCAAAAGACCACAACAGGTTCACAAGTTAGAAGTACACATGGATACATAATGCAAGGCATGTGAACCACAGGACAGGAATTCCATCCTCGGCTTCCTAAGTGATGTCAAGCAAAGAACTGAACTACATCCCAATGCATGCAAAATACTGTTTTGAAACAGTTTTCTATCTAGTATGAGAAAACTGAAGTGTGAGTATGGTATTTATAAAACCACTTCCCACCTAGAAACACATGCTAAGCACTCAAAAGAATTTTTAAATTAAGGGAGTCACATAAATTAAATAAATGCCTTGTATGCTTCTGAAGAATGAAAGCCTATTTTCTTTTCATTTCAAGAATTGAAGTAGTTTAATCTCATTTTCCTGGGAAAACTTAAAAAAAAGGGCAAAGTCCTAAAATAGTACAGGATATCAGGAAAAAAGCCCCAACGTGATTAATGGAGAAAAAAAGCCTTTGTTTTTTAACAAAAGAAGTGTGCCCCTCTGTGTTAATATCTCCCCTGCCTTCCAACCTCAAGAGAAAGAGCAACAACACAGCCTCATCTTCCATGTAAAGCTGTTAAAATTCCATACATTCACCTGAATTATTATTCTGGAGTGTTCCTGTAAAACCAGATCCCCTACATTTGTTGCACACACATAGACAAGATTTTGAAGGAAAACAACAACTTTAGTATGTTCTAACTTCAAAATTCCCGTTTCAAATTGTCAGTGAAAATTATGCGGAAGTTCAAGACTAGCTGTTTTCACTTATAAATAAATGCCATGGAGAATACCTTTCTTCTTCCCCCTCTCTCTGTTGTTTTGGTACAGCAAAAATATAGGTGAAATAACCTTTCCTTTTAGAAGGCCTCCTATTCTCATTATCTTACATCACAATGACGCAATCCAATTCATATACTGAAATAGGTAAGACAAAACACATTAACAGAATATCCTAAAGCACTGAAAAGACAGTGTATAGCTCCAATATTTGCAGACTGTCATTCATTGTATCAGTATCTGTAGACTATGTCCCATCCCACAGGTTCTTATATTTGCTTTGCCTGAAGTAGAAGATGGGTTTTACACCACTAAAAAAGATCAATGCAGTATTATAAAAAAAATATCCCCCAGCATTGAAAGGTTGTGTTTGAAGAAAGTAAGTCAAAATTTTATCAAAAGCAAAGCATATGCTTTCCTCCTGCAATGAGAATGAAGGGTTGTATTACCTTCATGCACTGTTATTCCACAGTTGTCACACTGGATTATTTCATCAGCATCTTCACTGTTATCTCCAAGACAAACGCAACAAATCAAAATATGGTCCATTTTCTGGGAACTCCAATTTTGAGACTTCTCAAGGATCAATGAGTCCTAATATTGAAAAATGGAGACAGATGGATTATGCCAGGAACTTCAATTTTATTTCAAGCAAGCAGAAGATCTGTTATTTCCTCAATTTTTGAACAACAGTCAAAAAACCATGGAACATTATTTTCAAAAGGCTAGAAGCTCCTTTGCTGCCAAAATGTTCAAACACTTCATCCATGAATACAAGAGCTGGGGTGCATGGATCTCAATGCAGTCTATGGACCTGTTAAGACCCAAAGGTCAGAGGAGAGTTATTTCCTCAGATAGAAACATGTATCTTTGAACCATTTATATCCGACAAAATGGAATACCTAAAAAACCATTTAAAACCAAAATTTAAAAAAAGGCCAAAGATGACCTTTAAATGTTCCAGCATTCAGAGAAATTCAGTGCTTCATCTTCTTAAAATTTAAAAAATCACATGGATCTGAAAAATCTGAGAATACACAGCAAATACAAGCCTGAAAAGTTTTCACTTACGTAAAATATAACAAATCATCAACTCTGTATGGTTTCGTTCTAATGTAAATTTATGTATCTCTGTGTAAAACCATGTGATTTGTTAAAACTATATGTTCTTCTGATTATATACAGGCAGAAGGTTTTGCAGAACAAGTACACTGCCCTGTTCTGGCAACCTACAACATGAAGCACAGTTTTTAAATAGATTGTGGGTTTTAATGGGGAATTTTTTCTAAGAAAACACAGAGAAGCACTTCATAAACCAAACAAAGCTATATGTAAAATTAGTTTTCTTAATAATCACTGTCTTCTTAATATTATCATTGTGAGACAGAGTCACTGTCTCTTCTGCCGTTTCATGGCCTCCATATATATTCATTTATTTTTATACTTGAGCTGGAACTACCTTTATTGGTAATATGAAGGCACATAAGGAAGTGTGAAAATAAGCACAATATTCAAAAATAACCATTGCAGTACAAAGAAACAGCAATAGTTTCCAAGCAGAGGTTGAGAATTCAATGGTACCATTCAAAATGTCAAAGATGTGAAAACATTTCAAAACTGCTGTGGTATCCAAAAAAAAAGAAAATATTAGGGTGAAAGATGCCCTCTCAAACTTTTCTTTCCAATTCCAGCCCCGCATTTATAAAATACAGCACCAATACTATACCTAAGGGAACATGAGGTAGAAGTAGAAAAGAACAGAGACACAGTGCTTACAGAAAGGCAACTAATTGTGAAAAATAGAAGATTCTCTGATATAGAGTTCAGACTTACAGAGCATCTCTTCGAACAGCCTCCTTTTAAGATAAAGCATTTTGAGGAAAGCAATTAACTTGGACATTACTGCAGCCCATCAATACTCAAAACACCCATGTTTAGCTTACTATTCACATTATAGACAGGAAAATGGCAGTGGATGCTCCCTAACTTCAGCAGATTAACTGTGCTATGGCACAGATTTCTCCAATGCATGCCATGACTCTACAGAAATCAGCTTTTTCTGACAGTACCTTTCACTTAAACTGTTATTTGGCTTCACTGAGGAGAGTTTAAAAGACATTTGTAATCTCTACTGTTACAGAAACCCAAAGTCTAGTAATTGAAAAAAAGAAAATTAAAGTATTAGTGTAAATTAAGAAACAGATTTGCAGATCAGCTGGATCACTATATAACTCCCATTGCTGTGGTATTAAGGAAGAAAGTGAGCACTTCAATCTATATGCCCATAGACTTTTACTTTAAAGGGAAAAAAATAAAAATACAGTAACCACATCACTGAGAATAGAAGAGTTCTATAAAGTGGTAGTAATTACAAAAACAGAAAAGCACCATTTACCCACTAATGATGCTTGACCTCAGGAAAGAAAGCTAAGTTTGTATTCTGTGCATAAGACAATAGAAAGGCACATAATATTTAATTACAGCGCATGTTAACATAATGCATATGCAGACCTCAAAATATTTTCGTAAAATGTAAACAAATAAAAATCTCAGGGAAATAAGAACCAAACAACTCCTCCCCCACACCCTCCCCAGAGTCCATCCTCGAAAAATAAGCAAAGGAGAGAAAGAAAGAAGGCAAATAAAGGACACTACAATATGTTCAGAACTAATTGCTTGAACATTCTTTCCTAAATTGATTATGCATTTGAATATCTCATTTTCTAAGAACTCAGTTTCTGCAGTGCAATATGATTTTGCTAGATATGTCTGCTAGACAAGATTTTTTTTTACTCTTTTACTATTTTACTAATTTAAAATATTGCAGCAGTGGAGAGAATATTGTTACAATACAGTATATTGAGTATCACAGAAATCTGAAAATTACAGTCTATAATTCAGTCTATAGATACTCATTTTTGCAAGACTTCTTGATAAAGACCTACTCATAAACTATATAGCACTTTACATGCAATAAAGATAAATTATCAGTTACAAAATTATCATTTGAACTTCAAATTTTCAAATTTTGATGTTATGTTCTGATCACTGTTCTAAATCTAAGGTATGATATCCATGCATACTAAGAAACTTCAAAGAAGATACACCAGGGACAGCTCTGGGTTTCTGAAACGGGTCTATTTTTCCAAGCCAATGGAAATTAAACTGAAGAATATCTCACTAACACTGTAGCCTCACATCTCCACTCTGACATGGGAAGCAACTCTGAAAGAAAACTGTCTCCCTCTGTTTCAAATTCTGATCACTAATACTGGTAGAGCACTTTCACCTCCTGAGTCAAGAAAATGCAGGTAATAATACCAGAATCACAGAGCCTGCCAAGGAAAGAAGATGCCTATACAAAAAGTTGAAAAAAGAAAAAAACCCAAACAAATCATGCTGTTTTTCAATCCCAATCACTACTAGTAATTAAAACAGCGCACCTCACCTGTAATAATACATAAATATAAATATATATATAAAATACCTATTGAAGTACCTGAAATGGACCAAATCCAAATACTGTTTAATTCCCTGTCATTTCATACATTTAAATAAAGTTTAAAGGGAACAGTAGAACTTTAAATAATGGCATATCACTACCATTCCACAAAACTTATGTTGACAATGTGATTATATCCTGAAAACAGAATACAGATTTTATAGCAATTCTTTTATTTTGTTCAGAATTTTGCTATTGCAGAACATGAAGTCAACCACAGTAACAACCCGGTATCTTAATTTTTCCACAGGCACAATCTTCAAGGCAACTGTAATTGTGCATAGGGAAAAAAAAGGTTACTTTATTAAACACTTATATATATATCATATTCACTATCTCCAATCAGAAGATATTTAATATAATAAAAATGCTTTCAGCATGGTAAGAAATTAGTTCATTTGTGACTATTATAAGCAAATCCAACGTAAGTTATCATAACTATTTTATTTGATTTTAAACCTAGTGTGCATATTTCCTTACTTAAAATTCTTCTATAAGTGAGCTTTATGTTCAGGCTTAGAGGTTTGTCACAAAGAAAGGCAAAGAATAATGTCTTATTCATCTATTTTGTGATTATGTCACAGATGCTTTTAACTTTCATAACATTACAGATATACAACATTTACACTAAAACAGAACTAAGTCTCACTAACGTGTTGGTTTGCATACTGGACCTCCTATTTGTTTTAGTACTTATCCAATCTCTGTAAAGCCAAGGTAAGTCCCTCTATTGACTTTAGTGGCATTAGATTGGTCAAATGGTCCAAGGTTATTTAATATGCAGTGCCTATTTAGCATAATTTTATCCTGCTTCAGTTATTCACTTACTACTGCGTGAACACAACTCCAGCCAATCAGTTTAACTTTTAGTATTAATAGAATAGTTACTGGGGAGTAGTTTCCATTTGTCAACAGATATATTATAGAAAGTTGGTTGCACTACCTCATTACTCTTGCTTTGTGAAAGAGCCAGGCTATCATTTGTCAATTCCTCATCATCTGCATTATTCCTGTTAAGAACTTTACTCTTCTTCTTCTTGGATCCTCCATCGCTAGCCGTGCTGCTATTATCTTCTTCATTACCTTCCTCATCATTGTCATCCTCATCACTTCCACTCCCGTCATCTTCATCATCTTCATTATCTCCATCACTCCCCTCTTTTTTCAGGGCATTCTTTCCTTTTTTTTTCTCAGCAGTAGGCCGCCAGTCATTGTCATCTTCACTATCATAGTCATCCATATCATTTAGCTCTTCCATCGATACAAAATCCAGCAGAGGTCGGTTCCTGCGCAAATTCCATTTTTTTGGTTCACTTGTTTGCTCATCAGCCACAGCATCAGGTTCAGCTGCTTTCTCCTTCTCTTTTTTCTTTTTTGGCTTTTCTTCTTCATCTTCTTGCTCTTTTTTTTCAGTTTTAATTATCTCTTTGTCTGCTGTTGGCACCTCTTCTTCTGTGGAGGTTTTTGGCTGTTGCTCTTCTACTTTCGCTTCTGCCGGTTCCTCCTCCAAGATATTTTCTTCTGATTCAGTACAGGAACCTTCACCACTGTCCTTAGATGCATCTTCACTCCCATGACCACTTCCTTCAGAATCTGTTGAGCATATGAAAATTTAAAAAATGTTCCGACACAAATGTACCCCCAAAAATAAAATCTCTTGAAGCAAGTTGTTAAACAAAAGAATGATGCATGTTCCTCCCTCATAAGGTATTCCACCTATTTTTTCAGCTGGTGTCCAAATACTGCTATTTTGAGTGCTATGTTGAGAATCTGTTAAACATGAGTGCATTTTAAGATGCCAAAAAAAAAAGATGGTAGAACTTAATAAATGAGCATTATATATTCCTTTGAACTGCAGCTCATATTAACAAAAAGCAGTAGCACAGAGTAATTTCCAGTGATGTCATATCTTAAAGAAAGAGCATTCCAGTTTTTAATTTCTGGAGGTGTTTTCTACATCTTCAAAATAATATAGCTATCCAATAGAAGAGGTTTGAAATTACAAAATAAAGACCTTACATAACTATTTCTAATAATAATATGGATAGTCCCACATCTTCATTTTTAATACATGTTTGTTTTCCTAGTTTTGAGGGCTCTTTTAATTTCCACAGTTAGTTCACTTATTAATCCCACATAAACTATGCCTCCTTCAGCACTGCAGTTGCACAACAATGCATTAACCTTATACCATTCATATGGTACTGTTCTGTGTGTACTCACTATTTCATTAATTAACACAGTAAGACCAACAAAAGAATAGAGAAAGATTTTTATATAAAAAGAGACATTTTTACTATAAAGTACATGTAAAAAATATTGCAAAATGACAGGTGAACTTGTTAAACTTTATAAACAGCATCCACCTTGCTACCTCTCATCTTACATGCACCTACTGCTTTTCATTCATACTATTAGTTTTAATGAAGGAAATTTCAGAAAATATTTTTTAAAAATTTTAAAAAGAATATATAGTTTCTGATTCAATGCAGGGATCAATTAGGCAGTGGCTACAGTTTTCAGTTTGCTAAAAGCCATAACCAAGTTCTTAATCCACTGTCATATAGATGCAAAGATAAAACATGTCAATGCTCGCAAATTAAAAAAAAATCTTAATTGCTTTAGTTACAACCCAAAAATCTCCACTCAGTATCACCTTACACAGGCATTTTCTCTGCACACTCATCTCTGTATAAGTTCAAATAAAGAGACACTGAGGTACGTAAGCACAGTGTAACATTTTATATGGCATTTTTTCCACCCCAAAGAACGTTGCTGATGATTAGCCACCTGTTACTTCAATATAATGGTCAGTTTTGCCTTCTTCAGGCATACACAAGAAATAAAGCCAGTATTAACTAAAATGCAATCCAAAAAATTGTTTTCAAGTTACAATAACTTTGTTTGGATACAGAATCACAGGATGGGTAAGGTTGGAAGGGACCACAGTGTGTAATGCCAGAGCACACTGACTAGGATTGCATCCAGACAGTTCTTGAATATCTCCAGGAAGGGAGACTGCACAACATCTCTGGACAACCTGCCACAGTGCTTGGTCACCTGCACACTAAAGAAAGTTCTTCCTCACATTCAAGCAGAACTTCCTGTGCATCATTTCTGCCTGTTGCTTCTTGTCCTATTGCTTGGCACCGAGAGGAGCCTGGTCCGTCCTCAACACCCTCCCTTCAGATACTGATAGACATGGATGAGGTCCCCTCTCAGTCATCTCTTCTCGAGGATGAACAGGCCTAGTTCTCTCAGCCTTTCCTTGTTAAGAGAGAGTAACCCCACAGAAGGACCACTAAAATGGTGAGAAGGCTGCAACACTCCATGAAGACAGGCTCAAAGAGTTGGGGTGGTTCAGCTTGGAGAAGAGAAGGCTCCAGGGAGAACAGAGCAGAGCTTATAAGAGAGAATTTTTACCAAAGCCTGTGGTGACAGAAAAAGGGGAACCAGTTTTAAACTGAAAGAGGGTACGGTTTTAGACTGGACAAAAGAAACTTTTCAATGAGCATGGTGAGATGTTGGAACAGGTTGCCCAGGGAACTTGTAGATGCCCCATCACTGAAAATATTCAAGGCTGAGTGGGATGGGGCTTTAAACAACCTGATCTAGTGAAAGAATTTTCTGACCAAGGCAGGGGGTTGACTTAGATTATCTTTAAAGGTTTTTTGATCATAGGTTAGTTAATAGGATGCCAGGCATGCTGGCAACAGACAAGGCACACCAGACACAAAGAGGAGGAAAGGGATCTTAGAAGTTAGCAGGGCTCACTGAAAGTCTAAACTAGATTTGAAGGGGAAAAGGAATAAACCCAGGTTCACTACGGATACGCCTGGGGGCAGCACACCACTGTTTGGGGGACAACATGCCAGCTGGTCTGTCGCTTCAGCGGAGGTAAGGAATGGAAATCCATGCAGCACTAAAAACACAAGGGTTACTATGAGTTAGAAAACATGGACACGACTGACAGTGGTCATGTAAGACTTAGGGCTTGTTTGCCCAAAACGTTGGTGAGATGATTAGCCCAGCTGAAGTGCCTCTACACCAATGTACACAGCACAGGCGAACAGGAGGAGCTGAAAGCCACTGAGCAGCAGTAAAACTATGACACAGTTGCCACCACATAGACATGAGATGACATGGGCAGCCAGAATGCTGCAATAGATGGCTATATCCTTCCTTCAGAAGGAACGGGCAAGGAAGGAGAGGTAGTGGGGTAGCCCCATATGTTAGGGAGTGTTTTGATTGTCCAGGGTTTAATGATGATATTGTTGTTTAAGGGTAAGACTTGGGAAAGTCCAACAAGGTAATACTTGTGGGAGTCTGTTAAAAACCACCCTAAGAGGATGAAGAAAAAGGTGAAATAGTCTATAAGCAGTCAGGAGATGTCTCACAACCACTAACCCTCATTCTCGGACTTCAACCCACCAGATGTCTGCTGAAAACACAATACAGCAGAGAGAAACTGGTCCAGAATGATCCTGGAGCATGTGGATGGTAACTGCCTGACACAGCCAATGAGGGAGCCTATTAGGGAAGACCTCCCACAGGATCAGAGAAGGACTTGTGGGTGATGTGATTACTAAAGCCTGTTTTGGGCAGAGCAAACTTGAAATGATAGCTTTCAGTTCTCAGAGAAGCAAGCAAGGGGGTCAGCAGAACTTCTAGCCTGTCAGAGAGATGATGCCCTGTTGAGAGGCTTGGTCAATAGAGTCTCTTGGAAGGCAGTTCAGGAAGGCTGGACATTCTTCAAGAAAATCCTAAAAGCACAGGAGCAGGCCATCCCTATGTGCCAAAAGACAAGCCATCAGTGAGAAAGACTGATGTGTCTGAACAGAGAGCTGAGAGCTTTGACTGGAACTCAGAAGAACAAGGATAATTTAAGGCTTTTGGAAGAAGGGGCAGGCAACACAAGAGGACTACAGGGATGATGTGAGGGTCTGCAGGGAAAAAATCAGAAGGGCCAAAGACCAACTAGAATATAATCTGACTACTACCATAAAAGATAAGAAATACATAATCAACAAAAGGAAGGCTAAGGACAATCTCCACCCTTTCCTGAATGAGGAGGGAAACAGCGACAAAGGATGAGGAAAAGGCTGAGTTACTTAATGCCTTCTTTGNCATCAGTGAGAAAGACTGATGTGTCTGAACAGAGAGCTGAGAGCTTTGACTGGAACTCAGAAGAACAAGGATAATTTAAGGCTTTTGGAAGAAGGGGCAGGCAACACAAGAGGACTACAGGGATGATGTGAGGGTCTGCAGGGAAAAAATCAGAAGGGCCAAAGACCAACTAGAACATAATCTGACTACTACCATAAAAGATAAGAAATACATAATCAACAAAAGGAAGGCTAAGGACAATCTCCACCCTTTCCTGAATGAGGAGGGAAACAGCGACAAAGGATGAGGAAAAGGCTGAGTTACTTAATGCCTTCTTTGCCTCAGTCTTTAACAGCAAGACCCACTGTACTCTGAGTATCCATCTCTCTAAACTAGAAAACAGGCACAGGAAGCAAAACAAAGCACCCATAACCCAAGGGGAAATGGTCAGTGATCTGCTACATCTCTCAAACATACACAGGTCTGTGGGCCCAGATGAGCCACATTTAATCATTTACCAGCAATCCTGGCTAACCAGGGAGGTCCCAGATGATTAGAAATTTAAAAAATGTGATATGTATCTGCAAGAAGGGTCAGGAGTATCCAGGGAACTCCAGTCAGTCCTGCCAGCCTGACCCTGGAAGGTCATGGAGCAGATCATCCTGAATGCTATCACACAGCATGTGCAGGACAACCAGGGAATCAGGCCCAGCCAGCACTGGGCTGTGAAAGCAGGTCCTGCTTGACCAACCTGACCTTTCTATGACAAGATGGCCTTCTTAAAAAACAAGGGAAAGGCTGCCAATGTTGTCTACCTGGATTTTAGTAAAGCCTTCGATGTTGTTTCCCACAGCATTTCCTGGAAAAACTGGCTGCTCATGGCTTGAATAGGTGCACTGTTTGCTGGGTAAAAAGCTGTCTAGAGGCTGAATGGCCAGAGAGTGGTAGTGAGGAGCACATGGCTGGTCACAACTGAGTTCCCCATGACCCAGTATTGGGCCCAGCCCTGTATGGCATCTTTGCTGACAACCTGGACAAGGGGATGCAGTGCACCCTCAGACAGTTTGCAGATAACACCAAGTTGGGCAGGAACGTCAATCTGCTGGAGGGAAGGAAGACTCTGCAAAATGATCTGGACAGGCTGGATTGATGGGCCAAGGCCAATTTTATGATGTTCAACAAGGCCAAGCACCTGAACTTGGGTAACAACAACCCCATGGAGTGCTACAGGCTGGGGGCAGAGGGGCTGGAAAGCTGCCCAGTGGAAAAGGGTGGGGGGTCGTGGCTGACATTTGGCTGCCCAGCACGAGCCCAGGTGGCCAAGAAGGCCAATGGCAGTGGCCAGCAGGACCAGGGCAGTGACTGTCGCCCTTCCACTCAGCACTGGTGAAGCCACGCCTCAAATCCTGTGTCCAGTTCTTAACTCTTCATTTCAAGAAAGACACTGAGGTGCTGGGGTGTGTCCAGAGAAGGACAATGGAGCTGGTGAAGGGTCTGGAGCAGAAGTCTGATAAGGAGCAGCTGAGGGAACTGGGGATATTTAGCCTGAAGAAAAGGAGGCTCAGGAGAGACGTTATCACTCTCTACAAACTGCCTGAAAGGAAGGTGTAGCCAAGGATGGCTACAAGATGAAATGGCTTCAAGTTGCAACAGGGGTGGATTAGGTCGGGTATTAGGAAAAACTTCACAGAAAAGGTTGCCCTTCAGGGAAGCAGTTGAGTCCCCACCCCTGGAGATATTTAAAGTAACTGTAGAAGTGATACTTAGGGACATGGCTTAGAGGTGGACTTGGCAGTGCTAGGGTAATGGTTGGACTCTATCTTAAAAGGTCTTTCCCAACCTAAACAATTCTACAATTCTGTGATACTTGCCAGCTCTCATTAACATTTTACAAGTAACTCCTAAAGCTATACTCTCATACTAGACATATCACAGATTAAATGCCATATGTACACTCAAAGCAAAATGTATTTTTGTATCTCATTTCACAGGTGCCAAGTGCCTACGTGCGCTATTTGTCTTACTGTAAATAAGGTAATATAGGATTTTACCACATTACAATTAACTGAAATTTATAAGTTAGCTTTTATTATTTTCTCTTGCTTAATTTCCCCACCATAAATCAATGACAGACATTTGTTTTGATGTTTCAACTGTGCTGTTGTATTTCTAAATAGTCTTAGACTTCTTGCCAATTTAAAATTTCATTTTGTTTTGGATGGAATCTTAGTCTTGGTATAGCTTGATCTTTAACAGGTCTCTAATTTACTAACATTGATTCTTGTACATCAATACTACACCACGCAATAAGTTAAAGCAGAGAGCAAATAAACACTATTTTCACTAACTTCTCTCCTTCAATTTCTCTTTGCCATCTGCCTGCACGTCTTGCTTTCTACTATCCTTTCTACATTCATATACACACCAGAGATATCTACAGTCAGAGATATCTCTGCTTGATCTGAATGCATCCACTATGATAGGTGCTTTTCTAGAAAGAGCTATTCTGTGATAACAGCAATTTTTGCAGGTCTTCTTCTGTCAGCTGCACTTTTACTGAGGAAGAGGCTGCAGTATCCAATTTTCTCCTTGAAAGAAATGCTTAAAGAATGGCTCTTTCAAATTGGCAACCATATCATGTCATTCCCTATAGGAAAGAAGTAAAGCTAGTCGAAGTGAAAGATGGGGCCAGATACCCCATCAAATAGCGAAGAATACAGAGTTCCATTGAGGACAAATATGAGAGATAACAGTTGGGAGAAAGACATTATTTTTTCCTCTACACCTAGTATCTAGCTCTACTAAGCACAGCAGCAGGTGGCAGTCAAATTCAAAGAGGATAATTCTGAAAAGAACAGAACATTATGCTAGAGAATTAACATACAGAAAAAAGCGTAACGAAGAAACACTCTACTCAGCTGTAGAGTCTTATATAATACGTATAATGCGCAAGACTTCAGGGTAAACCTACTGAAATCATTACATGAGTCAACAAAAAAAAAAATCCCCCCAGGGTTTTTGCAGGATCATTTTACAATTTTAAATATGACACCCCATAATTTTTTTTTTTTTTGCGTTTTAAAAAAATTCATGTATAAAGAGACCAAGTGCAGCACTACAAAAGTACCTGCCCAACCACTCACAGGAGAGAGCCTGGTACTTTAATGCAGTATTTAGTTTAATAAGCAGCTCTTTAAAAAAACAGCTTTATTGATTGTTTTAAGTGACCTGTAAAGGATAAGCTGGTTAAAGGCAATCAGCTGGTTAAAGGACTCGGCTTGGCTCTTCCACTAACAAAGCTTAACAAACTCTGAATAGTAGACAAGAAGCATTTGGAATAATTTCAGAAAAATTCTTTTATTCACACCAAATTCTATCTGGTCAAGTCTTTCCAAAGTGCTCAAAGTTACCTACAATGAATACAATCAGGAAACCTGGAACATTGAAAAACTGAGCATGCAACACAGAAAGCAACTACCAAGTTATCACTGCTAAATAATATTACTCAATAATAATCTAGCCATCACGTGGCTTGGCGCCTACAAGAGCCTTAACAATATCCTCTTTGAGAGAAGTAACAAAAACCAGGATGCAGGTGAGGTTAATGTCACACAACCACCACCATCTTATCTATTAGTCCTTTACCCTCTTTTTCCCCTACCACAAGACAAACAAGCCTTTGACATGATTATGTGAAATTACCTAGTGATCTCTGCTCAAACACCATGTTACACACCGTGTAAAATTCCTCATCATCCAGGGTGCCTGCATCCTGATGGATGGGAAACGTGGAAAGCACTACTAAAAGTGTTTGTCAACAGCCTCTGGCCATACATTTCCTTACAGAAGAACAGCTCCAGTATCACAAAAAATCCTTGGCATGCATGCTATACCAAACATTCAAAAGCAGCTGTAGCTTCTCCGCACCTGATCTAGATATCACAAATAAAGACTCCATAATTCCTTAACAAGGAAGCTACAATATTAATAACTGGATGTAAAAAAGAGGCAGGAAAACCTAGATCATGTATGGAAAATAAGAATTTTTAAATTACCAAAGGCAGAGTTGTGTAACTAGTAAAACTGTGACCACATTTGTCTATTAGACACGGAGGTCCATTATGCTATAATCAATGTAACTATAAGTGAGAATTAAGAAGGCTTAATACCTCACTTGCAACATAATTTCAAGAAAGAGAATCTAACACACCAGTTAGATACATGCCCCTGGCTTTCTACGCTATTTTGCTGCATAAGATGATTAAACACTGGTAGACTACTGGCAATTCAACATCGACAGTGTTGGCAGTTAAAAAAATTGAACTGTCCAAAGTAACATGATTAAGAACACACAAAACCAAACCAATATAGATTAAGATGCTACAGCTCTATGGAGAGAAACTGTCTTCTCAAATAATGTTTTGAAAAGAAGTATCTAGTATGTACTAACTGCAGATGGAGACTGGGCAGAGCAGGAGACGAAACTGACTACTGATCCACAATTACACATTTCAGAAAACAAATATTTAGTTTAATAGAAAAAATGATGGAAAGGGAACAAAGGAAAGTCATTTAGCAAGCAGCTTCCTCACTTCTACACTAACAATAATTATGTCATATGACATTTCAGCAGATGGCTATTCAAGCTGCAAGACCACTCAAAACTAAAGATTGCCAATTTTGACTGGAGTCAACAGGAAGCGCCTCATTTACAATGTTGGAACACTGGGGATACTGGGTGCTCTCCCAATTGCTTGTCAGCAAGCACTTGGAATAACAGAAATCCCAGTGTTTCCAAAGAGAATGGAAGTTGAAAATCTTGTCAGTCACTCCAGAAGTTTACTTAGGGTGGCAGACATCTGTACAGACACAAGTTTTACCTGGGATGAAGATACTCCAAAAGAACGTAATGCTGGTGTTTTCCATTTTTACAATGAGAAACAGCCCTTGTGAATTTCAGTCTCAGAAACCACACATTAAATGGAAATATGTGGTAATTTACTAATGATTAACTAGTCAATATTTTCTTTTACCTTCACTGTCTACTGAAACACCTTACAACTTTACTATTGCTTATCATTTTAAGTTTAGTCTCAAAAAAACCCCGTATTTGTTTCTTCAAGATTTCAGTACTGTTAAACACTACAGTATGTTGATCCTTCACAAACATTTCTTTACATTACAATATCCTGTACAGGAAAGCAAAAGCGTGATCTCCATTGTGCCAAGAGGAAAACAAGTTACATAATGATATCTGAAAGTTTTTATTTCTAGATCAAGACACAGGTTTTTAAGAATAGCTAATATAAGCATTTATGTAGAACATTACTTGTTTTAAACAGATAATCTACTGACTTCAACTGCAAGAAAAGTACATTATATATATGCTACCCAGGCTCCACACTCAACACCAAAAAACAAAATTATGAATGAATCTAAAAATTTGAGTCAACAAGACTAGTAGCAGAAGTAGTGACAGGATTGAGTTCTTCAAAGGTTGCATTCAGTTATTTTCTTCTTAGCTACACTGCGATAGGAACCAGTCCTTAAATACACATGATTCTTGTTCAGGGACCACACTACATTCCTCTGCACGACTTCAATTTCAGTATATGCGCTGACAAAACTGACTGAGTTCACCGAAGAGAGAGAAGAAAAGGGGTAAATTCTTGCTTTGGAATCCTGCTGGGAATTACTCTACACCTGTACTCTGATTTCTGACATCAGTGTATCTCCAGCTGCGCCCATTGCAGAAAAAAAAAAAATGAAAAAAAGGACTACCCAAACCACGCTTTAGTCAACTTAAGAGCAAAACTTCAAATAACTGATGTGTATTGTGAAAGATATTATTAAAAGCCTTCAGTTGAGTATATTACAGCACCATCATTTCATCATTACATGTTTGTACTGACTCCAAAGGCACCGTTTTCTTGATTGGTCCCACATTAAGATTACATATGACATTCTTTCTTACAGAACAGATTTTTCAAGGTGTTTACAAAAACCAGAATACAGTACTCTAGAACATGGCATTACTCACAGAAACAGAGAAGCCACTGAGAATTACTTTGCTCAGTATAAAGATAATGAAAAGCCTAGCGGCCTGAAAACTATTTACATTAAGTAAATTTACAAGAATGCAACAGTTCTAAAATCAATTTCTCTAAAGAGATGTCAGAATGTTGAGATCTTTTAAGCAGAAAAGGCCAACTGACTGTTGGCATGACCTAAATCCAAAAGAAAAGAAATTAACTACATTGTAGGTAAAAGTCCATGTTGCCTGTGGATTTTTTAGGTGGAAACAGAGGTTAGCTGATTTGAATTATTTTTTATAATGCAAAAATCTACCAAGGCGCCAGGACTCTGGAAACGAAAGTTCAGAAATGCCAACTGCTTCCTAGAAGTACTTAATAACAACTTCCCTTACTGCATTGCATATTCCCAGAAATCTGGCAGAACAATGAAGGTTTGTAAAAGTTTAGGTGTTCTGGGTTCAGTCCCCATATATTTGCACAGTATTATCTACTAGTACCTATCACTGGCAATCCTAAAGCTCACACAGGTGGGCACAACACAATCATCAGGGAGAAAACAACTTCAGAATTATTTTAATTCCATATTTTAATATTTCTTTAACTTAATTTTCAAATTTGTTTTGTAATTTTAAACACCTATATATGTGCATTTGTGAATGAAGTAAACATAAACATATGTTGTGGAGCTGTGGAATTACCATACTGGAATTTATGCTCATATTCAGTGCAGATTGGTTCTTATTTCTGACACATTTATTTCTTTTTGTAAGCAAACTATACAATGTCATTCTGAATTCAAGCAAATACTAAATACTGATTTGCAACAGGCTGCTCATGGAGAGTCCTGTATGTGTGTGTATGTGTGTGTACGTGAGTGTGTAAAAAGGTCTCTTTATTAATCACTTCTTCCAGCCAAATCTAAATGGACTAAGTGCAAAGAAATTTATCAGTATGCTATACCAGCTTCATTTTAAATCAGCACAGATGTTCTGCTTCAGATATCCTGCAACTATTCATTTAAACTTGTATTACATGTAAGAAACGCTTATTTGTAATAACTTTCCATTCCCCAACTTCTCTAAACCCCTACAAATTTCATTTTCCACACTAAAAATCTTTGAATAAAGTACAAGATGTCAAATTCTCTTGCTGTTTCAAAGTGTTTCCACAAAATTTTAAATTTTACTAAACAGAACATTAATTTATTCTGCAAATGATAGATATAGGTTCAGAAATGCTAAAACAACACTTCATGGGACATATGAACACAAAACAGCAATTAGGAAAAAAAATTTAAGTAGAGCTTGGATTTTTCTCACATGCTTGTTTCAATTCATTGTTGCATATTTAAAGGAAAATCCATTCAACTTCCTCAAAATGAAATAGATTTTGAAATACACTCAAGGTTAGATACTGACCAGCTCCCTCTAGTATATATACAACACTCTAGAAGTCAAAAAGGACAGCAATCACAAATGAATCTTCTGTACTCACACACTGTTGAGTCAGGAAGCTATATTCACTACTTTTAATAAATTACTGTCTTTTGACCATCTAATATACTGCTCTGAACTAAATGTTCATCACCCATATGCCCATATTCTCATTTTCCCTTAAATCCTGCCTACACTACTGTTCCAAAACAGGGAGATTTTCTTTGGTAATTAAAAATAATTTCCTTTAATGGCAGTTATATCCTTATTCAAAAGACAGGATCAAAAAGTCTCAGAACACAATTAAAAGAGTAGATGAAACAAGCCCCCAAAAGTCTTAACACGAAATTGGTAAGATGACATCAGTTTTACTCTCTTAAGCCACTGTAGCCTGCTCTGCCAGAAAAACCAAGGGAAATATGCCTAAGCCTAGGGGAAGAGGTGGTAAGAAGAACAAAACCAACCAACCAACCAAACCAAAACAAACCACAAACAAGGAGCATTAGGGCATATCTTAAACCTCACACTGGGTGAGTTACTATTAAGCATTTTTAAGTTCATCAATATAGAGGAACTTGCCAAATATTAAAGGGTAAGTCTTCAAATGGGAATATTTTCGCACTATACATTCACACAAAATATACACCAGCATCCCCAGTGCAGAAGTAACAAAGTCAAGTTATTTGATAAGTTGCCATAATGCTCTTATACATCCTGCATCTTCTTGTTTATTTCCCTCAGCATATGCCACAGAACACCCATGTGTAGTTTACTGATCAACATGATCCTATCCCTTCTTCCCCTTTCCTTCAATATACTTGAATTTACTCATTTTATTTTGGCCATCTTGTCTATTTTCAGCTTCTGTGAGTGTTCACTGCAGATACAGGAATCTGCATATATAAAAAGACTGCAAAGCAACAACACCCTGTGGTAAGGACTTCCTTCTAGAATGGAATGACTACACTTTTCTGCATATTTCTATCTGAATGGACACCTTAAGTTTGTCTATTGTAAAAAAAAAATAAAAACTAGAACAGATTCTCTTTTTGCCTTAGCTTCTTACTCACCAAGTAGAATTAACCTTGAGAAAAAGTCAACAAGTAAGTAAATAAGTCCACAACAAACTATTATCCAGACTTGCTCAAAATCAAATGACTTTAGATTCTTTGTATTTCAATACTAAATACAGTGACTATTCCAAAAATTCTCTCTACACTGAAGAACTCAAAAGCAATACTGTTAAGGCAGTCTGCACAGAAGCTACTCAAATGTTTCTACCAAAACTTGTTTCACAATCATGAGATTTCTGTTGAAAAAAAAAAATCACAACTGAAGTACTAATTCCCAGTTATCCAATCAAGTCACTCCCTTCAAGGGACTCCAAGACCCAGAAGACTCACTACAAGCATTCTATCTCCTACATGAAAATAAATGAGCAACCACAAACCAAAAATGAGATAATTCTGAACCGAGGAGATGAAAAAGCATATTTACCTGAAGCATCTCCAACTTTAAAATCACTGTCATCAGAGCTATCATAATCTAAAGCTTCCAGCAGCGAAGCTGCCAAAGGCTTCACCTGTCTCCTCTTCGAACTGCGATCCACTGCAGGGAAAAAAAGTGTTGTTACTGGGTGGCACAAAGAGAATTCAGCATCGCTAAGGGCATTTAAATTACAAGGCAGCACGGGCGTGACAAGCAGGGCAGTCCCGCGAATAGGCGGCATATGCAGCCGCACGGGGTCCGGGGACAGCCACTCGCTCCCACAGGTGAGGCAGGGCAGGTCCGCCCGCCCGGCGGAGCGCGGGTGCTCCCTGCAGGCGCCGGGAACCGCGCGGCACCGCGCACCGCGGGCTGCCAGCAGCCCCGGGAGGGCTGGGCGGACACGGGGCCG